>CAKAJK010000005.1:0-389445 GCA_916610825.1 Haliclystus octoradiatus | reverse complement strand
CGCATTGAAATGCAAAAAGTAATTTTTGCTAGAAAGTCAGAAGTGTTAGCTTGTGATATCACAGAAATGGTTTGCCAGAGTCTACTAATAAAAGAAGTATTTGCAAAATTACCACCTGTTATTAAAGACTATGTTACAGAGCTATGTATTTGAAAAAACCAATTGATACATTGGATCTCATAATAACTGCATACAACATACAAGGAGAAGAACGCCTATCTTATGGCATCACGGCAAAACTACTTTGCACTTCTACTTTGAAAGGACAATTTGAGGATCGCGTTCTGACAATCTACACACATCAAAGCTATGTTAATGACTGCATTCTAACGGGGAAGTGGGAAGAAGATTTGGAACCGCGTCAGAAAGCAATGTGAAAAGTGGCAGAAACTGGATGATTTGTCATCAAGGAATTTACTTCTGTTGGCGATGAAAAACAGGAAAAGACACTTGGGAATGTATGGGATGCTAAGCCAGACTGCATGTTTTGAAAAAATTGGATTAGCCTTGTGAGGAAAGATCGTGGTCAACGATTAGAAGAATATTTGACAAAAGAAAATGTGAGATTAAAAGTTGAAAAGTTTTTCACTAAAAGAGATGCCTTATCTGTCCAAGGACAAATATTTGATCCTCTGGATTTGTTCCTGCAATTGGCAATTAAACTAAGAATTCTCTATGGTGATGTGTGCATCAAGATTCCAGAAAAAGATTCATGGAATCAAGAACTTGACAAAGATGTGAAGAACGGCTTATAAACATTTTTAACCTGTTTTGGGAAGCTATAACAGTCACACTTCCTAGAACTGTTATGACTCATGATGTTATTCAGAAGTCAGCAACTGTTTCTGCAAAAATAGCAACATTCTACGATGGAAGAGATAGAGTGTATGCTGCCTGTATTTATCTTGTAACTGAAACAGAAACTGGTTATGCCTCAAAATTACTATCTGCATTGGCGAGAACAACTGGAATTGAACGATTTTCAATTCCTCAGATAGAATTGCTCGGAGCTCAACTAGGAGTCAAATTATGGAAAAAATTTATCGACTCACTGACAAAGGAAATTAATGTTACTGATAGCTATTTCTTTTCTGATTCAATGACGGTGTTACAACAATTGTAATGTCATTCTGGTTCGTTTAATGTGTTTGTTGGAACCAGAACAGAGAATATAAAAGCAGAAACAAACAGTGATGTGAGAACTACCTTTGAAAAGTAACAAATTACATTACAAATTACTTTTCCTCAAAAGTAACTAATTACATCATTAATTACTTCAGCAGAAAAAGTAGTTGATTACAATTACTGATTACTTTCTCAAAAAAGTAATTAATTACTAACTACTTCATGATTACTTAAACTTGTGCAAAAAAAGATATTGCCTCCTTTTCGATAATGACATGTCTCGTTTCGACAATCATGGCAGCCATCTTGGTTTTTTACAAAGGGGAACGATCGATGATAGATTTAATAAGATTAATTTAATACTGTAACTGGTGACTGCAGCAGAAGATATATTGACGTTGAAAACTTTTTAATAAAGTTGCCAAATAAATGGTTTCATTTGATTTATCAAAATGGTTTATTTTTGTCGGATCAATCCATTCATATAGCCATAAATTTTACATCATCTTTTCAATATTCGAAACTCACTCAAATAAAAAGTGAAAAACTATTGAATCTATTGATCAACAGAACAACAGAACAACGTCAGAACAGAGAAGAATAGGTTATTGGATAGGGTTTATTGGTCATATATCACACAATTCACCTGGTTATAGCTCTCATGAAAGCTGCAAATAATGTGAGATTGCATCGCAGGCATAACAATAAAAAGCGGAACTTAGTGACATCAACGCCTTTGAAAATTATCACAAGACAACAAAGCAAATATTTCGTAATCATAAAAGTAATTTGAAAAGTAACGTCAATTACTTTCTCTCAAATAATACTCGTTACTTCAAAAAATAATCAATTAGATTACTTATTACTTTTCTCAAAAAAGTAACTAATTACTCCTAAAATTACTCCAAAAGTAATGAGTAACGAGTAACGCGTTACTTTAGTAACGAAAATTTACAACACTGGAAACAAACATCAGTGATTGGCTTTATGTGCCAACTGGATTAAATCATGCAGATCAAGGAACAAAGGAAACTGCTACTGTTGCAGATTTGTTCTCCAAAAAGTGGATGAATGGAGAGTTTCTATCACAATCCAAATGTCTTTGGCCGCTGAAAGCAATAAATGATTTATCATATAACTCTATTACACCTCTTCCAGACATAGGAAGAACATACAGAACAGCCGGAAGCACAACAGCAACAACAGCAGTAAACAAAGTATGTGTTTGTAAGATTGCAGAGAAACCTACATCAGCGGAGGAAAGTATTCTGTATCAGTGGGTAGCACCAATAGCAGAAGATGCAAAGTCATAGAATTCAGCAATTAAAATTGTGGCACTGGTAATGAAAGCCGTAGAATTATTCAAGTCAAAATTGAAAAGAAAAAAAGCAAGAAGCTGGAGAAAATACGATCAGAATGCTTCACATGCAAAAAATTAGATGCAGCTTACTAAGTCTCAATCAGAAGATGGGTCCACTTCCAAAAACAAGATTTGTATTCCAGAAACCATTTCTATTCAAGTCGATATTACTGGACCGTTCACGGTCTACAATGGAGTTAAACAGTGTCACAGCAAAACAATGGGTGTTTGCCTGCACTGACCTTGTGAAGCTACACGTGCGACATTTGCATGTGCAATGGACAACTACGATGCAGATGCTGTGCTGAGAAGTCTAGAAATGGTGATATGTCAACATGGTCAATTTAAATATGTTCACTCAGACCTTGGATCAAACCTAGTCAAGGTTGGAAAAGTTTTAGAAGAACAGTATATTGCTGTGAAGAATGGGAGACCACTTTTGCTCACCATGAGATAGATAGATTAAACAAATGCAAAGATGTGCATGGAAATTTGGAAAAGGATGACATCATTTGGCTATTAGACAGCCCATCTCGTACTGGTTTTTACAAAATTGGTAAAATTATTAGTGTCAAACCAGGGTCAGATGGATTAGTGTGACATGTCACTGTTCAATGTTTCAATAGCACAGACAAAGACTGCAGACTACAGAATGTTCAGCGTCATGTCCATGCCTTGGCACTAATATATGCAAAGCCAAAGACAGATAAAATGAAAACAAACATTGAAAAGACTGTACTGGTTTCATCATCACTTAAGTTTACGATGAATACCAGTACCGTGTTCCCCCTTTAGTGTTTTAACCATCTGTTCATAGGTAGAAGCTACCATTTTGAAATTATAGCCTCCTTTTATTTTAGATTATGTAGCCTCTCTGTGAATTATAGAAAAGCAGCGCACATGTTATTAACATTTTACAAGTTTATAGAAGATAAATAAACTATAAGTTGAGTTGAGTTGTATGTTACACAGTTATTACTATTAAAATTTCACCATTTGTGTTTATAAGTTATTACACATCATATTACATAGAAACCATCTCGTTTTTCTCTGATTATTACCATATTTTGTCATGGGCAAAACACTTACCAAGGATTGCCTGATCACTATAAAAAGGAGTTGGGATGCTAATTTAGCAGCACACAGATGTTCAACAGTAATTGATTTATTCCAATATTTCTCAGTTACTGACAATTATAGGAAAGTTTTGTCAATTTAACATTAGTTGGGTGCTTGCTCATTTGTGGAGCACCAAGGCAATAAATACCTCTAGAACAGCTAGATAATTATTCCTGTTTGGCATAATTCAAGATTTATTAAAAAAAATCCAATGGCTTTACATTATGGTCTTACCAAATAGCTATTTTTACAAATGTTTATGCATTTCAGTTGGATTACCGTATCATATTGTAAGTATTACAATTTGTGAATAGTTCAATAGCGAATTCACTACTAATAGTAAATAAATATGAATAACTTACCACTTCCTCCTCGTCACATGATGTGTCATTAAAGTCGAACTCACAGTCGCTAGGTTCTGCATCGTCTTCTTTGTCGCTACTGAAATATAAGTCCTATAACAAAAACATTGATGAAAAAGTTGTGAGAGCAATAATGAAAGAGACATCAACTAGCAATCTCGTCATTATCTTGAGAGCTTCAACTCAGGAAAGATAAGCTAAAATGTTTACAAAGCTAAACATTTTAAGTAACCATACATATGTTCAAATGTTTGACTGTCTATTGGATGAAATTAAGCAATTTGCTATAAACAATGTAACACTTCCCAACAAGTCAAAAAACCTGTTTTTATACTATGACAGCCTTCTTGCAAAAACTTTGAAACTGTGTCAATGGTAGAAAGGTTCAAAATTCAAGAGAATGGAATCAAGTTCTGACAAAAATAAAATTGTATAAATTTCAAATATCCATCAAATTGGGTTTAATCGTTCTTGGATTGTGGCTGTCTAGTATCTACTTTTAAATTTACGATATTTCCATTTGTATGTATGTACCCCTGCAAAACTTCATGAGCAGTTCATGATTTTTTTAAGAACTATTCATTAACTAGTTCATGAACAGTCCCATGAATGTGAAATGGACTCAGTTCATGAACTTTTCAATCATTTTTGGCATATCCAAGTTCATGAATATAGATAGTTCATGAACTGGGTTTATGAATAAGTTCACAAATACGTTCATGAATTTGTTCATGAACTTTCATGAATAAGTTCATGAACTCTTTATGGAATGTTCATTATTGTTCTTGACCAGACACATCAATACAGAGCATGAATATCACTACAGCATGTTATAATTTGGCTGTTTGACATTATTGGACAGATATAATTCAAAAATCTACCTAAAGCTTCTTGGTAAACCAATGCAATTGAAATAACATGTTACAGTACATTATTTTCAGGTATAAAAATTTTATAATCTCCATTATATAAAAACTTTATTTGCACATCTATATTTCTAAAGCAATTTCAAGTAAGACCATTAGTAACATGTTCTGGATTTCATTATGCAGAATGTTGTCAGTATTATCCAAAAATAAACACATTACTGTGTATCTTATAAGTTTGTAAATAATAACTATAGAATAGAAAGCTATTACAACATCAACTACATTGTTCAAATTAACACAAGTTGACATTAATAAGTTGTCATAGTTATAATTAAAATTTTGGCCTTGATACGTTTTCTTGCAATCCGATCAAATGTGGCAAATATACCATAGTGTTTGTGTTAAGTATTAGAGGATATTCTTTATTTCTGGGTTTGATTTGCTGTTCAGTTTCTTGCAATTGAGAAACTTGGGCTATACCAATAATATACACCTCCTTCAAATCAATATTTACAATATATATTTGCTTGAAAGTAGTTGAGAGTATTCTTTATTTCATCAAGTAAATCAACATATTTCGTTTTATGATTGTAAGTGAATTATAAACTTGAATATTAGTTAACTTTTTTGCATTAATAGGTACAAAAATCCAAGCAATTTCCATTCTCCATTGACTATTTCCATCTGACATATCAGAGTTAGTTAAAAAAATAGCTCCGCTACACTCGGACTCATGGTGAATGATATAATAATCAAAATAAACCAATTGAAATCAAATTCAATAGAATATCAAATCAATCAAATCAACATGCAAAGAAAACTAAAATCAAATCAAATTCAATAAAGTAAAACCAATCCAATCGAATGATATAAATCAGATCACATAAAAAATCAACTTCAATAAAATAGCATAAAATAAACAATCACATCAAATCAAATCAAGTAAATTAATCAAACCAATATAATACTTATTGTATAAGTTAGACAAATAAAATAAATAAAAAAATATGAGATAGATATTAGGAACGCAATAATAAAATAAAAGTTGAAAAACGTGAAAATTTGTGTATTTTCATTGTAGTAATTCTCAGAATGAAATTCTAACGTAAACAAACAAAAGCACTTATATTTATATGGAAGTGAAACAAATAGAAAGTGTTATCATCTTATTTCTATTTGGAAATTATACAACGATTGATCACAAATTATTATTGGAAAATGATTTGGAAATATTAGAACGACATGAAATTTGTAAACAAACCCGCATTATAGAAATTAAATTGCGAAGATATAAAACATGTCCTGGTAATCAGCCAGTAATTACACAGTACTGCGATGAAATTGAAATAAAAATATAGAAACAATTGTAATATCAACTTCCATTTCATCAGAGTAACAAATAAATTAAAAAATATAAGAAAGTACATGACTGTAATTAATGAAGTAAGATGTGAAGAAATGATGAATAGTTTCCTATTCTACCCTTCTTAGAAGTCACTTGAATCAAATGCTCAATAACCACGTTAATTATGAATAATGAATAATCATAAAACTTTTTGGAGCTGTGCCGGTGTTGTTAGGTGAAACAGAATTTCATTTAGACAAAACCCCGAAAATTGTTACCTTGCAACTTTATGACACTCGGGTTGGTAATGTTTCTTGGATTTTTTGGGATATGGCTACTACTTACACGTGTTTTGGGATGAACAAATAGTACCTAATTTTGCAAACAGAATCCTGTGCGTTCCACTTTTCACTTCTAAGCTTACTGCTTCTTTCAGCATCAAAAAATGAAATAGAATATTTTCTCAATTAAATTATGGCTTCGATTGTTTGTTTTTTTCTACATAGATTTCTTCATGCATTTATTTTAATCAGTTAACCCAGATGATTCACAACTCAATATAAGCATGCATCAGCATGCAACTCGAAATCTAGTACAGTAAAATCTTCTAAATTCGTTTTTAAATGTTAATCAAACAAAATAGATTCCATCCAGTTTTGGAATAACTGACTTATTTTGAGATTTGTTGACAGTAATTGAAAATTAAAACAATACAAACAATGATATTTTCGGAAACAAAAACAAATTAATAATAGAAACCATGCCTTTGTCAGACCCCGTGCTGACAGCCTGATGTTTCCGCCTTTTGACATTTTGCGTTAGTCTGATGAAGATTTCTACATAGATCCTAAACATTTTATTCTGACATGTGTGCAAGGCATGCAACAGTTTACTAGCTGATTAAACATTCAACATAAATGTGCAGTCGTTACTCATAAAGTAATCTATATTTTGAATTATGAATAAAGCGTCTTATAAAGAGCGTTTTTATGAAAGACTCAGAATAACAGACTAAACTCTAAAACTATATATACCGGTATGCAAAATGATGCAGAGCACTTACTTCTGCAATATCTTTTGAGTTCTGCCTGGTATCTTCTAATATAGCCCCAATTACATCTGTCTGACAATTGGATGGTGATAGAAGTGTTTTGTGCTCAACAGAATGGTCATTGTCTTTGCTATCAATCTGAAAGGAATCCATCACCATTAGAATGTGATTTTACCATATTATTACGCAGAACCCCGTTTTATATGTGCGCGTTTCATTTCTTGCTTTTTTCTTTGTGCATAAAGCAAGCTATTAATTCATTATGAATCTATTATATGACAAAATTCATAAATTTCTCAATTAGTATTTCTCCACTTGGATTGAGTTTAGTTGAATATTCACAAGCTCTTAAACATTAGATTTATATGCACATGACACGAAAAACAATTAACACAGACTCGGGTAGCTGGTAGCTCAAGCTAAATGAGGAAGAATGGGGAAAAGGGGCTTTCAATTTGGATGCTTATAAGCGGTGATATCTAACGTTGAATCTACCCTATTTCCGATCAGTAACTTTTTCCAGACTATGGAACGATAGTTGGAATGACAAGAGCACTTACTATAGAAAAAAGGACAATTCAAAACTTTAAAAAATTGTCAGAAATGCCTACATCTTTTAGACATCCTTTCTGCTTGAAACAAGTTCATTTTACCGAGAAACATACAAGATACTAAGGACATTTAGTAGTTGAAATAAGGTTTTTCTGTAGAAAAAGGCTCAAACACCTGAAAAACATCTGCCACAAATGGAGGTGATGTGCATGTAAAACAGCGAGTGCATAGTCCAGACCACAAGCCCGGAGGATGATTGATACATTGTTGACAAAAAAGGTAAATCCAATAACTGAAAACTTGTATTTCGTGTAATTTCTGATAAATTATATTTACTTCAAGCAGAGAAGGTGTCTTAAAGGTGTGGGCATAGCTGACTTGGACAATAGAAACTTTTGATTGAAAGGAGAAAGGATATAGGAGTTTTTATACTTCTTACTACACCTTTTTCTAATAGTAAGTAAAACTTTTCTTCCAACTGTTGTTCCGACTGTAGTTCTGACTGTCGTTCCGAGTATGGAGAAAAGATAATGATCAAAAATAGGGTATATTCAACATTAAATAGGTCCGCTTACACTACCAACCAAAAAGCCGTGAAAAAAGCCGTGAAAATATAACGTTTTTACAAACCGTGAAAAAGACGTTATTTGGGCCCTTTTTCACGGCGCAATAAACCGTGAAAATGCCGTGAGTAAAGGTGAAAAAACCAAGAAAACATCACGAAACTAATACCAAAATATCCGTGAAAGAACCGTGAAAACATCGTGAATGGGCCGTGAAACGTACTGACAAAGTGAAGGCAATATGTCTTCCCATTTTCATAACCCGCACAACTTTTAATTTGTCGCAATAAAAATCTGCCCTATAATATAACCGCTTGACGCAGTTCGTATCACATCAGATCGAAACGATAAATCGAGAACAGGCATCGCAAATACAGGAAAATAATTATATTGTAAAATTAATAGAAAAATAAACAATAGTAATTAACAATTAGGCTACAATTAATATAAAATCATTGTAATATATTTTTCAAATATTATAAATAATTTTCTTTTTTCTCTGCCTTTTTCCTTCGTTGGACATAACTTGAGGCAGTTCATGTAAAGGAGTTGGAGATTTGGCTTGACTTGCAAATTCAATTGGTATTTTCAATTTAGCCAATTTCTATTTAAATTTGTCCTTAATCTGAAAAGATAGATTCAATAACGTTGTTATTCAAAATTATACAGAATACATGGAACTATTTGAAAAAAGGTCGATCTCCATCCCCTAAGCGCTTGATAGTTTATAAATACGATGTCCAATTCATGTAGACTTTATAACTGCCGAACTTCGCAATGCGCACGCTTCTCTTATTTTGAGTTTTATGGTAACCAGTGCGTAATCATCTAATTGCACAATTACCTTGATGTTGGACAAGGTTCAATATCTTCTAGTGCTCTTTCAGATGTGGATTTCTGCTGCATATTAACAACGTTTTGAATGTTACAAACTTGGAATAGCGGATGCAGATCTATGATCGGTATATGGATCGTAAGTCCAGCCTTACCTTCCATTTTAAATATTTGCGTCTGTTTGACAGTGCTTCTGCCAATCGCTTGTCAATGCTATCGGCGTGTTCCTCAAATTCGGGGTTACGATTAAACATCTAAATAAACAAAACGAATTAATTTTGTTTGATATATCCCAGAGCATGTTTGACTATGATTAGTACATTGTAAAATGAATGAAGTACCTCCGCATGAAATCTAGTCTTTTTAAGCCTCTTCTTATAACGCTTTGTTCCAGAAAGCGGAATATTTTGCTGCTTCCCTCGTCAGGTACTGTAATTAGATGACAAATAAAAGTGGAACTTGTTTTAGATAATCTGATCTAATGAATTTTTTGGAATTAGATATTGCATTGCTTACCTTGAACCTTTTCTGCTCACTTGTATCTTTATCTTTTCGCCGTCTTGCTTTGACGCCTAATCCTGCATATCAAGTTAATGACCAAGTTAATACAGCCTGTTATAGTGTTAATCAATTATTTACATTAAAAATATCACCTGTTGTTTGGATGGAAGAGACTAAAGCCCCTTCCGAGACTTTTTCTAAGGCAACTATTAAATCAAGTTCTTCGGCCGGTGACAATGATAATTTCTCTATAAATATTTTATGACTGGCTAAATTAATGAACCTCTCCCAAGTATTGAACTGAAATATAATACAGAAGATCTATTTCAAATTGAATATTGAAGATATTGAAGACTTAATGTTTCCATACCTGATTAGCAATTAAAATCTCTTTCAAATGTGAAGCGCTTACTTGATTTAATAATTCGTCAAGTTTAGAATCCATTGTTTAAATTAGTGTTGCGTCTTGAATTTTGAATAATACTTACAATCATAATTAAAAAAAAACCATACATTCAAAACCTTTGACCTGAAATCTTTAAGCTGAAAAAAAATCATTACAGAGACATAACCTTGACAACCTCATGTCATATAACGTGGTTCGATTTTCGCGCTTTTTCACTGGATGAAAAAAATGATAAGTGACATTAGTTTAAACCGTTAGATTAGACTCAATCATTTGAAGATATGTCGTCACGATGTCCGTGTAATCTTTGTCGTTATGAAGTCGAAATTACTTCTGCAAAGAGGAGAAGGAAACATATTGCCCATTTTGGATAATCATATGAATCGAATGATTAATCAGAGATAGAGGCTCCAATTAACAATGAAATACCTGTAGATATTGTTAATGACGATAATAGTGTAACAAATATAATTGAAATTGAAAATGCTGATTCGCCGTGCCAGCCGGTTGATGATAATGATGATGACGATGATGATGATGACGATGATGGAGTTAGTAATGCAAGCAGTATCCAAGGAGAAGACATTGACGTTAATGAATATTTGAATGTGCATAATCAGTGCGACGATAATTCTATTGTAACTGATGAAGACATAGACATCTCCTTCAATTGGAAATTACAAGAAAAAATTTACGACTCTAGCAGACACACTGTACTTGAGGAAATGGCATTTTATATGATGTGGTTCTCGTCACATCCAAGCATAAGCAAAGACGCATTTTCAGAACTGATGAAACATCTCAAGGCTTCATATCCACAACCGAATCATATGCCAGATAGATTTCGAAGAGCTTTAAGCCTTGTTGATGACTTTATTGTAAAATTGGTAACGTATGACATTTGTATTAATGATTGTATGGTATTTGAATCAAGTACGGATCTGAATGTCACCAACCGAGATACATCGATGGTAAACCACAGAGGACGTTCCAATATATGCCATTAAAGCCTTGTTTGGAAAGATTCTACGCCAACTATAAATTATCGAAACTGTTACAAAGTCACAACGAGGTAGTCGATACTGATGAGCATATAAGTGATGTTCATCATACTTCCAGGTGGAAAGACTTATATTCTGATAATGGTTACTTTAATGGAGATCCAAGGGGCCTGTCTATATTATTTTCCACGGATGGTATTGACCCCTTCCAAAAACCATCTCAGTGCAAATCGATGTGGCCCATTTCAATATCAATTTTGAATTACCCTAGACAAATTAGGTATGTACAAATAATTATCTGAATATTTAAATAGATAAATATGGTACTTTTCCATTGTTATTGTTATGTATTATAATTTCATTTTATCAAGTTATTCTTATATTGTTTCTATAACAAATAATTCTCAATTTTGAATTTCACTATGTTTTTAATAAATATTTCTTATAGGTACACCATTCAATTTCTGCAGTTGATTGGTACAATTCCATCCAATAATGGTTCAGAGTCTGCTTCCCTTCAGCCTAATTTCAGTATTCTTGTCAAAGAACTTCAAGATTTGGACGGAATTCAATTGTATGACGGGTAAGGGACATTATTATTAATTGGAAGTTTCCTCAAACTTTTTCTTTTTCTTAATTGGCTAATCGAACACTGACAATTCCTATTGTCTTCGACGTGACATGAATTTAATTATCCATAATTTTTAATGAGTGCGTTTTTGGCATTTGATTATTAGTCTGTTTGAAATACAGAAGGAGAATAAATTAATAAAAGCTCGTAAATAATGCTAAATGGTATCAGAAAGACGTTTATTATGTAACGAATCATATTTCGCTTATTAATGTTATGACTTTTTGTCTGCACGCAAGTGTAGCAAAGGCGAAATTCCAGGAATAATAAATGTGTGTTTCTTGGAAGTCCGGGGACTGTGGCATAAATTGGATACTGCATAGAGTTCTTCTTAAGTAACACATAAAATACAAAATCATTTTTAATTTTCTAAAAAATATGGATTTACATTTTTTAATATCGGCCAATATTTACTACAGTCGAACTTGCTTAATATCCCCACTCTGGTTCAGATGAAAAGCAGGACATTAAGCGAGATGGGATGTTAAGCGAGGTAGGATTATGAGAGTTTGTATGGAGCATGGAAATTAGAATTCAGTTTTATGTGGGGATATTAAGCAAGGTAGGATATTAAAAGAGGGGATGTTAACCGAGTTTGACTGTATTATCATTGTATTCGTTTCAGGTACAGAAAAGAGTTCTTCACTTTGAAAATCAGGTTATTAACCTATTCGTTAGATTATCATGGAATTAATAAATCGTTTAAAACAAGAGGCTCGGGTGCATACTGAGGATGCAGCTGGTGCAAGCACGAAGGTACCCAAGGTTTACTGTTACATCGGCCAATTTATCCTAAACCTACCTCAATCAATGTCAACATTATTTTCTTGTATTGTATTGTATTATATGCAGGATTACAGGTGTCCGGCAATGCCCTATAACTGCCATACTGTATTATTATCATAACCATAATCCTGTAGCCAAAATCATTATTGCATTAAGTTGTTTATAAGTTTCTAAATAAACTATTATCTAATCTAATCTGATCTTAAATATATTTAATAACAATCATAACATTTCATTGCAGGAACGTTTTGCCCTGCCTGCAGAAAAGTCGTATATTCTGGAACCCGGCCGTTTCTACCCGTTGATGATCCATATACATGAAGCTATATCTTGTTTCATTTGTTTGATTATACCTATTATTTGAGTTTCCATAAGCTTTTCGTATCAATATCTGTATCAATATCAAGATATTAATATAGGAGGTACTTTTAACTGCACGATATCGCACAATAGTTTGTATTGTCATATGCAGGTTATCATCATTTATAATGTCTAGTATACGATATATTTAATATTATCTCGTAGTTATCATGTATAGTTGATCTGTCTCTGCTTTGAATTACACAATTCTTCTTTGACTTAAGGATAATTGTAGCTGGTCGAATTAAACTCTCTACTCCGTTGTCCGCCCATGAACATATATAAATATATAAATCCTTAATGACGTCACTGGAGCGCAATTTGTGTCGTCACATGATGTGGAAATACAAGAGAACAGTATGTGTATCAAATTAAATAAAGTCAATGAAGTCAACAACATCTATTGACAGACATTCAACGTTGGTTGACTTTAACAAATGTACACTACGTAAAACGTGGTTTAAATTAATTAATATCGCTAACCCTACTTTTTGAATTATTTTATATCATTATTCAAGAGTTTACCCCTTTTTTCTCCTTGTTAATTTTAAATATATTGTAGTTATTGTGTTGTTGATTTTGTCTCTGTTCTCTGGTTCACATTAGGCAGTTCTCGTTTGACTTAAGGATATTTGTTACTGGTCGAATCGAAATCGCTATTCCGTTGTCCGCCCATGTACACATATAGATAAATGAAAATGAAATTGGGTAAGTTTTGAAGTACGATATACTTGTACTGTTTTTAGAGTAACTTCAGTCTGGCGAGTACACAAACGATAAATCCTGACGTCCTATTAATTTATATTTCGATTTGAGAATTAATGCTCTGTAAACATTTTCATATTGTGGAACAAGTATATTGAGAAAAAAGATCTCTTTCGTCAACATTGTCTTCTCAGCATTTCCACGGTGTTGGAAAATCAACATCTATTCATTAAAAATACTGTAAGGATAGAATGCAAGATTGTGATGTGCTTTATATAAATCATATTGCGCAAATAATGATCAAGTCATTGATGCTACATCTTAAAAATAATATATCAGTACTTTTATTTGATATTATTAAAACGGTAAATTTGTAATGATTTCAATTTTCACTACACAATTTTAACTTCAACATTTACCGCAATCTTTTTCTCCAATGTTTTACTCAAGCTGTCCGTGAAATATTTCTAAAGATTTTTAACGCTATTTTCACGGTGAGGATTTCGAGAATATTTATGATATCACGGTATTATAACGGTCTTGAACGAAACATTAACATTTTCACGGAATTTTCACGGCCAAGTAAACATACGGACAAAAATGATGAAGCTCAATTCACATATTTTTCACGGTTTTTGACATTTTCACGGTTTTTTCATAGTAATTTAACGGCTTTTTCACGGTTTCTCTGTTGGTAGTGTTATACGCGTCCAAATTAAAAATCCTTTTCCCAATTCTTCATCATCTAGCTTCAGCTACTCATATCTGTGACTTTTTTCTGTGTCATGTGCACCTTTATTCAAGAAACCTAAGGTTTTTTATTGGGTTTTGTCTTTGCAATAATTCCATAGAAGCATTCAATGAAATTGATTGATTTTCTTTTTGGGTCATTTCTTAGCAATCTAAAGTTTCCCCACACCTCCAACCTTTTCTGGAACCTTATGATTAAGAACTCATGTACAAATATAGCACAATAAGCTTATTCCAAAAATGTAGTTTTCAGCCACGAATTTGAAAATAATTCAAATTGCACTAAGGTCATTAGATGCTAGGGTATCAGTATATTGGATAATGATGCTATATAGGCCTACCCTGCTACCCAACACATTGGTAACAGTGTAGACAACTATGTAACTATCTAATACATTAACTATTGAAGTAGCGAAAGGATAAATGATGTTTGATAGTGGACTGCATTGAAGCTAATTAGTGTGACGCATAATGATGTACCTCAATTTCGACTGCTTTATTTGGTTTTCTGAATTTGGCTTTTCCTTCATTGTTTTGATTTTTATTCTCATCAATTTCAGATTCTTCTGGAGCAGAAACAGAAGGATTCAGTGGTTTTACATTGACTCCAAGGCTGACGTCAAATTCGTGCATGTTGTCTTTAGATCGAGAAACAAATTCTCTACATTTGGATTCTTTAGACAAGGCTTTTGTTTTCCCAGAAAGGGTTTGTGCAGCATGTAATGTACTTGATCTGTGTCCACCCTGGTGTTTTTCTTTCCCACTCAGGATATGAAGTGAATTCCATGAGTCCAACACCCTGCTTCTAGCTGTGATAGAACGTGAATCATCGGATGCACTTGGTATAGAGCAATCTGGTTTGTTCACTCCTTTTTGAATAGAAAGAAAAGAAATGTATAGTAGGCCTATCAAGCAGTGGGCAATGCAGAATGTAATTACGAAGTCTATCAAATATAATGATACAAAACATTTGAAACATTGAATAGGTACATACCAATAGATTGAGATGACCTTTCAATTTTCTTTTCATTTTTGTTATTGTATATTTGTAAATCCTTCAAACTATCTTTGGAATAGCCGTCCACTGGAATCAAAGCTGTGTCACCTCTCTGTGCACTAGTTGAGGATATACACTCTGGTTGATGTTTCAAAATACTATTACAAATAGAAATAGATTTATGTTCCAAACATTGTGTCCCCTTTGATTTATCTACAATCTTTTTTGCCATGGTTGATGCCTTATCAGAACTTTTTGGCATTTGGAGTCTATCTCCAACATAATTACTAGCTGTTAGCAAAGAAAATCCTTGACCATGATTTTGAATATCTGAAAGCTCTTTTGAAGAAATTTGATCATCAACACTACTTTGTTCCATCAATTCTAATGCATTACTTGAAAGTTGAGCAACATTTTTTTCGGCAAATTCGTCATTTGAAATTCTCAAGTTACTTTTGATGAGAGCCTCATGAAAGCAATCTGGATCATCTGTGCATGGTAATGTTGCTGTATTCTTCGACTCCAATATAACTTTAGCTAATCCCCGTCTCTCACTTCTAGTCAAACCTGCAACTTCAGGAACAATCCGAGAGATTTCTTCGGCAGCCTTGGGTTGTGATTCTGTCTGATTGTTCGTAACATCATCCTTCTCAAAAATGTGGATGTCTGCATTTGAAGGGGGCTAATAAAAGATCAAATAGACGACATGACAAAAACCTTCCCCTCTAAGATTTTAATAGAACTTATTTCAATAAAAAATAATGAAATTAATATCAACTGGACAAAGTTTGAAATAAATTAGCCAGAAAATGAATAGATAACAGAGCCTATTAAATAATATGAGATAATTAAGTTATCCAATGGCAAAAGTTTTGATTTGCTATTTCTACTTGCAATTAAAATGCAATAACTATTTAACACATATCATTCAAATCTTAGACCTTTTGAAAATAGTTTTCATTTCATTTAGAGAAAAAGGGATATGCATTGATTTATCGACCTCGAACAAAACTGAAGACATTGATTTCACATAAATTCTGAACACTTGTCTTGACCGGACACCTCAAGGTCTGCTGTTCACAATTTCAATAGGTTCTGCCATAAGCGGACACTGTCTAACACGGGCAGCGGACACCTTTTCAAGTCTGTTACAATCAAATATCCTGTCTTAGGCGGACAACTTCCTGTTCTGCGGTCTTTGTTTAGACAAACTTATTAGTGCAAAACTTTTCAAATATCATTGATAGCAATACAAAGAAGTTGACCTTTTTAACTCTATCAAAGAAAGCGACAAATGGCGTGGAGAATGACGTATGAAAATTTGAAATTCGTAAGTAAAATTGAGTAAAAATTTGAGTGAAGAAGCGAAATGATAAATATTATATTTGGTTTGGTTATAAAATGATTTCGATAAAAAGTAAAATACTTCATTTTAAAGAAAAAAGAAACTACAGATGTTTGTTCTGTATTATCTATAGAACAGTTTTATTGTCAAATTAAATTTATGATTGGAAGAAAAGAAAGAAAAATAGATAAACATTGAAAATAAAATGTTAGGAATAATTGAAAAAACTTATCAAACTTTACTGAGATTTTATTGTGAATTATTTGAAACAATTTGTTATATATTATTATTATAATTAATCATAAGCAATATTTTATTTAAAGTGTATATCCCGGATATTGGGAGATTGCTTCTTTAGAAAGAGAAAAATTTTCTATTCGTACATGATCTCCCTGTGTTTTTACTTTGGGCGATCATTTCTCTTTCAAAAATGCAGTCAAAGTGACGATTTTGGGTTAATTTTGTGTCTCACTCTTTTTCCTCGAACAGGAACCCGTTTATTTTCAACAAGAGAGTTTACACAGGAAAAAACATTAAACTTTTTACTTATTTGTCTCTAAATAAAAAACCGCTAAACCAAATGACAATCTGCTTTCGGAATGAAATTTTTAACGTTCAGCTGAAGATTTAGAGCTAATCACGTGGGCACTTGAGTGAGAAAAATCCAAAACTAAAAACTTTTGACTTTAGAGGATTATATCTCTTTACCTGGATCTTGAATACTGATCAAATATAGCTCTAAATCTTCAGCTGAACGTTGAAAATTTCATTCCAAAAGCAGATTTTCATTTGGTTTAGCGGTTTTTTATTTAGAGACAAATAAGTAAAATGTTTAGTGTTTTTTCCTGTCTAAACTCTTTTGTGGAAAATAAGTGGGTTCCTGTTCGAGGAAAAAGAGTGAGACACAAAAATGTAACTTTGATTGCCTTTTTGAGGGGGAAATACTTGCGCAAAGTAAAAATACAAGACAAACATGTACTGATAGAAAATTTTTCTCTATCTAAAGAAGCAATCTCCCAATATCCGGGATATACACTTTAATCTTTTCATTTATTAAAACAATAGCGCATTTCAGAAAACTTTGGTTGTTCACAGTTTGCACAATTCATCATTTATCTGCCATTTTTCCATCTACTGTTGAAAAGTTGAAAACGTCATATTACGTCAGACCCTCTTCTAGGTGGACACTGCTCTTATCTGGAAAAATCCTTCAATCTGTTGGGTGTCCAGTTAATACAGGTTTGACTGAATATCGTTTGATGTTTTTGTATTTTTAAAGAATGCGGTTGGCATTTTTATGTATGACATATGCTTGATTCTTTAAAATTCAATTGTGCTTGATTTGGTATTCAACAGGAATTGGCAATTCACAAATCAAAATCAAATTGGAATCAAATGTTGAGGAATTGTTCAATACTCTATACAGGACTATCATACCTTGACTATACTACCTTGCCTTTTTACTTTTGCAGCACCCTTGGCATTTCGTGTTTCCCAAAACTGATTTAACAGCCCCTCACAGGTTAAAAGATTTCTAGCTGGTTCCCAAGTGTCATCACTGGGACCATAGCCTCTCCATCTGACTTTGTATTGACGAATACGATCCTAGAAATGAAACAGTTGGCTAAGTAAAAATTGAAACTTAAGGATTGATAACAGAAAGCTTGCTTACAATTATCATTTTGCCTGACGCAATTTGTTGATTGGTCTGTCTAAATGGCATTCAGCTGGAAATGGAGCGTTTGCTATAAATTGATATAAAATGTAGTTGTTTTAAACAAAAAACAAAATAGTTAGATGTAAGTACAATTATATATCCTAACCAATAAATGTCATTGTCTCTTTGTATGTATGTGTATGTTTGTTGTTTGTATGTTTGTAGACCTACACCTTTAGTCAATTTTCACAGCAAATCATCAAGAAGCATATCATTCGATCTGTTATTGTCCACATTTCCAGCAAAGCTGCATTGCATCCTCAAATTTAGGAAATCCATTGCATCCCCAGATTCTGAAAGCAGATTGTTGTTTGGTTCAGCTGTTTTTTTTGTAGTTAAATGAAATTTTACTGAGGTTAAACACTATCTTTGAATCCCGCTGCAAGCTCTCCTGTTAAATGGCACAAAGTCTTCTTATAGACACCAATCTGCCTTAGTGTTGAATTGAGCACATGTAACAGCATGACCCTGTCAGTTCCTTATTCCTAGGACCCTACATTAAGCTAATTATTGGTGCGGCTCAGGGCGATACTGTTCTTTCTTTGCTTTAACGCACCGCTGAATGGTTGAGGAAAGTTGATGAGGGTTTATGCTTATTGAATGGCTTGTTTGATCTGTGACTGCATGTATGCCTATGATCTGTTATGGAAAAGCCTTCCATCTAAACAATGATGTCAAGTTTGTATATGAACACAATTGTTATGCTGTTGCTATTGTATTTGTTGAAGCGGTTGATTTATGTGTTGATGATATTTTACGCTGTTCATTGTTTACTTTCCCCTCCCTACCCATCCCTTTGTTGGTTGATAAAGGTAAGTATAACTAGGAATTCCACTGACTTAGCAGTGTGACTGGAGCTTGGTTGGTGGTGTCAGGTCTGCTATTGCTCAACTAGCTATTGTATTTTGCTGCCAACCTCCCACCAACCAAGCACCTAGGCCAAATTTATTGTGATGTTGAGGATTCGAGATAAAGGGTTTAAAGAGACAAATAAATAAAATGTTTAGTGTCTTTTCCGGTGTAAACTCTCTTGTTGAAAATAAACGGGCTCATTTTGGAGGAAAAAGAGTGAGACACAAAATTATCCCAAAACCGTCACTTCCACTGCATCTTTGAAGGAGAAATGATCACGCAAAGTAAAAACACAAGAAGATCATGTACGAATAGAAAATTTTTCTATATCTAAAGAAGCAATCTCCCAATATCCGAGATATACACTTTAAATATTATATTGTATAAATTTTGAAATCAGCCCTGTGAAAACGAGCCAAGAATGGCTTACCAGGTCCTGAATAAATATATGATGATGATAGGCCTATCAATATTAATACCTATTGTGAAATCTGTTATCATTTGACTTTCATCTATGTATTACAAAATAAATGTCAGTAAAGTTCTTTCCGTTTTCCGTAATTCAGACTTGCCCTATTTTAAGAGATAATTTGAAAATTCAATCAAATATGATACTTCGATGTGGGTGCGTCAAAATCACACAAATCACGGAAAAATACAAACTTTTTTAAGTAAAATATACTATTTATAATAAATAAGCATTATCAATCATCCCAACCCAGCCAATTATGTTAATTTGACATGAAAAGAAACATATGTTATTATGATTATGCTAGATTTTGTTTACGTTCTAACAAATTCCCCTCCAAGCTTGTCAAACATCGTCAATTATTAAACTCATCAACAAGGGCTTGTATGGTCAAGTAAAATATTGCGTGTCAAATCGCGAGCAAAATATCAAGATGACGTTGAGTTAGTGAAAAGAAGTCACCAGCCCAGTTAATTCCTGGTAGGGAAACCTATGATTGGTCAGTTTCTATTTATTTTTAGATCTAAATGTGAGTAAAATTCCCCTTCAAGGCATTTTCGTACAGTGAACTGGCATTATCCTTCGTGCTCGCCATTGTTTTAGCCATGTCGTCACGGCATTTCACACATCTCCGCGCTGCAAGAAATGATATTCACATTCGATGTTTGTTTGTTTTTGTTGTTTAGATTACTGTGCTTATGTTAAATATTATAGCAAATTTACAGGATTTATACTTTTCAGTATAGAGATTCAACATGAAATATTTTAATAATAAACCGTTTTGATATTTTACAGAAAAAGCTACCGGTCCATATGCCTTGTAATTAGTCTAATTTAAATTATGTAGAGCATGAGCAAAGCATCCACTGCATCCGCTAGCCGTAGACATTTATCGACCTTTTCTATATCAGACCGGATATCATTAGAATAGTCTAGTCTGTGTCAACTTTGATATGACACAGGCCAGACTAATGATATCCGGTAAAGTCAATAGAAAAAAGATCGATATATGTCTACAACTGTGACCCAGGCAAATGTCGCAGGCAAATTGGCTGTATAAACTATGATGGGAATTAGGCCTTAATGATCGATACTGATCTGGAATCATCTGATTCCACTGAACGTCTGTACAATGTTTATCGCTGAAAACGTACGCCATCTAACATATTATTAAAATGGGTAAATCTATGCAGGCTGGAAAAGCACACAATTATCCGACTCTTAGAAAGAGATACTCGACCAGTCAGGCCGGTATACTAGTGGGAGAAAGAAGACAATTCAATTGTCAAATCAACCACACAAAGAAACGTATTTTGACATATTAAAGAAAAAGCAAAAAGAAGGTTTGTTTGGATTTATATATTGAGTAGATACCAGCTCTTTTTTGCTTTTCCTGGTGAACTGTATCACAGTGGTGTAGTATTTTAAATGAAGCATCAGCATTATCATTTGAAGTAACAATTTTCTTTTTCACAGCGAATTCAAGCAGAAACCCAATTGATGACGCACCAGTGACACTTCCACAAAGTATTAATCTGAGATTTCGGTTATATTTATTTCAATGTTGTTATCTATTCCACTTGATCTATTTATTTACAACATTTGATAATTATACCTTTCCTTACTCAACCAGCAAATAGTCACAATGAAAGGGATCTGCCACCGTTACCATCATCAGCAGATGAATCTCAAAATGGTTTATCCTAGTTTCAGTTGCCTGATGGTAGGTCGAGAGACGCACTTAACATAAATGATTAACTCAAATTTGTAGCTAATTCTTCACACAAAAGTGTATCACTATCATACCTTGCTATAATGCACAAAAGTTTGTATATTAAAGGGTTTTTTCATCGACTTATTCATTTTCCTCATTAAACTTATCGGTTCAAATCAGGATTTTTTACTACTGAACACGTGTAATTTACTCCGATTTTGATCAAAACAAGTCATTTTGAAATAACTCAAATTTGTAGCTAATTCTTCACACAAAGGTGTATCACTATCATACCTTGCTATAATGCACAAAAGTTTGTATTTTAAAGGGTTTTTTCATCGACTTATTCATTTTCCTCATTAAACTTATCGGTTCATTTCAGGATTTTTTGATCAGTACTAAACTCATGTAGTTTAATCCACGCCAATTCATGGTTAATCGCTATAATTGCTAGCTAATACTTCACACAAATGTGTATCAGTATAATACCTTACTATAGTGCACAAAAGTTCGTATCTTTTACGGCTTTTTTATCGACTTATTCATTTTCCTCATTAAGATTTTTACTACTGAACACGTGTAATTTACCCCGATTTGGATCAAAACAAGTCATTTTGAAATAATTCCAATTTGTAGCTAATTCTTCACACAAAGGTGTATCAGTATCATACGTTGATATAGTGCACAAAATTTCGTATCTTAAAGGGCTTTTTCATCGACTTATTCATTTTCCTCATTAAACTTATCGGTTGCCTATCACGATATTCTTCAAAATTAAACTTGTGTAATTTAATCAAAACAAACTATTGTGAAATGACTACGGAAAATTATCAAGTCTTTATCAAGTGGTTGACCTAAGTGTGATTTCACTACTTTTCAGAATTAAAAAAAAAGCGGGTTTTTCACTTTCTCGACTTCAAATGGCTCTCACGCCACAGCCGGCGAAACAATTCACTGTTAATTTTAGTATGTCCATAGTTCATAGAGACAAACCCTGGTAATATAGGGTTTGTCTCTATAAACTATGGTATGTCATACGCAGATATGTATCGAAGTGATTTAAAAAAAACTTCAAGTCTATATTTACTAGCTAGCAGCAATCTAGGTTGACCTGTGACTTCACCCATTTTTCAGAATTTGAAAAAAGCCGTTTGTTCTCTTTCGCGACTTTAATTGTCTCTCACACTATAACCGCCTATACAATTCACTATTAATATTAAAGTGTACTAGCTTCAAGTGTACTAAATTTTACAGAGTTCTCTTTTGAAAACATCTCAAAACATAAAAATATAGGTGTGGTAAGTATAGATTTGAAGAAAGCTTTTGACACGGTTGATCATTTGATACTGTTAGACAAACTTAAATTATATGGTAGCGATGAATGTAGCTTAAATTTTTTTAAAACTTATTTAATAGGTAGAAATCAAACTGTAAATATAAATAATACAAACTCTGATCTAGGTGAAATTAAATATGGCGTTCCGCAAGGGTCAATACTGGGACCACTGCTATTCTTGATCTATATTAACGATGTATCTAAAGTTGTAAATAAATGTAAAATAAACCTATATGCTGATGATACCTTATTGTACATAGCCGATAAAGACCCCGAGATCATTAAAAATTCACTTTCCTCTGATGTAAATAGTATTTATTCATGGCTAAACGCTAATAAACTAACTTTAAATGTACATAAAACCAACTGTATGCTAATCGGAACAAAACAGAAAATAAATAGATACGAACCTTTACAATTAGAAATTAACAACGAAAACGGAATCATACATAATGCACCACTAATTAATTATTTAGGAGTCCGCATTGATCCAACACTATCCTTCGATCAGCATATCGAAGCAATGATAAGGAAAATAAATAGAGGCCTAGCAGTACTAAAATTTGCACGGAAGTTTATCCCACAATATACAGCAGAGATGATCTTCAACACCATAGTCTTGCCACATTTCGACTACTGCGCTGTCGTATGGGGGAATTGTAAAAAACAACACATCGATCGCCTCCAGAGACTACAAAACAGAGGAATGAGGGTCATTCTCCGCTGTAATTATCGAACTCATGTCTCAGACATGCTCAACCAACTTGGTTGGCTACCAGTCAGAGACAGACTAACTACACAACAGCTAATATTCACACATAAACTAAAATTCAATTTAGCTCCTCCCTTGCTCTCCAATTTGTTTCAAAAACCACACTCCATTAGAACACGTGCACATTCCCACAATGACATCTACATTGAGTCAAGCCACAGACACTCATTCAAGTATGCTGGTGCTCATAAGTGGAATGACCTTCCGTCTGAGATGAAGATTGTTGCTAGTGGAACCAGTTTTAAGCATCTTCTCAAGAAGCAATTGCATAGCAAATCGTGACAAATTTTCTTTTTTTAGCCATAGACTTTATTGTAAATATTATCTATATACCAACTATAAACCTTACCTTTTATACTTATCGTGTACACATGTACACATATATATTATATTTGTTTCAATCAGTCCTGTGAAAAAAAGCTCCTGTAGCTTATCAGGTTCTGAATAAATGATGATGATGATGATGATGATGATGATTAGTATGTCATACGCAGACATGTATGGAAGTGATTTTAAAAAACTGGATTAAAAAATGTCAAGTCTATACTTACTATACAGTGTAACCTGCTTATGTGCAATTCGGATAAATGAAATTCCCGCTTATTTGCAAATTGGCTTTGAAACCTGTTAAAAACAATTTTCTGGTCTTTTCCTTGAGTCTTTTCCTTGGTAAACGATTTCGGATAACTGCAAATTCGGATAAATGCAATGAAAACCTTTGGCAAATTTGACTTGCACTTAAGCGAGTTACGCTGTAGCAGCAATCTAGGTCAACCTAAGTGTGATTTCCCCACTTTTCAGAATTTGAAAAAAAAGTTACCGCACTATAACCGCCGATACAATTCCCTATTAATTCGCTGTTATAGTATATCATACGCAGGCATGTATCGAAGTGATTTAAAAAAACTGGATTAAAAAATATCAAGTCTATATTTACTAGCAGCAATCTAGGTTGATATTGACATCAGGCATAACCTTGTAGATTTATCAATAGATAATCCAAGTTAATACTACCCTATAATACCCTGGTAGAACAATCTGACGGGTGATATTTACATCAAAAACTATTACTCAATTCAAGGAGAAACTACGATCATTGAATTTGTCATCATTTTGCAAAGTTATTATATAGATAAATTAATCAGTCGTATAGTATTACATCACATAGCTAATGTATAGATACATATCTTTACATTCATAGTTGTTAACCTAATACTATATGTCATATACGGTATTTATGCATATAACAATTAATAAATGATAGGGTCATATTCATGTTTTAACTAGAAACCTTGTTTAACTAGAATTGATGTTTTGCCACCAATAAAGTTACCAATTGTTGTTCGTTTGTGTCCTTCAAAAAAGAATCTGCCTTTGGCAAAAATGTGCCTTACATATGAAATTATATAAGATTAACAATATTTTTTTCAGATATAGATGAAGGTGCATATTGGTTAATATGCAAGAAGATTTTAATTCGCGATAGTTCCATACGTCACAAAACTAGGTTAAAAATTATTCAAAAAAATGTTCACATACTTGTAGTTCTCTCAAATGACAACGAGAAATGCAGGTGACTTGATAAAGCTATTATGTGTAGTTCTTAGATGTGTATCAAGACAAGTTAAAAATTTCATGAAAATATATCTTGCTTTTATATAGATACTTCCATTCAAGCTGTAGGTAGCAATTTAGGGTTCCTCACATTGCAGGTTGTCCCTTTCTCCAACTTGTAGTAGGTCTATCCAATCATGACGATAAATGGATATATTATTATATATAGTTCTTAGATGTGTAGTCGAGACAATGGAAAAGATTTTTCAAAATACATCATGTATTTATCATTAGATACAGCCAATGGAGTTGATCTAGGTTGTATCTTAGGGTTTTTCAAAATGCCGGTCTTCCACTTTCTCCAAAATTTATACGTCTCTGAAATTAGAATGAGGCATTACCGATGAATACATATCTGTAAATGTAGCTTTTAGACTGTATCGGATTTAAGTAGAAAAGTGAAGTAATAACTAGCAATTATAGCTATTTACCATAATCATTCCATAAATTAAATGCTTCGATTAAACTACAGGTGATAAATAGTGACTTAGAATATCGCGATAGGGAATTAACCGATAAGTTTAATCAGGAAAATGGATAAGTTGATGAAAAATCCCTTTAAGAAACGGAAGTATTAGCTACCAATTATAGCTATTTCTAATTTACTTGTTTTGATTAAAATCGGATTGAAATACAAGTGTTCAGTAGTAAAAAAATCCTGATAGCCTAGGTTTAATGAGGAAAATTAATAAGTTGATGATAAAGCCGGTCAAGACACGGACATTTGTGCACTATAGCAAGGTATTCTATTGATACACTTATTTGTGAAGTATTAGCTACCAATTATAATTATTAACCATGAATTTGTTTGGATGAAATTATACGTATTTAATAGTAAAGAATATCGGCTTTTGTAGCGATAAGTTTAATGAGGAAAATTAATAAGTCGATGATAAAACCTGTAAAGATACTAACTTTTGTGCACTAGAGCAAGGTATTATACTGATGCACCTCTATATGAAGTATTACTTACGAGTTATAGTTGTTAGCGATGAATTTGTTGGATTAAATTATACGTGTTTATTAGTAAAGAATATCGGCTTTTGTACAAATAAGTTTAATGAGGAAAATTGAGAAGTCGATGATAAAACCCGTAAAGATACGAACTTTTGTGCATTTTAGAAAGGTATTATACTGATGCACCTTTATATGAAGTATTACTTACGAATTATAGTTATTCACCATGAATTTGTTTGGATTAAATTATACGTGTTTAATGGCAAAGAATATCGGCTTTCGTATCGATAAGTTTAATACCAAAGAATATCGGCTGTTGTACCGATAAGTTTAATGAGGAAATTTATAAGTCCATGAAAAAACCTGTAAATATACGAACTTTTGTGCACTAGAGCAAGGTATTATACTGATGCACCTCTATATGAAGTATTACTTACGAGTTATAGTTGTTAGCGATGAATTTGTTTGGATTAAATTATACGTGTTTATTAGTAAAGAATATCGGCTTTTGTACAAATAAGTTTAATGAGGAAATTTGAGAAGTCGATGATAAAACCCGTAAAGAAACGAACTTTTGTGCATTTTAGAAAGGTATTATACTGATGCACCTTTATATGAAGTATTACTTACGAATTATAGTTATTAACCATGAATTTGTTTGGATTAAATTATACGTGTTAATAGTAAAGAATATCGGCTTGTTTCCCGATGAGGTTAATGGGGAAAATGTTTCCCGATGAGTTTACCCAAAGCAATGGTAGATGATAACAGAGTAAAACGACGTGGCGCATTTATTGGAGTCATTTTTCAATTGTTTATTTAGACATTTCCCGCTTTTCTACATAAACTCTTCGAGAAAATTTTAAAAATCGCGCGTGTTATTTATTGTTCTCGCGTGGGAAAATTTTAAGTTTAACGTAGAAAAATTTGCAAAATGGCGGTTATCGTGGAAATTTAACGTAGAAAATCGCAAAAATAAAATTTTCTACATAAAACTTTTCTTCATTAAAACATGTAATCGAAATTGACTATGTTCTCGATTTAATTAAGGCTTCAATCAAATTATAGGCTACATAGATTTCTTCATAAATTTGACTATGTTCTCGATTTAATTAAGGCTTCAATCAAATTATAGGCTACATAGATTTCTTCATAAATTTATTTTGAACAGTTAAGCCAGACGATTCATATCTCAAATAAGCAGCATTAACATGCAACTCGAAACCTAGTTCATTGAAATTGGCGATCACGTTTATATATAACCTTTATAGGCTACATAGATTTCTTCATAAATTTATTTTGAACAGTTAAGCCAGACGATTCATATCTCAAATAAGCAGCATTAACATGCAACTCGAAACCTAGTTCATTGAAATTGGCGATCACGTTTATATATAACCTTTTCAGAATTGCAGACACTTCTATCCTTTTCTGCAACATCGCTAATAACAGTCTATTAGCGACTTTTTGATGGCAATGATACCTACAATAAATAATGCTGCTTTACTAAGTTATAAGTTACAAGTAAACATCACTGCGCCTACCTCATCCAATTCGGTGTCAATGATCTTTTCAACTTCAAAGATATCCATTTCTAAGGGGTCTCCGGTGCCTTCCGACATTATATTGACTTCTGGAGAGCATAAATAAATCAAAGCAGAAAACGGTTGAGTCTCAGTAAGTTTTCAGTTTTGCAGGTACGTCTTCGTTGGGCATCATCGACAGGTGGACGATATTCAAATCAATGTTTTCGGCTTATGGTACTTTGCTCATAAACCTCAACCTTGCTTGACAAAATACAGGGAGATTTCTGTGTAATGCAGAAATGCCTTCGGGGTGCCTCCTTCTATGGGAATCTGGGGGAATGCTGCCCCCGAGAATTTTTCGCAGTTATAATATCTCTCTCTCTCTCTCTTTCACGCTTTTCCGTCCCAGGACGAGGACACTGCGCGGTCAACAATAATCCGCCATGTTTTTCTATATTTTGTTAGTTCTTTTAGTTCTTTAATGTTAAGTTTTCGTTTTATTATTTGATTGTCAGTTATGTTTTTTGTGCAAATTTCAACATTCAGTGCTTTTAAATCATCATTAATTATTTTGAGCCATGTCGTTTTTGGTGCCCCTCGTGGCTTTGGCCAGAACAGTAGTGCTTCATCGAGTGCTCGTTTGGCAGGAGTGCGTTCTGGCAAGCGTAATAAATGACCATACCATCTGAGTCGTCTGGCTTTTACTTCAAGGCTCCAAGGTGACTGATAAACATTTTATATAGTGTAGTGTTTGTGGTTTTGTCTTCCCATGTTAAGTTTAAAATTCTCCGTAACAGTTTTCTTTGAAATATATCGATTGTGTTTTCATGATTGTGTGTACAATTCCATAACTCACAAGTTATAAAAAAATATGCTTTCTACATGCGTTCTGAATATTCTCATTTTAGTTTTAGTTTCTACTTTTCTACTTTCAGATATATATTTTAACTTATTGTATGAATTAATCGCTAGTATTTTCCGTCTATTTATATCTTTATCTGTATCTAAAAGGCTTCCTAAGTATTTACAGTTTTTCCAGTCTTCATTTTCACCTGTTCCTCGTTTTATTACATATTCTTCAGTCTTGGTATCATTGACTTGTAAATTATACTCTTTCAACATGTCTGGTATCCTTTTTCTAATTCTTTGGTTGTCTTCTTGATTAGTTGTTATGTAACTGATATCATCTGCATATTGTTGGTCTATTAAAATTTTATGTTGGTCTCCTATTATATATGTGTGATCATGAGCATGCGATGGATTAGTGATGTGATTACATTTTTTAAGTGCATCAGCTAGATAGATTACAAATAAGATGGGACTGAGACAGTCACCTTGTGGTACGCCAATATTACTTTTGATATTTTTTCCTATTGTTTCCTTCAATTTAACTTTTAAAGTAACATCCTCTATTAGTATTTTCATCATATGTAGCTCATCGTTATCTAAGATTTCCTTCAATATATTGATCATATCGCATCTTCTGATTGTATCGAATGCTTTTGACATATCTAGTAATAATAATATAATTTGATAATTCTCTGAGGTAATTGCTTTTTCTGCTAGTATTTTAAAGCTGAACACTTGTTCAGTGGTACTTCTGCCTTGTTGGTATGCTGCTTGTGTCAAGGGAATCTTTTTGTTGAACTTTCCTAGACATCTTCGTAACATACAAATGGCCAGGAGTTTACGCAGTACAGAAAGTAAAATGACAGGTCTCAGGTGAGCTGCCGGGCCTGGCTTCTTGCCTGGTTTTGGCAATGGTACAAGAAGCCCTTCTTTGATTTCTTTTGGAAACTCACCTGTAGCTGCAATTATATTAAATATGTCACTTATCTGTTGACTAATATGAGCTGGACCATGTTTTAAAAGTTCTGCGTTTAAATTATCAATGCCTGGACTTTTTCCGTTTTTCAAGGACTTGATAGCTGATTTAACTTCTTGTGGATTGAAAGGTTCTTTCATCTTCTCTGGTTGTATTGTTATAATATCTTTTTCTGAAGTTTTACAAAAAAACTCCTTCGAAGTATTTTGTTATTATGTTTAATTGTTCATTTTTATCCGTTGTTACATCATTTTTTCCACTTACTATTACTCGGTTATTACTATTTATGTTTTGAAGATGCTTGATAACTTGAAACATTCTTCTAGAGTCTGGTTTTAATTTTTCTATTTGCTCTACTAGCTCCATTATATGTGAAATCTCTTCTTCTTGAAGCTTAAAATGTATTTCTTTCATAATAAGGTTTCTCTCTTTAGCGAGTTTAATTTTTTCTTTTTTATTATTAGTTTTATTGATTTTATTTCTTAACTCTTTCTGTTTATCTGATAGCTTTTTAATATCTGCTTTTTAAATTCTGTTTATCTGATAGTTATAATATGGTAAACAGAAAATTGCAGGCTGCATGGAGTCATGCGCAGTAGCACCCTGTCCCGTCTGATATTTTGGCCACATCTGAATTAAATCTGAATCTCGCACGATTGACTGTACTTCGGTTTGATTTGTATTTCAAACGGGGATCGCTGAATCGCATTCTGCAAATCCGAAATTCTATTACGCATGCTCAGAAAAAGTAATTTGATTGGCTGATATGTCAAACAATAGCGTGACGCTTGGCAAAGTGTGCGTCTGAGAAAAACTAGTATCAATGCTCTTGAAGAACCATGTGAAGAAAATCTATGAAGCGGAATCGGTGTCATAATTATGAAGCGGAATCGGGGTCATAATTCCAAACGTTCGTGCCGTCGTTGGATTTCCGTGTCGTCGTTGAATTTCATTCCGTGTTTCCATGTCGTCGTCATCTGCGCTGCCATCTGCGCAATTAATTTTGCGCGGAATCGGGGTCAATATTCTGAGCTGCGGAGTCGTCGTTGGATCTTGCTTCGTTGTTGAACTTCATTCCGTCGTCTGCGCTTCCGTCTACGTCGCCATCTGCGCAACTATCAAATTGTCTCTCACTTTTGACCAAGGTGTTTTATTACCAAGGTTTTCGATTTATGTTTGATATTATCTACACTGGATTTTAATTACTGTCAGATTCAGGCTTAGCATTCATTGCTTACTTTATTGTTCGTTTTCAAATAGTTGTTATAAATTCTATCAGAGGTCTGGATTGTGGAATACTCACGCTTATATGACGGAAAAACAATGGAAGTGTTTGCAGTTTATTAATTTATTAATACTAGAATACCAGTTACACGCAATGCGTGTTGTAGAGGCTACATGCATGGAGGGCTATAACGTCACTTAATACATTGTTCAAAGATTATTGATCGATGTATGAGGACCTATGATTAAAACGGTAAAATCTATATACATTTACGCTATGCTAGGTCTACGTAATTCACATGAGAAACACAAATATCAAAAAACTGATTAATAGCAGATTATATGAAATACATTATTTACACATTTATGTGGCAAAATTATTTTATTGTACATTATTTCTTGTTCTTTAACTGTGAGACTTGGTGATGGCAATTTATATATTTACTGGATACCTATATGGATAACCCTGGAGGATGCTACATCTAGCTGACCATGAGTTATAAAACTGAATTTCATAATGTCTTTGATATGCTTGCAATTTCTTCTTTTTATTATCGTCAAGAAATAATTTCATAGCGGTCCGAGATAAGTCGGATAATGATAGGCGAATCAGATTCAACGCATTTGAAGCGGATTCTGTAAGTAGTTTAATTTATAATAACATCGTTGTAGAATCATCATCATCAAATTCATCACGTGTTCGGTAAATTGAGTTTAATAACGCGAATGTTCTTTTAAAGTTGTAATAAGGAAGCAAAGCATTCCTAAATGCTACTTCTAAGTAATCTGAATTTGAAAAGGATATTAAGTGAGATTCTATTGCCCTTTATTCTCTTTCACTAACTCAATCAGATCACATTTAGTTGGTCACTATTGACCATTGGGCGGCACCGGTACCAACGATTTGTGACATTTGTAACCTGAATGCAATCTGAAAACTATTTCACTTGAAACTTGAATGATGATAATATCATGATTAACATTTATGGTGCTGGCTGCTTTATGAATGTGTGTATTTCACTCGGGGTTTAATTTACAGTTTTACACTTTGTTCGAGCTATACGTATCAACTCTAAATCCTCATTTGTGCCTGTTTACATGTTTTAACTCGTCTTACTCCTGTCGTGCTAATATAATATGCTCACGCAATTGCTGGACATACTTGAACATGTGATACATGAATAAGCAGGACAAAGCAAATGGCTAGTGTTGACGATTTTAATACGGAATTGATTTGTCATAAGGAACAGATTTACATCGGAACCAATTTGGATTACGGAACTTTATTTACCTATAATCAAAACCATAATCATAACAATACTATTTGCGTTGGAACATTTAACCTTATTATTTAAAGTAAACATTTAATATGCTTAGATTTTATAACCATAGTTGTGTAAGAAACTTATAAGAATAAAAGTGTAGGAAGCTATTGAATAATGCTAAAGTTATACCCCGCAATTATAACCCGATAATAATAGTTGAATAGCTTAATTTAGCCTCTGTATTTCCTATAAATACCGTTGCAATTTACAAATAAGATGAGATAAGCTAGAGGCTTAATAAGAACATATGTATTAATTCAAGATTAAAGATTATACATTGTATACGCATCTCCCGAAGCGGCGCTGCCCTTCGATGTTATAAGTAAACCAATAAAGAATATAATCAAAGACATACTTCTGGTGTATTTGGTGAGTCAAGTTGTTCATATTACTTGCTGTTGTCTTAATAGTCCAAGTAGTAAGCTATCGTCGGTACACATAAGTTTTAAGTTCCTGATAGAGTTGGCATTAGCGGGTTCAAGTACAGTCCGGCCCCATTGTTTAAAGGCAAACTCCATCATTTCTGGTCCTAACGAACCGGAGAAACCATAGTAAAGTCCACAGATAAGATCTTGTATCATCTTAGTAAATTCCAGTAATGGATGGTACAACCCAAAGTTTAAGTCCATCTATAAATGATGACCATGTACGTCAGTTCAAACTGTCAAGAAGAGCCAACGCTGGCGTAATAACAAAAGCGATCAATTCTGCACAAGCGCAAATTGAAGTCAACGGTAGTAAAAGACTACTCATGCAATATCGCGGTAAAATTGAAGCAAAATGCGAAGAAGTACGCATTTTAAACGACAAAATTATTTCGTCAATTCTCGATGAAGATGAATACGATAAAGAAGTGATGTGGTTTGACACCATTTCTGAAAAATGTATGCAAATGTTGTGCGCGATCGATGATCACTTAGAATCGCGCGATGATGATAACATTTCAATCAGTCATGCAAGCAGTGTCAGTCAATCAAGTACACAATCAAATGTACAAAGCTTTATTGACGAAAATGAGTTTGGAAATAATGAACATATAGAAAACGTAGACAAAAGTATTGAAGACAAAAATCAATCACTTTCAACCAAGACAAAAGTTAATTTACCATTTGATGAATGGATAGAAAAAATTAATGTGATAGAAGAAAACATCGTTGTTGACAAAGATACAGCTTTAGGAGACACTCTTGTTTCTCTAAACTTAAAAATTGAAAAGTTTTCGGGTGACCCACTCACCTATCATGATTTCGTGAATACATTTAAGCATCAGGTTCACGATAGGAAATCATTAAACTCTCAAGAAAAAATGGCCCATCTTATGAACTGTTTATCTGGAAAAGCAAAATTGATAGTAGAAGGCATTTCACATGACGCACAAGGCTATAAAGCCAGTCTAAAATCAATCAAAGAAATCTTTGGTAACAGAATTGTAGTTGCACGCGCATATATAAATCGTGTAACACAAGGAAAACAAATCTCGACGAAAGATCCAACAAGTTTAAGAGCTTTCTATTATGATCTATTTGCATGCTGGGCAGCATTAGATAGAATGCATTATTTTGACGACGTCAACGCTTCAACATCTTTACTGGCAATTGTAAACCGTTTGCCATTCCATTCACAAAATAGATGGAAACCACGTGTTGTGAAAATCAGAGAGAAAGGGGAAGACCCTACACTAAAACATGTATTAGAATTTGTGAAAGGGGAATCACTGGCAGCAAACGATGCCGTATGGGGAAATTTTAATACCAATGAACAAAACAAGACAAATTTCAATCAAAAGATAAAAACTGTATCATCTGTTTCAACAGCAAAACATTGCATATTTTGTGACGAAGATCATGAAAGTTGGTCACACAAAGATTTGCCCGATATGAACACTAGATACGAGCTAGTTAAGAAAAATGCTTGCTGTTTCAATTGTCTGAGAACTGGACATTTCATCTCAAATTGCTCCTCGAAAATGAAATGCAAGATTTGCAACAGAAAGCATCATACAATTTTACATAAAGAAAGAACGCATAATGCGAACAGCAATGCCACAACAAACAATGATAACGACGAAAATACAAATGAGAAAATTTCAGCGTCTGCATGCAATGATAAAAATTGCGAAACATATTTGCAAATTTTACCGGTCAAGATATTTGGACCGCAGGGAACCGTGACAGTCAATTCACTCCTAGATAGTGGCAGTCAAGTCACGTTAGTCACTGATGAGATAGCATCTAAAATTGGGTTAAAGGGAAACAAAAGGCAATTGAAGATCAATACTGTACAAGGTAGCACCCCTTCCAAAAGAATCCCTCTGGTCTCCTTGGGGGTAAAAGGGTTAGAGGAAGATGATGTCTATACAATACCTCAAGCCTGGGTTGTTGAAAATTTACCATTAACATGCAATGCCCCAAGCACTCATATTCATAAGAAATGGGAACATTTAAAAGATATTAGTTTCCCTCATTATAAAGGGAAAGTAGAGATATTAATTGGAGCCAACGCCCCTGAACTGTTAATGCCTCAAGATATAAGAAAAGGTACTGATGAAAATACCCCTTTAGCAATAAGGACATCTTTGGGGTGGTGTTTATTTGGTGGTTCAGGTGGAGGAGATCAAGCGTATTCAGTTAATGTTCACTCGCTGTCAATTGATGAGATGATGAAACACTTCTGGACTACAGAAAGCTTTGGATGCAAGTATCAGGATCAAGCACCGTTATCTACGCAAGATAGAAAGTCAAATCAAATTCTAGACCAAGCAAAGCTGGTAGATGGCAAGTATGAAATGGGATTATTATGGAAAAATAATGAAATTAAGCTTCCAAACAATTATAAATTAGCTGAGTCAAGATTAAATGCACTCAACAAACGATTTGATAAGGACTCTAAATTTAAGACAACTTATTGTAAAGAAATGAAAGGATATATAGATAATGGACATGCAATCGAAATACCTGATGATGATCTTAATACTCCAGTTAAATTATGGTACCTACCCCATCAAGGCGTTAGGAATCCAAATAAGCCTGATAAAGTCAGAGTTGTATTTGACGCTGCTGCGAAGTACTCTGGCGTTTCATTAAATGATCAACTAGCTACTGGTCCAGACTTACTAAATAATCTACTCGGATGTTTAATAAGATTTCGTCAAAATCCAGTTGCTTTATTAGCAGATATACAAGGAATGTTTCTTCAAGTTTGTGTTACACCAGTTGATCAAGATGCATTGCGGTTTCTATGGTGGACAGATGACAATGAAAGAAAGAATGTTAAGCAATACCGAATGACAAGACACATCTTCGGAGCTACATCAAGTCCAACATGTGCCATTACTGCACTAAGAAGAACAGCTGATGATCATGAAGAATTTGAAACAGTGGTAAGAAATGCTGTGAAAAATAATTTCTATATGGATGATTTATTACTTTCAGTCAAAAGCAGTGATGAAGCAATTCATATGGCATCAAGACTGAGAGATTTGCTGAAGTTAGGAGGATTTCGTCTCACGAAGTGGATTTCAAATGATCAGAAGGTGGTTGATTCTATTCCAGAAAGCGAAGTAGCACCAAGTATTGTCAACCTGGCTGGTCACCCTGCAATTGAACGTGCATTGGGAGTGAAGTGGAACATCAAGAACGATTCTCTAAGTTGCAAGATTTCAGATGATGTGAAACCGAACTCAAAGCGAGGAATACTGTCACTTGTAAGTGGTATATTCAACCCAGATGGTATGTTGACTCCTATAACGTTAATACCCAAGCTAATTATGAGAGAACTATGGAAACGTAAGGTACTATGGGATGACCCTCTACCGAATGATTTATTAGATATTTGGGTCGATTGGAAAGCTGAACTTCCAAATGTCGAAAATTTAAGCATCCCAAGATACCTCGGTGGTCCAATTCAACCTGATGAATGGCAACATGTAGGTCTACATGTATTCTGTGATGCATCTGAAAAGGGATTTGGTGCAGTTAGCTATTTAAGAATACAATCAAATGATAAAGTGCAATGCAGTTTTCTTTTAGCAAAATCAAGATGTGCACCAATCAAAGAACTCAGTATACCAAGGCTGGAATTACAAGGTGCGTTATTGGCCTCAAGAATAGTAAAAACAATCAACAAAGAGTTGGAAATCAAACTAGATGAAACAGTATTATGGTCAGACTCAAAGACTACATTAGCATACATAAAAAATCAAGAGAAGCGTTTTCAGCCGTTTGTATCAAATCGTGTTGCAGAAATCAAAGAAAACACTAATGAGAACCATTGGCGATATTGTCCAACCAAGCTAAACGTCGCAGATGAAGCATCAAGAGGAATAAAACCAAGTCAACTAACAAAAGAATCAAGATGGATTCAAGGCCCTGGATTTCTATGGAAAGACCGTCAATCCTGGCCAACCAATGAGAAGTTCAATGTGAAGGAAGTAGACTTAGAGATAAAGAAAGAGGTAACAGTAACTATAAATGAGGAAGTCGAGGTTGATCAGATTTCTAAATTAATTGACAAATCTTCATCATTCTACAAACTAAAACGTATAATTGCTCATTGTATACGATTTGTTAGTAACTGTTGCAAACCTCTTAGTGGTAGAAGTAATTCAATTTCAATAGAAGATATCACATCTGCAGAAAACGTTATTATCAGACACGAGCAAGAGAAACATTACAGAGAAGAAGCTCAAGCAATTTCTGGTAAGAAACAATTGCCAAACAAAAGTACTTTATTATCACTCAACCCTTTTATTGATTCAGAAGGTGTATTGAGAGTTGGGAGCAGAATCAAATTTGCAAAATTACCTGAAGATGCAAAATTTCCAATTATTATACCAAAGAAAAGTCAAGTGGCTATGGCTATAGTCAATGATGTTCACAAAGATGTAGCACATGGCGGAGTTGAACATGTCATATCGAAAATCAGAGAAAGGTATTGGATCACGACTTTGAAATCTATTGTTAAACGTTGTGCATATAATTGTATCATATGTAGAAAGATGTTGTCACCGACAATGCAACAAATAATGGCACCATTACCATCAACAAGAATCACCATGGCAAGTCCATTCGACACAACTGGCATTGATTTCTTTGGTCCATTCAAGGTAAAAGTAAAAAGATCATCTGAAAAGAGGTGGGGTTGTCTCTTTACTTGCTTTACAACTAGGGCAGTACATATTGAAACCACATGCTCACTAGATACTGACCATTTTATTAATGTACTAAGAAGATTTTGTGCACGTCGGGGAAATCCGACGAAAATTTATTCCGACAACGGGACCAACTTCGTTGGAGCGGAGAAAGAAATTAGAGATTCGATCAAACAATGGAATCATGATCAGATTAATAAACATTTTATGAAATATAACATACAATGGAAATTTAATCCACCTTCTGCCCCTCATCATGGCGGTGTCTGGGAGAGGATAATTCGGTCCATAAAGCGTTGTATTTACGCTATTCTAAATGCTCATGTTGTCAAAACTGAAATATTTGATACTGTTTTAATTGAGATAGAAGGAGTATTAAATTCAAGGCCATTAACAAGTTGTTCACAAGATGCCAAAGATTTGGAACCACTAACACCTTTTCACTTCTTGCTGGTCAAGTCAGCATCAGTTCTACCACCTGGCAAGTTTGGATCATCAGACATCCTACTACGGAAGCAATGGAAGAAGGCGCAGGCATTGGTGAGTATGTTCTGGAGCAGATGGCAGAAAGAATACCTGTCAACATTGCATCAAAGAAACAAATGGCGAGGAGTCAAAGTAGATGTCAAAGAAGGAGATTTGGTCATCATCCACCAAGACCATGTACCTCGTGGACAATGGCCTCTTGGGCGTGTCACGGCGATCAACAGAGGACCTGATGAACATGTACGATCATGCACAGTGAAGACATCAACAAACGAATTAACACGACCAATCGCCAAGCTGTGCTTATTGGAAAGCTCATAAATTATGACGTCCCATGTCTGTCACTGGGGGGACAATGTTGACGATTTTAATACGGAATTGATTTGTCATAAGGAACAGATTTACATCGGAACCAATTTGGATTACGGAACTTTATTTACCTATAATCAAAACCATAATCATAACAATACTATTTGCGTTGGAACATTTAACCTTATTATTTAAAGTAAACATTTAATATGCTTAGATTTTATAACCATAGTTGTGTAAGAAACTTATAAGAATAAAAGTGTAGGAAGCTATTGAATAATGCTAAAGTTATACCCCGCAATTATAACCCGATAATAATAGTTGAATAGCTTAATTTAGCCTCTGTATTTCCTATAAATACCGTTGCAATTTACAAATAAGATGAGATAAGCTAGAGGCTTAATAAGAACATATGTATTAATTCAAGATTAAAGATTATACATTGTATACGCATCTCCCGAAGCGGCGCTGCCCTTCGATGTTATAAGTAAACCAATAAAGAATATAATCAAAGACATACTTCTGGTGTATTTGGTGAGTCAAATTGTTCATATTACTTGCTGTTGTCTTAATAGTCCAAGTAGTAAGCTATCGTCGGTACACATAAGTTTTAAGTTCCTGATAGAGTTGGCATTAGCGGGTTCAAGTACAGTCCGGCCCCATTGTTTAAAGGCAAACTCCATCAGCTAGTTTGCATTGATGACATTGATTATTGATATTTCTTCTTCTCAACACAATCCTTAGTACTTTTTGCGCAGCTCATGTGTGTGTTAGTAAGGCCCTGTTTACAAGGAGGGCGAGTTACCCGGGTAGGCGAGTTACTCGCCTTACCGAGTTAAAATGTGTTGTGTGTTTACAAGGGTCACCTCAGTAACCCGCCTACCCGAGTTAAATAATTTGAAGCCAATCTAAGCATGCGCGCTGAAATGGAACGATTAGAGAACAAAAGATGTCTACAGCGGAAACGTTCGAAACAATAGAAAATTAAAGCTACCATTTTTTAATTTTAACCCGCCTACCCGAGTTACTCGCCTATATCCGTTTACAAGTCAAAAAGTGACAGAAAGTTGTCTCGGGTAGGCGAGTTACCCGGTCTGCCAAGGCGAGTAACTCGGGTAGGCGAGTTACTCGGGTGGGCGAGACAATTTTCTCACTTTGCTTGTAAACAGAACGCGCATAAACAATAGACCCGGGTAACTCGCCAACCCGAGTAACTCGCCTACCCGAGTAACTCGCCCTCCTTGTAAACAGGGCCTAAATGTGAACTTTCGCTCCACTTAGCACTATGCTTGTAGACATAAATAGTCGACATAGATCATTGAAATTTGACACTGAGAAGTAAATAGACGGTTGCTTGTCAATCGTAAACTACTCGCAAAGTCCAGTTAAATTCAAAGTCCAGTTAAATTAAAAAAACTTGGATTCAGCAGAATAAACTCCTGAACAATAAGTCCACTGTAGCTGTGCAATTTCTAAACATTTTAACTAACATTTTATTATTTCCAAGGCCCTTTATATAAATACATCCATGTCATTCTAAACCTGTTTACATTAAAACAATAGCAGCGGCGACGATCGTCGGAACACCATGACAACAGAGAAACGGACACCTACTTGACAAAAAGAACGACACTGGCGTTGTAAATATCCTACTTTTTTGTAGATAATCGTTAATATCTCTTCATACAATAAAAATCTAGGATAAATTATAAGCGCAGCTCGCTGTTTGGATAACGACGATCATTTTAAGCTATAGTTTGTCACATTTCAGAGATTAATAAACGCGTGAAAAGAACACATACATACACACATGCACGCACGGATCTCTATTTGTATATAGATCATTTATGTCATTAATTGAGAAAGATTTATAGCTATTATTATTATAGCTATTATGTAGTAAAATGTTACTGGAGGCAGACTCCGAAAATGCAACATCAAAATCCATGAAATACTGATAACACCGATGCACCCTAACACCATGTTTAGTACTTGTATGTTGTTTTAGACGTTGTCTTGAATACTTTTCTTCGGAAAATCTAAGAATCTAGGACAATATGATTGATGTCATTGATCAGAATGAAAAATTCCCACTACTGCAAGACTACAAAATGTCCAATATTTTGAATACGAGTCTGCTGCTTCTATATTTCATGGATTTTGATTTTGCTTTTTCCGAGTCTGTCTGTCAACCTTCAATCACATGTTCCGATAATAATTATATGTTTCTCAATAATAAACTGCAAACATTAATGCCATCGTTTTTCATGTCCATATAAGCTTGAATATTTTACAATCCAGAGCTCTTATAAGTCTTATAAAACTAAATAATCATTGTATTTTCCAGAAATTATCCCGTTAAACTAAAGCCATTTAAAATTTGACCTGAAGAGACCTGAAATTTATTCTTTGTGATATTTTCAAATTGATGCGCAGATGGCAGCGCAGATGACGACGGAATAGAAACATGGAATGAAATTCAACGACGACGCGGAAATCCAACGACGGCACGAACGGTCGGAATTATGACCCCGATTCCGCTTCATACGGAATCGGGGTCATAATTCCGACTTTCGTGCCGTCGTTGGATTTCCGCGTCGTCGTTGAATTTCATTCCATGTTTCTATTGGTAAACGGAAAATTCAACTCGCGTCAGCTCTATTTAGTATCCAGTCTACTTTTTCAATGTTATCGACGCGGCTGCGTTTTCTGCGTAAAGCTACTTGGCGTTTTAGTTGACGTTCATAACTTCATATTGAGCTTTTAATGATGGCGATGGCGGTTTAAACTTTGCAGTTTCCAGATTTTGTAAGAGTGAAATTGTTGGAAACACCATGTAAAATTGTTTGAAATGATGGAATCAGTACAGCTTCATATGCAACAAAGTATTTATTTTTATGAAGAAGATATATTTAACTGAGATGAGATGGATAAGTGAAAATATTCAAGTGAGTTTGTCTGAATTCGAACTGACACGAGTTGACATGAGCCTAGCGCGAGTTGAGATTCTTTTCTTCGTTATTGGCGTTGATTTCTTCATATTCTAATTCCCCATTTTGCCTCAATAGCAAAATAAGCAATACCTTTGAGTCATTTAGTTAGTTAATTTGTATGTGGGTAATATTGCGAAGATGTTTGTGCGATTTTATGGTCGCACACATCACTTCACACAACAAGCATAGGCCTATTATAATTTTCTAAGGGTTAGGCGAAATTCACAAGCTTTGTTAAGAAAACATCATCGTAAGAACATGATACATCATCATTTATCCAGAGCCTTCAAGTTTGAATTAATTATTTTTCCAAAGAGCAGAGACATTTGAGCTTAAGATCAATTTTGCTTCTTAAAAAGTCATTAACAGACACAACTGCCTCGGACTTTGCTGAAATACTCTCGGGAACTACGTAAATATAATAGTAAAACCAATTTAATATAACACAGTATCACACGTTTAAGGGCCATCCATGAAGTACTCAGAGAGTCAGAGTCAGACTGGACCCTCCCTGTATTCAGCAGTACACTTTCAAATAACCCGCCTACCTTTCATGTACGCCAGGCTACTTGCAAAGATCCCCCCTCTTCTCACTAGTCTCTGCTTTTGTTGTTGTGGTTTGAGCGGGGGTTTGAGCAAGCAAGGCAACAGATTCTTTAAAATTGCTGATTAAATTGCTTGAGATAGATTGTAGAGCTTTTGTTACTCTTCGTGTGCCTCCAGTGCCAAACCTTTTCAGGGACGATTTAAAGATACATCTATAGGCCTACTGTGATGATTGGTACCCCTCCACCTTGTACCCGCAACTGTACGCTTGTGATGTAATTTCCGAAATCTCCAATAACGAAATATCACCAGCAATCGTCTGCAAATTATTAGTGAAACGTAATTCTGTTTCTCAGGGGTGCAATCACCCTTCTCTGCAATCTGGTTTAGGCCTATTATGACCGCTGATTATTTCACATTGAATTTACATCCTACACTATTTACATCCAGAAGCGGATAAAAATTGATATTTTTTATGATTCATAAGCCAAACCTCAGCAGAAAATTCACATTTCTTATTTATAAGAGCAATTACCGGAAGGCTATGATATTTCACATAAAACTAAATGCAAGAAGAAGTAGGCCTAATTCATCATTTATGCTTTTAAATACACCCTCAAAACGTTTTATTAAATTTGACTCCTGCAACCTATTGTTTCCCACTAGACATGAGATCAGACTTTTCATTAGATATTGAACAACATCATATTTTGGTTGTAATCATACTTCAAGTTCTTTCAAAATTTCTGACGGAATTTATAGAGAGAGCGCTGGATTTTTTCATGAAATGTATCGTTAAGTTTTATTATTGACTTTCCTTCCATGCCAAGTTGTTGCTGTTGCCCATTTTTTTTTGGTTTAAAGGATATTTCTTTGCAAAAGTATGTCTTGGAAGCCATTATCAGATTGGTATCAATCTTGCAGCATCTTTTAGCATGCATTAAAGATGTTGTCATTGAGGGGACCATCATCCATTTCAATTAGCTATCAAAAAAGACATAACTAAGTTAATGATCTGTACATTCTACACATCACACATGTCACAAGAAACATAACAGACCAAATGGTTACTCCTGTGAGAGATTGTTACAAATTCAACTTGATAATGTAGTACCTTCCTTTCATGCATCGATAATACATGTATGCGATTCATGTTGAATGGATTTCTGATACCTGTAATTCAGTTGAGCAAATTTACACCTCACTGGAAAGCTTCAGATTCAGGTCTTCACATCTGCAAATGACAATTGATTGTTTCATTGTTAACATAGTGTTATATTCAAGCTTTCTAGCAAAATTTGGCCCTCCCTGTAAGCAGCAGTACATTTTCAAATGACCCCTGGAGGCTATCTGTTGTTTCTACTTATTCTATTTATCCACTCTCGACATCCTTGTTGGGCCAATTTTTTATGTAAATTATTCTTGGTTAGCGTGGATAGATTAATGTTGCAAATTTTCGAATTTCAGGAGAAGTCAACTGCGTAGCCTCCAGATGTCGCTATGGTGTATTCTAGATTATTATGTGTGTCATTAGTTGGGTCTGTTCTAAGTTTTATGATATACAACTATTGATTATAAGATTATTGACTGTATAATATTTGCTGCTTATATTTGATCATTATTAAATGGAGTGTGTCATGTTTCAAATGCATCACTTGCTACAAATTATCATTCGACTAATATATATGTTTTGTTCATATTCACTTGTATTTGAAATAATAGCTAGATATAATATTTGAAATGAAATTCTATGGTACAGTTATAAATGTTTGGAGGTCATAGTTTTCAAAGTTACAATTCTTTGTTGCCCTTCAGAAAATTGAGATCATTTTTAGATTTTGTTGTTGTTTTGTTTCCCAATTTTTTCAGGGGACGTTTGCCCGTTTCAGGATTTTTTCAAGGGCTGTTCTCATAAAAAATTCCCTAAGTCCCGTTAATAGAGAGGCCATTCCATTATTTCCATTTTTAAAAGAATGACGAAAGTGTTCCTTTAGCTCAATATATTGATTAACTAGCTGTTTATGGATTCCATGGTAGCAGGAATTACCATTACAAGTATGTTATTAGAATAAATCTTATGAAGGGTCCTTGACATTTCCTGTTTAGACAACACACTTTTAAAGGATAATTCAATGAGTACATCAAGTCACATGGTACATGGGTACAGCATTGTCATGGCTGCAATAGACAGGTGGTTGCTGTACAGAGGTGGCAAAATTGGGAAAATACAAAAAACTTTTTGAGATTCATCCCTTGCAAGTAGTCTTCTTACTAGCCTACTGTATTTCATATTTAAGTTGTATGCTGCAGAGATGGATCTGTATATGACTGACTGCTTACTTACTTTGCAAACTTTTGGTTTGGGCTGTGATTTCCCATGCTGGCAGACATACACCTTTCGATTCAAAGCTATATACGGTACGTCATTGTTCTACATAATATGAATTTTCACATCAGATAGTTCTGAGATGTAAGAAATTCCTTAATTGAGATGATTTCTCACAAGTAACAAGACATTCCCAAAGTAGTTTTGTTGTTTGCATTTTTACAGTTGTTTAATTGTCATACCTGTTTTTCCAAAACTCTTCCAAAACCCTTTTAGCAGTATTCCACACTACAAAAGTTGTTGTTGTTGCCAAGCTGAAATGCCTGATAAAGTTTTCAGCTGCATCTAGGTCTATCGCTGTCCCGCTTGACTTGGTATCTTGTCTTGAAGACAGAGATTCCCATGCTGCTTGAGGTTTAATACTGGTTTGTTCTATTTGACCAGATTCTATTATGATGGGATTACGTTCCAGTTCCAGAGTACTGACTTCATCTTCTTCCAATTTTTCAACTGATGCTATTACTGGATTGATCCATTTCAAATTATTAATCAATTAATCCATGTTAAAACGAACAATAAAAGGATTGATCTCTTTGATCTGACGACACATGTGATTTGAATCATATTTCCCGCCAAAAAACATGGATTTCTATGCGTGGGACGTTTGATTTAAAAGTCAAGACTTTGATTGAGAACGGGAGAAACAATTCAATTTTTTCATAATTTACGTTATATGTGAAGATATTATTACGGTTATTATTATTACTGAACAGTAAAGGAACATCATCTAAACTTTTCGCGAATTTTTTGGGGATTTTTGTTCTGCAATTCTTCTGCATGTTTATTCAAAATGACTCTCAACTCGTGTCAGCCTTAATTCAACTTGTATCAGCTTCATAAAAACATATCAAAATAGCAGCCAATTTCATCGCTCTGGATGCTTTCTTATAGGGCATAAATGATCCAAACTGATGTAAAATGATGCTGTAAGACTTTGATGGGTTTTCTTGGTATATCGTAAGCATAAACAACAAACTACTTCTGTTCTTTGTTATATTTCTATACTATCAACTCGTGTCAGCCTCAATTCAACTTGTATCAGCTTCATAAAAACATATCAACATCACAGCTAACATCATCGCTCTGGATGCATACATTATTGCGCTTGCCTCGCAAAATATGTTATCCTACATATTCCCCTTATAATTTTGATGAGCAATGAAGTCAAGGCAATCGTGAAAGCTTATATGTTGCAGCACGCTTGCAGTTACTAAACTACGAGACAAACGCCATTACTGAATGCGATTAAGTTGACGATAGACGCAAAAGCAACATTACGTGGAAACGTAACCGCGCTCGTACTATTGAAAAAGTAGACTGGATACTAAATAGAGCTGACGCGAGTTGAATTTTCCGTTTACCGTTTCTATTCCGTCGTCATCTGCGCTGCCATCTGCGCATCAATTTGAAAACATCACAAAGAATAAATTTCAGGTCTCTTCAGGTCAAATTTTAAATGGCTTTAGTTTAACGGGATAATTTCTGGAAAATACAATGATTATTTAGTTTTATAAGACTTATAAGAGGTCTGGATTGTAAAATATTCAAGCTTATATGGATATGGAAAACGATGATATTAATGTTTGCAGTTTATTATTGAGAAACATATAATTTATTATCGGAACATATGATTGAAGGTTGACAGACAGACTCGGAAAAAAAGCAAAATCGAAATCCATGAAATATAGAAGCAGCAGACGCATATTCAAAATATTGGACATTTTGTAGTCTTGCAGTAGTGGGACTTTTTCATTCTGATCAATGACATCAATCATATTGTCCTAGATTCTTAGATTTTTCGAAGAAAAGTATTCGAGACAACGTTTAAAAACAACATACAAGTACTTCACATGGTGTTAGGGTGCATCGGTGTTATCAGTATTTCATGGATTTTGATGTTGCATTTTCGGAGTCTGCCTCCGGTTACATTTTCCTATATAATAGCTATAATAATGATAGCTATGAATCTTTCTCAATTAATGACATGAAGGATATTAATAAATTAATAAACTGCAAACATTTCCATTGTTTTTCTGTCATGTAAGCGTGAGTATTCCACAATCCAGACCTCTGATAGAATTTGTAACAACTATTTGAACGAACAATAAAGTAAGCAATGAATGCTAAGCCTGAATCTGACAGTAATTAAAATCCAGTGTAGATAATATCAAACATAAATCGAAAACCTTCCTCTTGGTAATAAAACACCTTGGTCAAACTCAAAAGTGAGAGACAATTTGATAGTTGCGCAAATGGTGACGCAGATGACGGAATGAAGTTCAACAACGAAGCAAGATCCAACGACGACTCCGCAGCTCAGAATATTGACCCCGATTCCGCGCGAAATTAATTGCGCAGATGGCAGCGCAGATGACGACGAAATAGAAACATGGAATGAAATTCAACGACGACGCGGAAATCCAACGACGGCACGAAAGTCGGAATTATGACCCCGATTCCGCTTCATAAAAACGCCTCGATGCTTCCCTTGTCCGCAGCCATTACGGTCATCCAGATCATTTCTCGCTGTTTTCTCAACCGAAGGCATGGAGATCAAGTCCTGCTTGGAAATATTGGAAAACCATCCACAAAAGTACTGCTGTTACATAATATGAAAGCTCACAATGTGAGTGAAGATACATTTAATATGTATCCAACTCCTGGAGTTTGAAGGATCACATTTTAATCGTCAATTTACCAATTTTGGTCATTTCACTTCATGGAATACATGAGATCTGACAAATTCATCGAAAATCATATAAAAATAATAATTTTGTTATTGGTACGTACGGACATATAAGCACTTTGTTAAATCAATCATTATAACAGAAGAACGTCAATAAACAGGTAAATAATGTTCTTATTTGTGACTTCATCGAAATCTTAAAGTTATTAGATTTTTTTTTACGAAGTGTCTATTTGACCGGCAGTCGCAGCCATTATGGATTCAACTGCGCGTGCGCTGACAGTCAATTACGTCATTCACTCGATCACGTGTTTCACTCGTCCCAGTATTAGGGTTAGGTTTAGGGTCCGATCACGTGATCCACCCGTTTAGTGTTAGGCTTAGGGTCAAGTCACGTGATAACCACTCGGTCGAGTATAAATTCATTTTTGTTTCACTAGTTCTCGTCGGTTGGCGTAGCTCATTCGGATTGAGTCTGACTAGAGTTCAGGGTATGCTGGTTTGAGTCCTGGTCGATCCGAAATTTTCATTTATTTTCATTATTTATATCCCGAAATGTTTTTAAGTTACTGTTCGTTCATTATACGCATGCGTTGGTATCCATAATGGCTGCGACTGCCGGTCAAATTAGTAATAGTTACAGGCGAACAGTCGAACATAGCGAATAGTCGAACATAGATAGTGTGACGTATACATCTTTGCGCATGCGCTGATGACTGCCGGTCAAATAGCCTTGGCGCTAAATGACCGGCTGCCGGTCAAATAGTCACAGCGTTTTTTTTACGCGGTGGATATTGTTCCGGCTGCCGGAAAGCTGTCTTCAAAAGATAATGTTCCGTGCGTCCTTTGCGCATGCGTATGTAGATAGTAAACATGGCTATGTCGATCGATCCAAAATTATATCGTAAAAAGTTTGTAAAAAAATTCACCGACACCGTAAATTGGATCGACTGTTTGGAATAAATATTAAGAAAAACGATATTCAGCATATCTATGCATTAATCATTTTATTCTGTGTTTGATTTATCGAAGCTTTTCAGCGATGCAACCCAGCGCAGCGTTTTTAATGTTTGAGTGTCGTGACATTTATTTGGCGCGCTTAAAAGGTTTTAGCGAATATTTATGCTGCCTAACAATATTTCAAAACATTTTTACTATGGTAATTTATAATAATATGGGATCACTTATATACATAATACTGTCTGTTTATATATCACAATATTTCTATATTTCTATATTTCGATATTTCTGTGTCTGTCCGCGACTTATGTACGTCTTACTGGCGATATAATACGGATAATCCGTTGTCGGGAAATTATGCAAACATTTGTGTCGAGATAACCGTGTACAGTAACAAATTTGTTGTATGAAAAGTATGGGTCTATGGCGTTGTTTTAAAATAATATACTTCATCTGATATTTTATTTGATATCATTGCATTAAAAAATTCAGAGATTTTGAAAAATTTCATAGGTCGATAATCTAGCGGGCAGCCAAATCGACTTCAAATTGAAATCTCCAGAACAAAAATATTTTGCTTTAAATTTAAAAGCTGCGTGTAAATTGTTTGAACAAGTGAAACTTGAAACTGAATCAGTTTTATGATAATTAAAGCAATACGAAATACTGAATTACATTGAATTACCAGTATAACTAGGCCAGACAAAATATGTTTTGAAATCAAAGAAACGTAGACATATTTCATGTAGTGTTGATATCAGCAATACATATAGCGCGGCACAAACGCTATGAAATTAAAGAGACTTGAGGTCTTAATTTAATTTATTAATGAAACAAAATGCCGTTCATTACTTTTCTCAAAATCGAGATATAAAACATTTCACTTTTAAAAAGGCTATTTTGATACATAATTTGTGAGAACACTGAGCAAACAATCTGTTTTGAAATGAATAATCTATCGCGGGGCTTAAAAACAAATTAATTTGCAAGAATTTTCAAATTGGCGTTGGCGTTCGACTATTTCGAAAAATATTCAAAGTTCGAAGAGATTATCTGTCTACAGTCTAAAATCATAGAGTTTAGAATTAATCAAGGCATTGCACAAAAGTATTTTTATAATTTATTATTTAATATAAAAAAACGAATCATTTGGTTTTAAGCAGCAAGGCTTTTATTTTCAGATTTTGCTTCCATAATTAACGAAGGAATTATACTGGCATCGATTAATATTAAAATTTCATTTTGTTGACTTGCTATACGAATAAGACACAGTATGTTACTACAGTTTCGAGAATAAAAATAGCGATGTCTTGTTATTATCTTTGATCAACATTTAATAAAGTTAATTTCAGGTATATCAAATTTAACAAAGTTAAATTGAATTGAGCGTATGATTTGTGATAAATAATAATAATTATAATATTTTCAGCGTTCAAAAATTTTGCTTTGAATTTAAAAGCACAAAAACATAATTCAAAAACATTTTTAAATAGTTAATACAGTTTGGATGAGTGTAACAAACCTTGTGTTACAAAAATAAAAAGTGAAAAGGTTGCACGAAATAATCGATCATAGCAAACAATATTTATTAAAATAAAACTTACCATTTTCCAAATGAGATCCAAATAAAAACTATACGAGCGGCATAATCTCCGAACAACATTTAAATACATAATAGCGGGTTCTCTGAGTTAATACACCAATCAATAGTAAGTTAACAACCATATTTTATCGAAGGAGAATGTACGCCCGATAAGAATAAAATAAAGATTGTCTTTTATTCGAAATAATTCTGACAAAAATGATCATTTCATATCGTAATCAAATGCATGGTAAAGTAGATTCATTTTCTACATAGTAAATTATCCTTTTCGTCAGACATCATAACATGAGCATTTAAATATTACCATCGGCTATGGTATTTTATATCTTTGAAGCTGCACTAAACATTTCCACTCTATAAACCATCGCGTCCGTTTCAATAAATTCTGAATAAATATGCATATCACGAATCTGGCAAAATGAGTTGTTTTCGTTTTTCTATCAAAATAATTAATTTATTCATAATCGTCTTTCCTTTCATTCGACATCTGTAATGTATTATAAATAGCGCGTAGAAATATTGACAACAAGATGTAACATAATATCAATATCGAATTAGTATAGCGATTTATTATAGAATTTTATTTCCTTTTAAAAGAATGTTGATGCTATTAGTCTGGAAAATTTGATAACAAGAAGCACTATGAGTTCAACATTTCACATCTTTTGTTTACTTTTAAAATTTTATTTTCAACGAACTCTTAGTATTTTGATAGACTGCCATGAAAATCACAGGCCTACTTGCTGAGATTGCAAAGATCAAAAATATATAGGCTCATATACTATCATATCATAATATTATCAGATTATATATATAGTTTGAAATCAATACACGCGCTGTCGCCTTGTTCAGTAATACGTTGTCGAAGCAATAGGTTTGTTGATTAGTACAGTCAAGGCGCGTACAACAGTATGTAAGGGGTTGGCTCATTGGTTAATGCTCTGGTATTACAAAATCAGGGTCGTAAGTTCAAATCTGCCATTCGGCAGTTTTTATCAACGATTTTTCTGATTTTTTTTTTAATATGAAGCAGTAAATCATTGTTAATTAACAAAAGATATCGCTTGATCATGTTAATAACAGAAATTAGTGGACCATGTGTTTTGTCGAAGCTAAATTAATTTAATGCTGAATATATTGCATGCAATGCCACGAGTTTGACCGGCCACACCTTGACGGCGTTATTTTGTGAACACCACATTAGTGTTGTATATATTGCAATAAAGATTTATGAATTCGAACCGAACGCGATCCGATCGTGTCGGGTCAGATTCGGGTTAATATTTTAGGTCTTCGGATCTGATCGGATTTGAAGTGATTTTTTATGGATAGTTTCAGATTTCGAAATTTGACTGAGTATTTGTAATTTATAATAATTAATGTGTTCTGGCTTCCTTTCAACACATAAAATAAAGTTTTTCTATGTAGACAAAGCTACGTTAAATTATACATTTCAATCGACTCAATTGATGTGAAATAAATTAAATTTTTATTAAAGGAATGATTAAGATGTATTGATTAATGCTACATCGTTTCAATGCGTATTGTGTCTCATGTTCTCCTCCAGAGTTCATACTCCGTATTATACAGCGATAGAAAGCTTAGTCAATTGTTTAATTATAAGTGATCTGAAAGTTTTATCATAGAAGGTCCATTATGGACTACACTCATTGCTAGTAATTACTTATTAGGCATTTCTTTATCATGTAACTGATGCTATATGCTGCCTACCAATTCTGATTTTGTCGTATACCAAAAGTTAAAACCTCGAAACTCAAAACCAAAGCCGTGTTCGTTCGCTTTTTCTAAAAGTTTGGAAGAACGGTGGCATCCAGCGTCGTGAATCCCTCATATAAAGTGTTTTCAACCTCTAGCACTTTAAATTAAATTATTTTATATACATAATACTGTCTGTTTATATATCACAATATTTCTATATTTCTATATTTCTATATTTCGATATTTCGATATTTCGATATTTCTGTGTCTGTCCGCGACCTATGTACGTCTTACTGGCGATATAATACGGATAATCCGTTGTCGGGAAATTATGCAAACATTTGTGTCGAGATAACCGTGTACAGTAACAAATTTGTTGTATGAAAAGTATGGGTCTATGACGTTGTTTTAAAATAATATACTTCATCAGATATTTTATTTTATATCCTTGCATTAAAAAATTCAGAGATTTTGAAAAATTTCATAGGTCGATAATCTAGCGGGCAGCCAAATCGAAGTCAAATTGAAATCCCCAGAACAAAAATATTTTGCTTTGAATTTAAAAGCTGCGTGTAAATTGTTTGAACAAGTGAAACTTAAAACTGAATCAGTTTTATGATAATTAAAACAATACGAAATACTGAGTTACATTGAATTACCAATATAACTAGGCCAGACAAAATATGTTTTGATATCAAAGAAACGTAGACCTATTTCATGTAGTGTTGATATCAGCAATACATATAGCGCGGCACAAGCGCTATGAAATTAAAGAGACTTTAGGTCTTGATTTAATTTAATAATGAAACCAAATGCCGTTCATTACTTTTACCAAAATCGAGATACAAAACATTTCACTTTTAAAAAGGCTATTTTGATATATAACTTGTGAGAACACTGAGCAAACAATCTGTTTTGAAATGAATAATCTATCGCGGGGCATAAAAACAAATTAACTTGGCAAGAATTTTCAAAATGACGTTGGCGTTCGATCAATTCGAAAAATATTCAAAGTTCGAATAGATTATCTGTCTACAGTTTAAAATTATAGAGTTTAGAATTAATCAAGGCATTGCACAAAAGTATTTCTATAATTTATTATTTAATATAAAAATATGAATCATTTGGTTTTGAGCAGGCAGGCATTTATTGTATGGAAGGAATTGTAGGCTTTTATTTTCAGATTTTGCTTCCATAATTAACGAAGGAATTATAGGCATCGATTAAAATTAAAATTTCATTTTGTTGACTTGCTATACGAATAAGACACAGTATGTTACTACAGTTTCGAGAATAAAAATAGCGGTGTCTTGTTATTATCGTTGATCAACATTTAATAAAGTTAATTTCAGGTATATCAAATTTAACAAAGTTAAATTGAATTTAGCGTATGATTTGTGATAAATAATAATAATTATAATAATTTCAGCGTTCAAAAACTTTGCTTTGAATTTAAAAGCACAAAAACATAATTTAAAAACATTTTTAAATAGTTAATACAGTTTGGGTGAGTGTAACAAACCTTGTGTTACAAAAATAAAAGGTGAAAAGGTTGCATGAAATAATCGATCATAGCAAACAATATTTATTAAAATACTACTTACCATTTTCCAAATGAGATCCAAATAAAAACTATACGAGCGGCATAATCTCCGAACAACATTTAAATACATAATAGCGGGTTCTCTGAGTTAATACACCAATCAATAATAAGTTAACAACCATATTTTATCGAAAGAGAATGTACGCCCGATAAGAATAAAATAAAGATTGTCTTTTATTCGAAATAATTCTGACAAAAATGATCATTTCATATCGTGATCAAATGCATGGTAAAGTAGATTCATTTTCTACATAGTAAATTATCCTTTTCGTCAGACATCATAACATGAGCATTTAAATATTACCATCGGCTGTGGTATTTTATATCTTTGAAGCTGCACTAAACATTTCAACTCTATAAACCAATGCGTCCGTTTCAATAAATTCTGAATAAATATGCATATCACGAATCTGGCAAAATGAGTTGTTTTCGTTTTTCTATCAAAATAATTAATTTATTCATGATCATCTTTTCTTTCATTCGACATCTGTAATGTATTATAATTAGCGCGTAGAAATATTGAAAACAAGATGTAACATAATATCAATATCGAATTAGTATAGCGATTATTATAGAATTTTATTTCCTTTTAAAAGAATGTTGATGCTATTATTCTGGAAAATTTGATAACAAAAACCACTATCAGACCAATTTTTCAGATCTTTTTTTTACTTATAAAATTTTATTTTCAACGAACTCTTAGTATTTTGATAGACTGCCATGAAAATCACAGGCATATTTGCTGAGATTGCAAAGATCAAAAATATATAGACTCATATAGTATCATATCATAATATTTTCAGATCATATATATAATTTGAAATTCAATACACGCGCGTGGGTCGGCCTTGTTCAATAATACGTTGTCGAAGCAGTAGGTTTGTTTATAAGGTCAGTTAAAGCGCTGATATGAGTAAGTAACGGAGTGGCTAATTGGTTAATGCTCTTGTATAATAATTTCAGGGTCGTCAGTTCAAATCCGCCATTCGGCAACCTTTTATCAACGATTTTTCTTATTATTATTTAATATGAAGCAGTAAATCATTTTTAATTAACAAAAGATATCGTTTGATCATGTTAATAACAGAAATCAGTGGACCATGTGTCTTGTTGAAGCTAAATTAATTTAATATTGAATGTATCGCATGCAATGCCACGAGTTTCACTGGCCACACTTTGACGGCGTTATTTTGTGAACAGCACATTAGTGTTGTATATATTGCAATAAAGATTTATGAATCCGAACCGAACGCGATCCGATCGTATCGGGTCAGATTCGGATTAATATTTTAGGTCTTCGGATCGGATCGGATTTGAAGTGATTTTTTATGGATAGTTTCAGATTTCGAAATTTGATTAAGTATTTGTAATTATAATAATTAATGTGTTCTGGCCTCCTTTCAGCACATAAAATAAAGTTTTTCTATGTAGATATAGCTACGTTAAATTATACATTTCAATCGACTCAATTGATGTAAAATAAATTAAACTTTTATCAAAGGAATGATTAAGATGTATTGATTAATGCTACATCGTTTCAATGCGTATTGTGTCTCATGATCTCCTCCAGAGTTCATACTCCGTATTATACAGCGATAGTCAGCTTAGTCAATTGTTTAATTATAAGTGATCTGAAAGTTTTATCATAGAAGGTCCATTATGGACTACACTCGTTGCTAGTTATTTTATATTATTATAAAACTATTATAAAACTATTATAAAACTATTATAAAACTGATGAACAGAATTGTTATTAACGTGGTCGAGGAACAGGACCAACGCCATTGCATCTTGAATGAATGTGAGAGAAACGCAAACAGCACATTAAGCATGCGCAGAAGACGCACGGAACATTATCTCTAGCACTCAGGATTCCGGCTGCCGGAACATTATCCACTTCGTTTTTTTTTAATTTTATTTTGACCCATTCTTACGGTAAACAGAATATTCAACAGGCTGCATGGAGTCATGCGCAGTAGCACCCTGTCCCGTCTGATATTTTGGCCACATCTGAATTAAATCTGTTTCTCGCACGATTGACTGTACTTCGGTTTGATTTGTATTTCAAACTCAACTTGACTTTGAGATTTCTGATGGCGGTCAGAAAATGGCGGTCTTGTCCGAATGTAATGAGATTAAAGTTTCAAAATAACAGCTTTCAACAATATAATATAATATCATCGTCATATAATATAATTTGTGTGGATACAAAGTTCTTATCCTGGTCATCGCAGAATTCCAGTACAGTTGATGTAACATTTATCAATTATTTGCATGTCTACGTTGTTACTTATCAACGAACAGTCTAACAGAGACAGAGTACACGGTGTATTTTTAAATAGCTGATATTGAATATTGGACAGGGTAAGGGAAGATATTTGAAAAATTAACATGAAATATGGTGTAATCTAACTCAGCTTTGAATAGTAAGATATGATTATATCAATATAACATCAAAACATGAATAAATTGTACACATAGAATAGGCTAGTCTATATATTCTAAAGTCATTGCTCGTAGACTAGCCTACCTTCAAAACATAGTCTATAACCTACATTAATCAGAAAAATAGGGGAAGGAGCTCACTCAATCAAGTAAGGGCCAAGGTACTAACTGATGATAGATAGGCTTGGTGATCCACTGTCTTTGATCTGATATAGTATTTATTAAATTACAAAAAAGCTAACATTAATGAGCGACTATTATGGAAGAGCTTTTGGTTTCCACTACACACAGTATCTCAATTCAGTTGAAAACTAATAGTTATTGTTTTTAAAAACAACTTATTTGAAATAGTAAACAAACTTATCTATTTGTATTGTAGACTTTGCAACACTGAGCCAGAGTAAATGTTTGTAATATTGTTTAAAATCATAGAAATGTAGGCTACTTGCAGAACAAAATCCTCTGATAAAATGTTCCACCTTGGATATAGCACAGCTAATAAATGGACTCTTAACCACTTGCAGAAACAGGACAATTGTGGCATTTGGGACGATTACTTTGTCATAATCCTTTACACCTTGCCTATAATAATTATTAATTAATATGTATCAACATGTGTGTATATGCATTAATATGAGATACTTACACAACAAATAACTAATGGACAATCTACAAGATTATGGGCTAAGCTAATTTTTGATTTATTAAGGGTAGGCCCCTACAAAGTTGAAAGAGACAGCATTCTGAGGTGATCAGTCAAGATAATTAAAATTTAAGCAACATCGGTAATCTTCATCAGGATGTCTCGTGATATTAAACTACCTCCTAGAAAATTATGTTAGACATACGGGAGGCTGAGAGCTCGACTGTACGCGGACATATGTTTTGTAGATTAAGCCTAGTAATCGGCAAAGAGAAATGTAGTCTGCTGCTCTTTGGTTAATCCGTAAAAGTATACGCAAAATGCAGGCTGTGATAACAGTTCTTGAACTTTAAATGTACCAACAAATAATCATGAATTGTTCATGAAAAACAGGCCATTTAACCAGCTATAGCTACGTTCAGCCCAAACTATCAAGGCTGTAAAAATTGTCAGTAAGAAGAATTGAAAGCAGCACAAAAATAAGTGTATAGTATGAAGATCAGTATGTATAGTACTGCACTTTGAAAGGTTGAAACGACTCAACGCAACAGTTATTCTAATGTTTCTTGAAAGGCCTATTCAAATTGAAAAACTACATTTAAAATAACTTTTTTCAGAAAAGTGACTACTGCCCAGAATGTGTACAACAGGCTTGTATTTAAGGTTCATATGAATAGTTCATGAACTCAACAAATTTTTTGTAGGGGAATAGGCCTACTTATTTGCGTAGCACCAACCAAAGATATATCTATGTGAAAATCATATGATAATAATTAATGAAATATTTTGTAATAATAAAATGAAATAAAATTTAAAAGAAACTTTCTTAAAAAGCATCAGGACCAAATTTCTGAGTAATATAAACTTTGTAATAGAACCTACATTAATCATACTATCACAGGTATAATTTAAGTGAACAACCTTCAACCTTTTTGGCTGTGTTTAAAATCAAACCCACAACGAAAGTTAAACTAAAGTGACAATATTGTCAATTACGAATAAGAAAATATAATAATTAAAGAATTTGACCATTCCAAAAGTACATATATATGTTAGTTGTGAATAACAAATTTAACCTCTGAAAGTTTTGAGCCTCATTTATTTTGCACCTGCGTATTAAAGATGTGCGAATCCAATCAGATTGGATCGCATCCACGTAGTGATATTTTGATATTTTAGGTCTTTGGATTGGGTAAAATTTGTATTTATTGATTCCAGATGATTTTGGATTTTGAAACTTGGAAGAGTATTTGTACTTTGTAGCGATTAATCAATGTGTTCTAGTTTCCTCTCAACTGACCGCTTCTTGTACATATAGCGACATTCATGTTCCACTCTCTAGTATTCCACTCTCTAGTACATCAATTACGCGTTTGATGTGAAATGAATTATACAATTTCTTCAAGGAAATGATCAAGATTATTGATTAATTGTACGTATTGTATTATCATTTTGATGTGCTGTATGTGACTGTCTCATGTCAGCACCCTATATAATTCCTGTAATCTATCGATGTTGTCTATGTGTAGATTGAATAATAAATTAGATACAGTTTAGCCTTCATTTTGCTCATTGCCCATTTGGTCTCGAATATCAATAGTTGTTGTTATATCAAAGCCAGCTATACGACATACAGTGATAGTACGTCACATTTGTTCATGCTGGTATTTATTATTGCTGTGTGGTAGTTTTGTATTTTATCACAGTAGTAGTAACTAAATGTCTAACACAGAATATCCAGCATCAAGTTAAAAGATATCTGATTAAAGCGCCTGAGACTGTATCAAGCAATCATCCATAAATTTATACATTAAAAACTTGGATTACTTTACATTAATTACAAATTATTTGCTTCGAAATGCTTTGCTTTCAGCGCAATACACTGCAACTGACTTGTTTCAGTCAAAACTCTGTGGCTTGGTAGAGATTTTATCGATAAGAAGTACTATATTAACATATCATATCATAACTAACATTTTGGAATATATTGAATGTTTGAGAATTATTAAGATTTAAAAAATCAATTTCTTATTCAATGAATTGATTAAAATTAAACCTGATAAATACATGTATATATGATAATCATATCATAGACAGTGGATCACTAAATCTCGCTATCATCAATTATTACCGCAGTTGATTGAGTGAGCTCCTTCCCTTACTTTCCTGATTAATGTAGGTTATAGACTATGATTTGAGATTGTTTGAGTGAGAAGAGATCGTCACTTGTGATGCCATATTCTGCACTACCAGGAATCTAAAATCATACAACAAACACACTAAAATATCCTGTTCTTAGTCACATGCACACATATATCACAAACCATGTGTCAATGCATAAATATATTCCAGCCAATGGATCATGTGACCACTATATACAGAGGTTCAGGTGACCACTCATTATCTCAATTTCTATAGTATTGCATTAGTAAAAGTACAACACACGTAACAGCAATATCGTCCCAATTATGTCATGCCTCAGTAATAAAAATGATTGATATCTTGCTTACACAATATAGATTCATTCAAATGTCGAAAAAGTGAGCCAGAGAACAAATGTCTCCTCTATCTCTATACAGAGAGATTATAGGAAGTCACAGGATCCCTGCTTTTCTCAGACCCTGAACATGATATACTCATTGCTCTTCCCTAAGCAAAGCTTAAACTGCCACTACTGACTCCAGAACGATGAATAAAGCATGACATTTCATGGCGTTTTCATGGCATTTCCGCATTTTAATATCGTGAATATGGATGTTTTTATGGCTTTATAAAAAATTTATCGTTTTCACTCTTTTACATTTTCATGGTTTTTTTGTTGGTAGCGTGCATGTCCTTCTTCTTAGTTACTGCTAAATTGGTTTCAAAAATGCATTTTCGTTATTTCGCTATTCCTGATGTAATGATAACCAACACATACTACTCCTGTCAGGGATGGAGCCAAATACCCTGTAAATAAGGTTCAGAGCATTAACCATTACTTTTAAAAGCCTTAATTTTGATTAATAAGTATATTGATTACTCACGTCTGGAAAATTTGGTCTTCCACCAACAGCAATGACTATTTGATCAGCATAAAGGCGTTTCTAAAACATTCAATACGATTAACAGGTAACTATGAGAGACATAAAACTGCTGCTAGGCCCTCTCCATTTAATAGCGTCATATCATATAATTTGTCACAAATGAATCATTTTTGTTATAAACCTACTTCTGAACCATCTTTCATTGTTGCTATGACGGTATTTTTGTTTTCAAATCTTCCCAATGCGTTCAAATACTGTACTCTCCTGTTGTTAAAATCAATATAATAATTGAATCAGGAATTGAGTTTGCTGTGCCACAATTCACACAACACAAAGGGTTACATGTGGAATTAGTGATATGGTCTTCCTACTTACTTGTCTTTTAATTGAGTGCGATGTCCCCAGTTCAAAGAGCGTATATGTTGCTGACTAGCAGACACTAAATCATCCCTATAGAACAAACACAAGATCACTTAACATCTTGACTCTGATAAAGAGTTTTCTATTGTTGAATAGTTTATATGTAAATAGATTTATGCTTTAAGGTGATTTTGAACCAAACATTGTCCTGTGGTAGCTCAGTTCATAATTAATTTCTTTCATGACTACATAATCATGGAATTGAATTCTAGTTCACAATTGCATGGCACCGCCTGACGGACATTAAATATACAGTATGAACTATGTGATACTATTTCAATGAACTAAAAAGAGAGAAAGTTATTTAGTTCTTGATTGGTAGATAGTTGTATATGATTATAATTGTTTCAATTATATATTTCAATTACCAGCTATGAGTAACATTGCCTTCAACTTTCCAACCAAACGATTCTGCACCCTGAAACAAAAATACCATGTCTAACCTCAATCTCAAAGTAAATAAATATGTTCATGACAATTCATGAACTGTTCATGAAAGTTCATGAACATTGGAGCAATTTAACATTTATGAAAGGCAAAATCTTTAACACGGAAGAGTTCCACTAAATGAGTATTTACTGAGAAATGTATCAAATTTCATGTAATGTGACTCATTGGAAATATGCTTGTTAAAGCTTCATAGTAATAGACACTATAAGGCTATTACATCGTGCAAATATAAATTCTTCAAATGAGATCAAACCTTGATTGATTCCCCAGCCAAGGCAGCCATATGCATAATCTTCTTTGGGATGCAGCCAACATTAACGCATGTACCACCAAGACCCCATTTGGTACCTATTAAACATTCAGTAGTAACAGGTTGAAATATTGAAACCACCTTGGGTGCAGGTTAAGACAAAGGTTCAGGCTGGAATTCAACTATATCAGAGAGCCATCCGAGTGTAATGATTTTCTTACCAGTTAGGCATTTGAATTACACTAAACCAAAGTAATCCGGTCCCCTGTGAAAAAATTAATGAGTTCATGAACAGTTCATGAATTTGATGAACTGTCATGAACAGATCATGAACAATTCATGACCAATTCATGAACAGTCACAAAAAGTTCATGAACTGGTTCATAAAAGTGAAATTGCCCAAAAGTTCATGAACAATTCACGAACATTTCATGAACTTTTGGGCAACTTTAGGGTTTCTCTAGCCGACCAAATCCACTGTGCTGCGAATGTAGGTAAAAATTAACCCAGTACAAATTATCAAGCGAAAAGTGATTTGATCTGTGTAAGAGTGATGTTCATAGCCAATAATCAATCCCGTATGATTTTTAGTCTAATCGTACAATACTTATTACGATTACTGGTATGATTTCTATCCAGTGTGTTTGTTTAATAGATATAGTAGCTTGTCAACAAGCCATTTTGAAAGCCCCAAGCTGATGTATCATTCATATAGTAATATTTTAATCAATATTCAAGACACTTTCATTAAAATGGAAGTTGCAACAATCAAAAGAAGACTTGGAGAAAATTAATGAACAATCAGGCAATTTCAAAGTTTACTTCAACCAGGGCGACACACAAAGTATCTAGCCTTCCGGGATCCTGGATCAAAACAGCCAACCTTCCGAAATTTTTCCCTATGGCGTTTCAAATTCCATTTTTAGAATGTAAAACTCTAAATTAGGTTGGCACGGTATATAGGCCAATAACTGTTTAAGGGCTCAATTTTGTAGGTTTTAAGGTATGTTTGCTGCTTAAACCATGTTTAAAGCAAAGCCATCAATTCCCAAAACTTTTGAATCGATTTTATTTTTATTTATCTATAACAATGTTTGTATCATCATGGTAGAACCTTCACGACTTTTGACTCTTTTTCCTGTTTCACCCGACCGACAAGAAAAAGAAGTAAAAATGCATTTTATCAAACCAATATCGAAACTGCATTGACGGACGATATGGCCTTGTTACATTTGTCAGATTTGCTTTCAAGTAAAAAAAATTGAAAATAAAATTCATTATTTAGTGTTATTCTGTGGTTCAAAATACTGTCGTGATCCCACACTTTGTGACCCCCTGCTTCAATAATTGCAGAAATAATTACCAAATCAATATTTAATCCACAAAGCAAACAACCATCATCATTTATTCAGAAAATACCTGACAACAGTTGTTATCTTTCCTTTACAAAGCACTGATGCTATTTTATGTCCGTATATAGAAAACCCTTTATAAAGATCTGTGGACATGGGTGGGACACATTACCCTGTTGAGAACATTAACAAACAAAGAAAATGCTATACTGATCACAAATGTATGAAATCATTTACCTACCTTTGGGGGACTCTGTTACATAATCTAAAACAGCAACCTTCTTGCCTAGAACAGCAACTGAAAACAGAGAGAAATTCAAACATTACAATAAAATTTCTAGTTAATTGATTCATACTGTAATGCAAATGAACAACACGCAATTATTATATAATTTATGTAAATTTGTGTTGCTACCCCAACCCAAATGTCAATAAATTCTATCAAACATTGGTATGAAGATAGAAGAAAACTCAAACTTTGAACATCATGTTAGTCAAATAATCTCTCAAGTTGATAGGTATATCCATTTAAAAGCATTTTCACTATACCATCCCCACATTTGCAAAACTAACACTATATAACACCTCAGTTTTACATCATCTTGATTTTGAATCCCGCTTACTCAAGCATATATAAACAATAATAAAAACAATTTATAGTTATAAACATGGGTGAACCATATTTCACATACATAAGGCAAGGCTGCATGTAAATGAGGTCACTACATCTTGACTACTGTCGCAACAGCTGGGAATCCTGCATCCTCTGCAATGGTCAGTGTTTGCAGGTTCTCCAAAATTGAGCAATGCACTTATGCAGAAGGTCAGTTTCTTAATTATTGTATCAATCTTTTTTCCCATCAACCATCAACTTTATTAACTCTTGTAAATGTCTTAGTAATCTGTAAATTTGTAATATTGTGTGTGCGTGTGTGTGCAATTCTATTTAACATCGCTTTTCAACATGAGAAATACTTCTCGTTTACATTGTTACGATGGGTGAGTGTGAACAATTCACCAATAATACAGTAACTACTTATTATACTATAATAGCTTATAATTGTATTACTCAATGTGTGTCAGTGCCATATAAAGAAGCAATGCGCTTACCATATTTTACCATAAAAATAACAAGCAAATGCCAAACAAATGTTTGTGGGCAACTCCCAGTGATAACGAATGACAAGAACACCACCAAAACACCAGCAACAACCAAATCCACCCAAGAGGAATCTGTTCTTGTATAGAGAAGGTACGCATTACTCGTCCATCGTCCCAATGCTTTGATCAAATGAGCATGTATCCCGTTCTTAGCAGCTACCGTCCCTGCTCTGATGCGGAAACTGTGCGTGAAGTAGTTACCAGGTACTTTGGCATTTGTGAAGATTGTTCCCTAGAGGCCCTGATTGGCTTTCTTGTAAATTTAGATCAGCCGACATGGCCGTTACTGCACACAAAGGTTGAAGCTGGTCTGTTTTTGATGCTTTATGAAGACTTTCATGCATGACTTTCATGCATGAAAGCTTTGTTAGATTGTCCATTGCGATATCTGATACTTGCATATGTATCTCGGTTGAATTAGCTTATGTTTGGCACTGTAACCTCTGCTGCTCTCAGGAACCCAAAGTAAGCCAATTAACACGCAGCCCCAGAACATTACATGGTCAGCAATATTTGGGTTCAACAACGTGTGTATAACCAGCATCAATTGATTGGTGATTGGTAATCTCTGAGTTGCTGTGGAACCTTGTGTTCGTTGGATCACCTTCTGGAGTTGCAGGGTGCCATTGGATTGGATGGATCTGGAAAGCCTTTGTCAATATGCAACGATCATATCGCAGCCAAATATACCTTGATTGACTGATGATTAATTGACTTTGCCAGGTTTGTTACAAATAGGCACAGCGTGCTTTCTTTAGCTGGACATGGATTTGGATACCCAATCTCATGAGAGAATGCCATAAATTTACGCTGTACTGAAGCATGGTGCCAGACTGTTGACCATGTCTTGCTGACACTTATGCTGTAGGGCATTCAGGTCAAGGATGTCATAAGCTGAGATCGTAGCAGTGTTGGCAGACGTTGCACTGACGGGCCAATCGCTTGAAATCTTGCCAATAAATCGAGATAGTTCATCAGCACTACAATCAGAGAGGCAAGGTAAATACTGACATGAAAATGTGAAATTGAAGTGAGCTGCTGCCATCAGTAGATGACGCACAAGGCGCATAATGTCCGCAATTTTTGAAGTGCGGTGGTTTACAATAGCCACTACTGCCTGGTTATCACATTGAAACAAAACATCCCCTGCGAAAACAGTTCAGGAGTTCATGAACAGTTCATGAACGTTAAATGGCCCAAATTCTCATGAACTGTTCATGAACTGTCTGTGTGTCTGTGAGGGTTCATGAACTGTTCATGAACAGTTCATGAACAGTTCAGGAACAGTTCAGGAAACTTGGAGCCATTTAAGGTTCATGAACTGTTCATGAACTCCTGAACTGTTTTTCGCAGGGGATGCTTACATTGCCATGATTCCCCCAGACATGAACAGCTAACACAATTGGAAATAGTTCCTTATAAGAAATTGACGTAGGCTCCTGAGAACATTGCCATGAACCGTTGAACCAGTGAACTGAACTACTCCAGACGCATCTGTTTGGATTGTCACATCATTCACCGCCTCCCTGCCTGGATACAGCCAGAAGCTTACACCGTTCCATGAGCTAAGGAATGAATTCCTCCATTCGAGGTCCAACTTGAAATCCTGATTGAGATCTATCCGGTGATTAGGGGCCTGGAAGCAGCACAGCAAGTTGATCATACAACATATGAAACTTCGACCCAGTCAAACAACCTTAGCGGCATGGTGTAGGACACCTATCAGAGATTCAAGCTCTTTTCGAAGACACCGTCGTTTTGCTAGCCAGCATTTATAACCCCTTGGATTTCTGCTAGTTTTTCATCGGGTATCTTGGCAGTTTGACGTGTGGAGTCCAGTTCAATTCCGAGAACAGTCAGAATGGTTGTGGGACCCATATATTTATGTGGGTGTAAAGGCAATCCCAATTCTGTGCATTTCTTAATGACTATCCTGAGGTATTTATTGCAAATGTCTGAATTTGCCGCGTCCACCAATATGAAATTGTCTAAATAGTGGGCAATGTGAGATACATTGTGATTTTTTTTTTTTCTTTTTTTTTTACTTCATTTCAATTCATATGTAGTTATGAAATTAGGCTAATAATGGCTTCGAAAAGCACCTACATAAAACATGTTTAAAACATTTACAAAATTTGCTTAGATCTACCTCTTTTAAACGACATTTAAATAGATTTAGAGACATTGAATTTACAACATTTTCTGGTAATACATTCCACATATTTACAACACGAAATGAAAAAAAATTACGTTTAAATTGGTACAATGGGTTTGGTGTTAAATGTTTAAGCTTTTTACAGTGTCCGCGGGTGTTGTAAGAGTTGTTATCAATAATAAAAAATGTTTCAAATGGCATGTCGACAAGAAGCGTAAAATCCATTCCATTGCCTCCGCAATTGCGTTCATAATAAAAGGGGCAGATCGAAGCCCAAATGGCAAAGCCAAGTCAACAAAATACTGCTCTTGCCATTTTATTCCCAACATATGACGGTCCAACGGGTGAACTGCCACATTCCTATTGCAGCCTCCGCATCAAATTTTGCCATTAACACCCCAATTCCACAGGTGCTAATCACCACAATTATTTTATCCATTGTGATAATTACTCTAAAGTAATAATTTACGCTGAACCCTCTAGGTGAAGACAAATCTACTATCAGGCGTTATTTCCCTGAAATAAATATTAATACAGTGGGATTGGACTCCGCGGATGGTTTGTTGTGATTGGCAGAGCACAGTTTCCGGTTACCATGGAAACCAATTCAGAAACCTTCTCGTGTTCCGTTCAACACATAGGCGACAAAGTGGCAGTCTGCTGGGTGAGTCGCCAATTGCTCTGTGAAACGGCCCACACACAATGGTGTGACCTCCTGAACAGATGGCAGTGGTTGCTAAATAATAGAAACGAATATCAAGTTTTCACTACACAATGCCAACAACATCGCCTCCGTGAATCCACATGTATGTGTCTAGACCTCGCGTGTTATATATGTGTTAACTAACAGCTAGGCAGCCATTTTGTGGGTTAGTTATCTCGTCCCGTTCTTCATTTATTTATTATCTGTTGTTTTTGTGAGTTGGAAACTTGTTATATATATCATCGCTACTTACTTCAAAGTGATGTAACCGAGGAAGCTCACAAGGTAGCTCTGTTTTTTATTTACATAGAGGCTGAAACCGGCGGTAATATGATGTATTTTTTAAAAGAAATATTTAATAATTTAACCAGTTCCCATGAATTTGTACACAAATACTTGCTTGGGAATATTTTTTACCCCTATATGTCTGATGGTATATTGGACACAACGACAGCCCCTCCGGAGCAATTTCACACTTCCACGATCGTAACTGTTCCAAAGAAAGGCAATGCAACAAACGTAAACAATCAAAGAGGGATTGGACTAATGTCAACCAACGCCAAGTTATTCACTTGTGTAATCATGTTGAGACTAAGAGACCTACTTCAAGATGTCATCCTTCAACTTCAAGAAGGATTTTTACAAAGTAGGAGTACAGTTGAACATATCCTGTCTCTCCGTTTGACGATTGAAAGTTGCAAAACACGCAAAAAGAACGCAGTCCTGGTCTTCATCGATTAAACCAAGGCATTTGACAGCGTCGATCGAAGTGCTTTCCACGGTATATTATCAATGTACGGTCTTCCAACATCCATCGTGAAAGCAATATTGTCGCTGTACACAAACACTAAAGCATACGTCCGCACTCCATCAGGAGATACCGATATCTTCCCAACAACGTCTGGCGTGTTGCAGGGAGACACACTGGCTCCACTCTTATTCATAATAGTGATGAATTACATTATGAGAATTGCCTTTAAACCTGACGATGCCTTCACTGTGAGACGACGATTATCCAGTAGATATGCAGAAGTCAAAAATCCAGTACTGGCATACGTCGATGACACTGTCATTCTGTCCAACAACTCAGATTCAGCACAAAAACAATTCAAGAGATCCGAGGAAGCGTCCTGTTCTGTTGGGCTTGATATTAACCTCTCAAAATCTGAAGTAATGTTCATCAGAGACTGCGTAGTTTCACCTATAACGAACAGTATCATATTAACTCTTCCCATTTGCAATGATGCCAAAATCTAGAATGTAGCCTACCTTCTTAAACTGCAAAATCGAATTCATCAAACGCAGACAACTCACATGGGTCGCTGCTCGCGAACTTGACGTAGTATGGTCTTCATCAACTACTGATCAAGTAGCGAATCTTGGACAATGACTACTACCTTCACATTTCAGCTAAATTCTTCTCATCGCTATTTGATTTTCCACGCCTTTGGCATTCATTATCCAAACATCATACCCAACCATGAACTTTACTCTTGCTCTGGTATACCTCCAGCAGATGAAAATGTCAAGAAAAGGCAAATCACCCTCATTAGTCACGCATTACGTCGTTCTGAAACTCCACTGGCCCTGCTACTGGCTTCTACCAACCAACCGACAGAACCATTTAAATGAGGGGGTGCATTATGGAGAACATACTATCAACACATAAAGGAAGATCAATTTTAGGTAATTATAATTGTAAATGTACGGACGCTGTCTTAGTTTTATTATAAGTCATCAAGATGCTGATGCATTGTCTTTATCCTTTATTGTATCTATATCTATAAACGTCAAAGTCTGTGTGTGTGTATGCGTACTGTCGTGACCATGGATTTGTTTTTCGTTTTTCTCTGTCAATTGTTACGTAAAAATTTCGAAAAACATATCAATAGAATCAATGTCATAACGCGAGTTTTATGACGTGTTTAGTTTTTTATATTCCATTCCCTATTTCCTGCATCGAAAGAAAACATATCTTTATTTTGTAATCCAACCTTGCGCGCGACAACAACAAAGCAATTTGTCCTTCTCAATTTCACACTCATCATTGACCATTTTCTATTGTTCACGCAATTATTCTATTGATAACGGAGAATTGCAGTCTTGCACGTGCTTCTTTAGGGATCGTAAGTTTCTACAGCAGTTGAGCCAATCTGTGCTCTATTTTAGTATGTTTTGACTGCTGTGTAGTCATTAATCTAACATGGAATACCTAACCAACTACAATGCTAACTTGCCATTCTTCCCTTGGTTATATTGGTTTTAACTAATTTGAACGCTTTGGTTTTTAAATTATAGGACACTGAATTTATTGATTATTTTAAATAGTGTTTATATCATGACATCTCAAACAGAAATAATGCAGAATTTGTAACCCATGGAAAAGAATGGCATTACACGAGGACATGTACAATGATAATGTGTCAATAAAATGAAAACATTAACTTCTGTTTTGAATTTCATCCAAAAATTTTCCGAGTTCAAGCGGGAGTTCAACACAAAATGTAGATGACGAAAATTTTACACATTCATATTCGGTGCACATTCATATTCGTAAACATTTGTGTTATTTTCATTTGTCAGTTCAAAATATAATTATGAGTATATTTTCTATATTTGCATATTCTGTGTAGATTTCACCATTTCCCGTACACTTCCCATACTAAATGCTTCCAAAAGTAGCAATGCAGTAACTATCACAAAATTGTCCCGGCATTCTTATAACTGTTACCCTTTCATTCAAGCAGCGCGAGTCACTCATTGCTAGTATTGTATATAGCAATGATTTATTATTATTATTATGTCTGATGGAAAAACTATGACATCGATTTTTAGACTAGAGCAATGAATTTCCTTATTTTTCGTTGTTTTTAATTTTAAAAATTATGATTTCCCCCAATCTTTATTGCCGAACTGACTTGATCATTCACTTAGTGTTGTTGTTCTTTTTTGAACTATCGAATAACCTCCTTCGGAAATACTATGGCAGAAATCTGATTATAAATGATTCCAACCAAACCCCTTTCTTGATTCCTTGATTTAAGAAAAGTAAATGATGCAAGTTTCATTCTGTAGTTCAGTTTATAGTTAGTGGTATTTTTGTCGCACTGCAGCACATGTAGCTTGCTCTAGTGTTTTGCTGCTTTGTTCCTTCTTGTGTATTGTGGTTTCTTTTTTAGGTGTCCCGCCGCGACACGTGTCACAATCAAAGATGAAAACAGACTCTGATATCCCCCGACCATAGCATCTGGTCTAAAGCCTCTTAGCAAACGGTATAGAACCATCATAGAACGAGAAAGCTTAGAAGGCCCCTAGACAAAACCTCTGGGAAGGCTATATATTTATTATTTCTGATCCTTATATTATTATTATTTTTTCAGTATTAGTAAGTCTATGGTTGAATGGAATTGCCTACTTATAATAAAGTTATATGCTGAAATTCGTAGACCTGACATATCCGTTAGTTAGGTCTTAGTATAATGTTACATAGTGCCTGAACCTGACCTATTGACTTATCGTTCAGGAAATTGTATATTTGTTGGACACAATTCCGACCACAGAATGAAAAGACGACAAGAGACAACAACGACTAAATCAAATGTCAATATTCAGTGAGCAATTGATAGTAGCAGCATAACAGCGTAGATAACTAAAATCAGCGTAGTTTCCTATCAATTTTGATACAGCTTTTTTGTCAATTTCTGATGGTATTTTAATAGAAAAATGTTGATTAGGATGCTTAGCTCTAGTGTGCAAAGTTAGACCACCCTTTGATTTACAAACTCAAGCAAATGTTGTAGTTTTTCCTATTTCATCTATGCCTTCGTGTATGCATTGATCGACATCCTCTTTGTTATCATCATTTTCTTGCAGTAAACAGCTTACAATCCCTCCGATATCTCTAGTATCACACATGTTTAAAGGTAAGGCCAAGGTATAAACAATTGTAGCCACAGATTAACAACGTAACAAACAATCTCATAAACAATCAATTTTCAAAACGCTGGAATTTTAGAAAGACTGCTTCGAATGGTTTGATTACACGATAACCTGTATTGTTCCAAAACCATGTGACATCCACTGACAAACAGAAACATAATACAGATCGGGCGGCAAAGAACAAAGGAACTTCATATCCTTCTCTCAAAGCGTCTTTGTGCAAAAATGGTCCACCAGATGAGTTATTGTTAAACAATTATTCGTCATTTAAATCTAATCTTATTCTATCTATTTGCTCCAAATGGAATATATTATTGATTCCTAGATGTGCATACAAAGCGAGTGGGAATAGTATTATTGAAAGAAACCATTGAACAATAAAAACTATGGCAACAAGAAACAATAGCACTATTTTACAAGTAACTTATTTATACAATTATTTACTCGCAAATGAGGGTAGTGTACCTCATGCGGAGCGTCTATACGCCCACAAATCATGGTAACGATTTGTTAAGCCTATTAGATTGGTCATGGATGATTAAACAAAGCAGGTTCATCCTGGAGATTAGGTATGGTGAAACCGGATGAGCATGTTAGATGTACAAGTTGGTTAGAAGGTGTTATAAAAGAGCAAATATCCCTTAACAAGTTCCAGTTATTATTGGGAATTATATATCCCTACAAATTGATGACTCTTCAGATGATAATGAAGATACAAACAGTACTGTTAATGTTAGTAATAATACACATCCTCAACGTGTTTAACGCCCTCCTGCCCATCTTAATAATTATGATTGTTCCTCTGTAATCAAAGCTTAATTTTCTAATTATTTAAAATTAAATAGATAACTTTACTTTTAACTTAAGTACTGCAGCTAATGTGTACTTTATACGCTACTGCTTTCTCATAGTTTTTTTCTTATAATACTTAGCAATTTCTTATTTCAAATGTAAATTGCATTTATTAATTGAGTCTGATAGGATTTAGTAATCTCAGAGGGGTATAAGATATTACTTAATTATTGACATGTAGCCTGTCTCTCATTCAAGATAAAATGCATAATATATAGTTTCTTACTGTCAGTAATAAACTCACTTCACATATAAAAGTATCCGAGGAGTCTTCTCTGTGTTTTAAACATATTGAATTAGTTACAATCAGCTTTTTAATGTTGATGTTGTGACATCACTAATAGATCAATGCACACATCAATTTGTATGAGATTTACAATTTACATTTTATTCAACAATTAGTAACTCCTAACATCATGACGTAGACACAGCTGAAGAACCAGCGGGTTTTGTTTCAAAGAACATAATGTGCAAGTCACACGACCAAGCAGGCGGTATGGATCAACTAATAGGTCAATTATTTCAAAACAAATAAACTATAACCTACCTTCTTTGGAACAAGCCAGACCACCTGAGCCACCACCAATAACAACAAGGTCATACTGTTCGTCAGAGGATCTACCTAAAGAACAGATATGTGTGTGTATTTTGATTTTGACTTAGTTGTCAATATGAGCAAATTGCTTGTTTACATGTGAAGTAGCTGCCTCTATAAAAATGTCATATCTGATCCAATAAGGAATTTTTAAAGTCGTAAACATGTTTGTAGACCTGAACCGGGGATGATGCCAGGATTTCATTCACGAGAGGGCTTTAAAGAAAAAAATTGCTCACCAAAGCAGAAAAATGTTTCCGATAATCAAAATCTCTGACAAAAATGCTGGTCAGTATCCCAAACAAAGGACGCAGCCGCTGCCCACCTGTGTCAGAAGGGAGGGTTTGCATTTATACTCTAGAATGTGTAAGTTTTAAATCAAAGATCTGGAACTATGTTATTACCTTTGATAATTTATATGTGATTGCTACGTTATGTGATCTATGTGGAATTGTATTGAGTATGTGATGTAGCTTTGAACTATAAGAAATGGCAGCTTCTAGCTATAGATTACATTTTAAAGTGTATCATGTTGCCCCTGTTCAAGTTAATGCCGCATTATTGAATACGGTAGCTGTAAAAGATAAGAGACATTCATAGTTTACAGTAATCCATTCATGTCCAACCGCATGCTAACTAGTAGGCATCTTGTGCACTGCCTGCCTCACTTCCATGATCACATACATTACATAACATAACATACACAACATCTTTCTTTCTAACATAATTGAATCACTCTTCTGGCCAAAATGAGGACTGTATGAATTACTATTGCAAGTCAAAACACAAGTAAGATTACTAAAATGACAAACTTGAATGCTATCAAGTAACTTTCTCACGACGGGTTGGAGCCATATAGCTGATGAGCTACCAATCACCGAGTCTCACAATACACTCACTTAATATCTAACTTTGTGTCACAACGCGACTTATACCAATGTATATATAGTTGTAGTTGTGAGATAAAAGTAAGTAAACGAATAAATGATATACTATGAAGTTAAAGAACTTATTTAATATAACATTTATCTAAAACACGACTGTTTGTTACTCAGCTATACAAAATCTAATCAAAACAATATTTCAACTGTTTTATAACTTATAACGATATCCGTTGTAATATTGATCTAGATGATCAATATTGTAAACAAACTTATTAACTATCATTAACTATTAACTATCATTAATTGTACTAGTGACATTCGTCCCTTCTTTAAAGAAGTATGCTTTATATAAAACTATAAAATATTTAACATATGAAACTTATCAAGCCACGTTATAGATTCTAAACAAAATATATTTAGCAATATATGATGTGGATTAATAATTTCTTAATAACTTAATTAATGATCACACATAAAATACTATTTGATGATAATTGATAAATCAATTTAAATTTTTAACATATATTATTTGCTTATAACAAATAATCATAATGACCAATTGTAGTATTTCTCTGGTAAACAACCCTATCAACTTTTAACCATAAATCTATAAATTCCATACACTCTTAACCATAACAATGAAGCAGTACTGTGTAAACTCCATAATATACAATAGATATAAATTCTTTGGCAATCAAATATAAAATATCATAATTTTTTTTAAATATGTAATAAATCCAATGATCCAAATAAATAATATCTTTTAACATGATAGTGATAAAATCTTTGTAAAGATGTACTAAACCAGAATTATAAATAGCTTTTATTAAACCAAGATTGGCTGTGAAAATCTAGGAACCAAGTAATAATACGATGAATACGATGTAATATAGCAAGGGTAAGGCGTTGTTGAAGGCATCATGGGTAAATAAGATGGATATGGTGCATACGTATGATGTAATACATTTGGATGTGCGTAAATGCTTTGAGGCGTCTGATGTAATTGAGTTGGATGAATATTGCAGATAGTTGGATTACCTAGCTCATTATATGTAAACACTTGTCTAGGTCTTAATGTACGTCTAGGGCGGTTAGTGGACTGAGGTGAATTGTCTTCTTCTCTTTCCTCTGCTATTTCTTCTTCTTCTTCTTCTTCTTCTTCTTCTTCTTCTACTAATTCTTCTTCTTCCATTTCTCTGGGATGGGTATCTTCGAATACATCTTCTGGTTGCAATACTCCATAATCAATTGTATCTGTACAATTTGGAGTTGCCGCATCATCATCTTGTTGATAAACAATTAATTCATCTGGTACTTCATCTTCATCTTCATCTTCGACATCAGCCAATTGTTCCCTATCTTCATTGTCATAAAAAATATTGTTTTGATGTCTGTTGTCTAGAGGTACATTCTGTTTTTTCGCATCAGCCTCTTTTGTACCCAGAACTTTGGATTCCGAAGGTAATTGATCACATGGATACAGTAGATTGCGATGCAGTACCCTTTCTCTCCCAACTTGATCCTCACGACATACTTTATAAACAAGACCAGAATCTCCAATGACAGAGATTACTTCATATACATGTGGTTCCCAATATGAGCGCAATTTGCCAGGGCCTGAATGTGGAGTAACATTTTTCACCAAAATTCTATCTCCAGGCTCAAGTGATGCAGCTAGTCTACCACTGTTGCGACGATCTCTATCTTTGCTTTTTCTTGACGCTGTACGCTGTCCAGCTATTTGATATGCATCAGACATGGCAGACGCCCATGTTTTTACGTAATCTTTATACGACTTCGTCTTAGGCGTGTAAGTTGAAAATATCTCATCGATTGGTAGACGCGGCGATCTTCCAAACATCAAGAAATAAGGTGAATAATTGGTTATGCTATGTTGCGTACAATTGTAGGCATGAATCAGCTTATTTAAATGATCTTTCCAATGAGACTTTTGATTTTCTTCCAATGTTCGTAGCAAAGCAAGAATTGTCCCATTCATTCTCTCGCATTGGCCATTAGACTGTGGATGATAAGGTGTAGTCCGACATTTCTTAATGCCATACAACTTGTTTAGTTCTGCAAATAGAGAATTTTCAAACTCTTTTCCTTGGTCGTGTAATAGTTTCTGAGGAATGCCAAATCGTGGTACAAACTCATTGTATAACTTCTGAGCAGCTGTCTTTGCAGATTTATTTCTGGTCGGATACGCTTGAAGAAAACGAGTAAAATGATCAACAATAGTGAGAATGTACTCATAGCCACCAGAACTAGTTTCGAGGTGTACAAAGTCTATGGAGATCAGTTCCAATGGAGCGGATGTTAAGATTGAATCCATGGGAGCAGGTCGTAATGCTGCTGGTCGACGTTGTTTGATACAGGTGCATACATTTGTAATATAATTCTCAATGTCGGAACTCATGTAAGGCCAGAAGAAGCGATCTCGGATCAAATTCAATGTTCGTTCAACACCTAGGTGTCCCATATCGTTATGTAGTTCGTGATACACAAATGGACGAAGAATCTCAGGAATAACAATTTGTGCTTTGGTACTTGTGCGGCGACAAAGCAGGCCACGCTCATCAATAAACAGAAGGTTCCATTCATGTAGAAGCTTCAAAGTAATTTTATTGTATTTTTTAATTTCTTCAGTTGAAGGTCTTTGGTCTTTTAGTAGATGTCCAAGGACGAGAGCAAGGGAGGAATCTTCTTGCTGACAGCGTTTAACATACAATAGATCATTGGGATTGCATCTTGTAGGACCAGAAGTTGGCTGAAGAGCATTTATCATGTACCATGCTTCGTCATCATTTGATTGTACAATATTACCTTGAAAGATTGCATTAAGCTCCAATCCATCAATAGTTGCATCATAGGAGTTCATAGATTGTTGAAGTTTTTCTGGATAACGTGATAAAAAATCGGCATCCACATTATGCTTTCCACTGCGGTAATGTATTGTAAACTTGAAATCAGCAAGTTCATTAACCCATCTTTGTCCTAGAGCTGAAAGCTTTGCAGTAGTTGTAACATAAGTGAGAGGGTTATTGTCAGTGAAAATTTTGAATGATGGAGAATAATACAGATACGAACGAAATTGTTCAGTTACAGCCCATTTTAAAGCCAGAAATTCGAGTTTAGAACTATGATAATTCCGCTCTGATCCTTGAAGTGAGCGACTGGCAAAAGCTACAACACGGAGCTTCTCATCTTGTTTTTGATATAGTATAGCACCTAAACCATGTTTGCTAGCATCAGTATGAACGATGAATGGCATAGAAAAGTCTGGGTAACATAATGTTGGTGCAGTTGTTATAGCTGTGACCAATGACTTGAGAGCATCTTGATGTTCTTTTAACCAGGTAATCAAGGCAGTAGATGGTAGTTGACCATTAAGATTTTTCTTTTTACTTTTCGTTTTTGTTGAGAATGATGGTTTTTCAGATTTCCCAGTATGATAAAAGCAGATGATTCTCCAGTAAGTGATAAAGGGGTTTGGCATGACTTGCAAAATTGGGAACAAATCTACGGAAATAGCCAAGAAAACCAAGAACTTTTCGTAAATCACCAACAGTGTTTGGATGACTTTCCAATAATTTCGTTACAGCAACAACATTATCTGGATCTAAACAATATCCGTCAGGTGTTATCTTACGTCCAAGGTATTTTACTTCTTGCTTAAATAAGTTGCATTTTGATGCTTTCAGTTTGATACCATGAGAGCGAAGGCGTTCGAAGACTTGCTGCAAATGCTTTACATGCTCTTCGAATGAGTTAGAAAATACTAGAAGATCATCTAAATATGGTATGACAAAATCATCTCGCATTCCATCCAAACATTCTTCCATGAACCGTTGGAATTGTGCTGGTGCATTCATTAGACCAAAAGGGATGCGTACCCATTCGTATAGTCCCCAAGGTGTGCAAAATGCAGTCTTGTGTCTACTAGCTGGATGGATGAATGCTTGGTGATAGGCTTGGCTTTGATCAAGTAAGCTAAACCAACATTTTCCTCCGAGGCTGTCCAAAGCTTCTTGTATACGCGGCAACGGATGACTATCTTGAATCGTTTTGCTATTTAGTTGTCGAAAATCACAGCATAACCTGAGTTCTCCAGACTTTTTGCGAACTAGTACAATAGGAGATGAATATTCAGAATTTGATTTGGTAATAAGTTGACGATTTAATAAGTCTTGAATATATGCTTTGACATCAGGATACAATGGACGTGGAATGGAATTGTAGCGTTTCTGAACAGGTACTTCATTATTCAAGGGAATTTCCATTTGAACTTCAGGTACACAGCCAATATCACCAGAATGCTTTGAAAATGTTTCTCTTTCATTGCTCAGCATGGTCTTTGCAATAGTATACTGTTCAGCTGTAAGGTGAGACAAATCAACTGGTGGTACTTCTTGTCTGGGTGTCTCATTTGTAGCAGTGGTATTGATGACTTGGTTATCACAAATTTGAATTGCAGAAGTCGTTGAAGACTGGAGACACACTGGTATTGGTGTAACTGATGAGATTACATGTAACGATCCAAGCTCAATACGTGGCGTCAAGTGAGCAGCAGATGATGATGTATTGGTGATTGGAATATCAATATGACATGATGTTCCTGCTGGTAAAGTTAATAATGTCTCTGAAATTTCGAGTGCATCAGGTCATGGACTCATAACATTTGGCTCAAATATAACAGGTATTCTGACGTTGGAAGGACTTGTCTTTACAGAACACGTTAGTATGTAATTTTGACCAGGATTGATTGTAGTAATATGATTGGGAGATCTTACATTGCATAATATATCAGTAACATCTGATTGAATCAAACTAATGACAGGCTGTACATCAGTGAGAAATGGCATGGCATTTTGTAAATTGATATCAGCAGGTCCGTATGTATTTCCTGGTTTCACTATCTCTTTGATTACATTATAGCCAAGAATTGGGTCTTGGAGCTGTTCTTGCGTTACTAAAAATGGTACCAAAATATTATTATTTGTACTCCAGTGTTTTATCTGAAATGAAAGTTCGATGTAACCTTTAAATGGAATATCAACACTGTTTGCAGATTTTAATACAAATTCCTGTTCTTCTTCAGATAGTAGCTCTTTGATGTCTTTGATGGTCCAATCACGTAGATTATTATTTAACCAATGTTCAGAGATGAGAGATACTTGGGCACCAGTATCGTACAGACACTTTGTTGCGGTGTTATCCAATAGACAAGATATGAGACATTTTTCACCAATAAGTTTTATCAATTTTGTTTTTGGTGAAGTACACATGGGATTCACATATAAATCATGGTTTGTAGATAAACATTCTGATTGTAACGTATGTATAGCATTACATAGCACTTTATGCGTCGTCCAGTCTTTTGATTGACATTCAGTATTGCAATACTTAGTAACATGACAACCAGAACATTGCATCATTCTTGTACAAACAGCATTACATAAATGACATACATTCACAGGGGACATTTCTTCTGTTGGACCTACTGACCGTCCCTGGTCTGCAGGCCGTTGAAGTTTTCCGACCTCTTTCTACAGTACCTTGCAATGTGATTGTCTCCTCCACATTTACGGCAATGAGGACATTTATCTAGGCCAGAGGTTAAACAGTTTTGGCAAACAGGTAATCGTGGTTGGCTGTTCTGAGGTCTCCCAATGGCATTGAGATCTGCCTGGATTTTATTAACATTACTCTTTAATTCATTTATCGAGGAAACTTGAATTTGCAAGGTTTTGATTGCCTCAAGCAATGAAGACATGTCTGTATTTGAGGCTGATTCAGTTTGATCTGGTACTTTAACAGCATTAATTCTCTTTACGTGTTTCTGCTGTTGCCCAATTTTATTGTTTCTATTAGTTTCAGCTGCCATGATAGTTCGCATCTGAGTTATAAGAGTCACATCTGAAACTCCAGGCATTCGAAGAAATGGTCTAATTTGTATGCGTATATTTTCATACTCTTGCCGTATTCCACTTTCCACTATGAGATATGTAATTACTGATAATGTAATTATTTTGTGCTGAAAAATTGCTTAAATATCGACCCCTGCTGAAAATGTGATACAATTATGCTGAATAAATTTCAGCAGTTTAAGAAAACTTACTGGAAACCTGCTGAAAAAGCGCTGAAAGTCCCAAAAAAAATTGTTGCGTACAATTGCACATTTCACATGCTGAAAATCTTCTGAAAACGATTCCAGCACTTTCTCTGGGGTGCTGAAAAACTTCTGAAAAAAATTGAAAACAACGAAAAAGACGTTTTGCCTCATTTTGATGAAAATTTGGCACGAGAGGCTTTATAGACATGGCGATTTACCCCACGCTGGCTGTGAAAACATCAATATAGTTATATATTAAGTTTATATTATGTTATATTATGTTTACGAATTATTACTTTGATCTATCACTTCAATGTCTATTACCAGAATGACCGTTAGCGTTATGGGATGAGCATGGAGACTGGAGAGTCTAATAGTAATCTACAACTCAACAGAACAGTGAACTGACTGACCGACTGAATTTTGGATATGCTAGAAACTGAAGGGAAGATCTTAAAAACGATAAAAACGATTTGCTATTTTCACCAAGTAAAAAGTAATAATAACCCATGTTTTGATGTGATGTTGGTGTTATGATATTGTCTCGCTTGTCTTGGCATTTAATTTTAATATCGACAATCGGGAAACAGAAAATATACACAACATTATATAAAGTACGATATATTAACAATTAACGATTGAACAATGGCATTTATACAAAATTTCAAAATAATAAACAGCTAATAATAAATACTAACAGTAATCAATAAAATATAAACAATCATCCATGGCACCAACAGCAGCAACACAGACAATATTTGATAACTCCACTGTGAGGTTTTTCTTTTCATATATTCTACGAGTGTATTGATGTCTTGTATTTTTACATACCGAAGTCTTAGCAAATGCACTAATACTTACGTACACATTTTCAGATGCATTGAAATTGTCGACTGCGATAAAATGATTAATTAAACCGTACATCACAGTTTTGTTGAAGAAAAATTTTACACATGATTCTTTGGAACCAAAAGATCTGTTTAATTTTCCTATCATTGTCAACTCCTTGTTGCTATTCTGGAAGACACGATTGACTTTGCTACTGAATGTTAAGGAATCAAAAGCGTCGCTACGAATTGATGGAATAAATTTTTTTGCGTTTTCTTTCAAAGTTTGAATCATTTGGGAACATTTGATTGCCTGTCCAGCCAGTGATACGTCTGGGAAAGGGTTATTTGGATTGCCTGTAACGTAAATAATATTCAAATCTAAGCACTCTGGCACTCGGACATTTAAAGCAAAGTTGCATCATGCAATTGTTTCCGTTACACTCACTGTAGTTACCGAGATCTTCGTGTTGCAGATCTTCGACCAACTCTTTTGGAATGTTGCCAGTTAGCAACTGGTAGTTACACCAATCAAATAACTTTCAAGATAAAACAAATAATTTAATCAATTATGATGGGTTGTCTATCATGCAGCATACTCAAAGTTTGAAAAGTTACCCTGTACGTTTCCATGACAGTACTCTCTGGTGTCTTTCTGTTAGTGACCCGTCTGCATATCCAGGAATTTAAACGTTCCATTGGGAACATCCAGTTACATTGAACTGGACCGTTTGTAATAATACCATCAACGATGTGATGAACAAGATGAAAAGAAATGTCCTAAGCAAGTAAATTTTAGAAATTAAATGACAAACATAATTTAAACAAATACATTTACTCCTAAATTTTACGTCAATGCCATATGAATAATGCTGCTAGTCCGTATCAAATCTCGTAAAATCTAAGGCCAAAAACGAATTTTGGAACTTCGAATCTACCCGTGTGACCAGTGTCTCTATGTCTGACCACTTTTACCTTGTATATCCTTAGTTTATTATTACAGTCATTCACATGATGAAAACTTGTCGTAAAGCGGTTTCTGAATAAACTATTGATGATGATGAATCTAATGAAACTGAATATAAACAATTATGATTGTCTATTAATATGAATGTTCAATGTCTTCAAAGTAAAATATAAAAATATCTGTACTATACAGCGGCTAGAATGCATACCTGGATCGCAACAGGAAAATCTCGTTCTAACAAAGAAAACGATTCACCTAGTCTTCTTTTTAACTGATCTAGTTGATTTGAAACGTGATGTTCTTTCATGATATCAGAAATAAGGTCGAGGAAATTAAATAAAGTGGCTTGCTGTGGTTCTGGTATAAGGTCCTTCAGGCAGAATTTCATGAAGCCTTTGGTCGCAAACTAGAAGCGGAGAACGTCATATAATTACATGGGAATATTTGTTCAAGTTCGGACAATGATGAGAGCAAAGCATACCATACCTCTATCAAATCATGGCACTTCATGTATGAAATCGACCTGAATGGGTTGTAAGATTTGATTCCGCATTCTGTTGGCGCAATTATTGACGCTGCTCTTTTGGCTGCAATTGACAGATTAGCAGTTGATAAAATGAAAGGTGGACATGCGGTATCAAACGTATTTGTTTTAAACTTTTTTTCGTCACACTTCATGTCTTTGATCGATATGTGATATTTGTTTGTTATCACTTTCAAAATTGTTTTTACCACATTAGATATAGTGTGCATTGGGTCTGGTTGTGCTTGCATCATGAAATCATGATTATTTGTATTGAGAAAACTGTACGGATTTTTACAGCCGGTTCCAGACGCAATCAACGTTTTATTAATTTTGGATTTGCATCCTTCATATGCATTATGATAGTTTATCAAATCTTCCATGGTGTTTTTTAACGGAGCTTCTCTCGTTTCGACTTTGATGAAAACCGAGTCGCTTCGTAACGTGTGATCTTTTACCAAATATCGTCTGTTTGCTATCCAGACTATCTTTCGACAATTTGGACATTTGGTTCCTTAAAAAATTAACAATACAGAACAAATTAAATAACATTTCGGAGATCTCTTAATCTTATTTCAATATCTTTTATAGTCGCTTACCCATGTGATTGCACCAACAACAGCCTCTGTAAGCCGAACCACCACATGTGTTAAAGACCTTACATAAACCAGGATAATCCAAGCAGTAAGAATACATTTGTAGCTTTAACCTAAACCACTCCCCGCGGAATGCATCGAAAACCAGCATGTCTTGTAATGAATCAATTTCATCGACCAGGATTTTAATGTATGCTTGCAGAGAATGGGGTTCTTTTCCGTTGTTTGATGGGATGATCCCCAGAAGCATGATAGTTGAGATAGTAAATCTGATGCGTCGAGGCAGATTTAAAATTGACAGTGTCATCGGCCACATTGACTTACTCATGCTAGGCTTTTTAAAGGGGTCCACCCCGTCAGTGGAGAAAAGAAATGATAGTCCTCTAGGGTCATCTTCAAAAAAGCCATTGCTTGAATACTCATTTTGCCATCTGGATGTGTCGTGTGTATCGGATATGTTGCCATCGTTGTTCAAATTCAATAAATGGGATTGCAACAGTTCTGCACTTAGTTTACAGTTGAATAACCTGATGATTCTATGCTTAAGAGGAAAGTAAGTAAAAGTCCTTACAGGTTTTCCAAAAGCATCAAAACGAGGTGAATTACAACTTGGGCACATCATATCATTTTCCAAATTGTTACGAAAAGCAACACAGTCATTTGGGCACATGTCGATTTTGATTGTTGGTAAGATTTCATGTTGAATTAATCTTCTTGCAGCATCATAGTTCGATTTATTTTCATTTAGACAGTAGAAAAATATAGCGCGAATATCAAACCTGGTTCTTTGAGTTAATTGCCAAATATGTCAAATCAATTAAGCCAATCAGTAAGTTAGCGAATACCTTAGTCACGTGACATTTCACGTATACGTATGTTGCCAAAAGCAACAATTTTTTACTCATACGCGTCATTTGGTAAAAAAGAAAAAAGTTTGAAAGTATGGACGGGAAAACTAAATTATTTTTGCAAATTTGCAAACTTGGACATCTAGAAGAAAAGTTATCCAGCTTGGACGTAAGTAACTTTTGAGTAGACCGTAATTCATTCTGTAAATTTGTACTTTACATGTTTTTCTTAATTATTCGTGAAGTCAATTCATTGCTTACATTTTAATTTGTTTTGTTTGCATGAAAAGATTAACACCTGGGATCATATTCTGTTGTTGAAAAACAACATTCAGTTTATGCAACGCTTCAACCTCAAATTAATTGATGAGTTGATGTTAACAAACGCTGTTCGTTGTATCAAAGAAGAAGATACTGTGAGGTTGTCCATTGTGCCATTGTTTTACTTCTTTTGTTATGTAAATAGTCACGGCTTCATTGGTTTGCAATAACTGTGTATTGTTTTCTTGTGGTACGTCATTATTATTTAGCTCACCAGAAGAAAATCAATCGGCAGCAGACGGGTTGAATGTTGATGCCGAACCATTCAGCGAAGATGACTTTGGCTGCATTGAAAGTTTTCGTACGTCATTTATATTTATTTGCTTGTCAGAAAACCATGCCATCTTCAACTTTAGGGATTTACTCAACACAATCTATGTTATTATTTTTGATAAACAGGCTACCCTTCAATGCCATTAACACCACCATCGATGGCTTGCCTTCCACTCCCGCTCCAACCACCACCAAAGGAAAAAGTCGCGGAGTGCAGCTTGAAAGTAAGTGTTGGATCTATTACCACAGTGATACAACTACATTCGCTTTAGTCGTAACTTTACCAAATCTATTGTGTTACAGTATTCAATCAGGGAAGCTGCAAAAATGGAAGGGGCGTGGTACTTCCACAGAGATATCCCCCACATGAAAATGTTGGGGGAAAAAGGCACCAAAGCAAAAATAATTAAAACAGTAAAACAGTGTAGTTTACAATTACTTACTTGCAATTATAATGATTACGATTTTAAATTATTCCAAATATACTATTTACATATTAAAGGTACTCAAGGGACATCCGAATTCCACTATAGAAATCATTAACAAACACCTTATTCGAAGTCTTTCGAACAGAAGGGCTTACCTGAAGAAAAAATCCAAGGCAGCAGTGAGTATTAATTATTCCTGATATAACTCAATTATATTGATAAAGTAAGTAATGACTTTAATATAGCAAGTTTACATCTTTTATAGCCAACAGCAGCATTATCAGTTAAGTCATTTAATAACACAACGTCAACAGCCACTGTATTACAAAATGGGGAAAGGTAATTGATAATTAAAAAGACAAAATCACTTTAAACATTTTAAACACTTCCAAGTACGTATTTTTCTGTATAGATCAAACAACAGTCAGGTCAATGACAAACAGCAGCCATCGGAATGCAGCGCTAGAGAATTTTTCAATGGGTAAGAGAGGCATGACTATGCCAAAGTTACAATTATATGTTTTCATTTTATTATTAATTTGTTACGATTTTGTAATCTTTATTATCAGACAAGAGTTAATCGTTAGAAGCAATCGCGGGGTAGAGTTGGGGACAGCCGTGTTCGTGTCAAAAAGTAAAGGGGTATCGGGAGGTAAGTGATCAGCTTTACATACTTTATTTTCCACAATTATTATAGCTGCCGAAGTGGTGTAGCGGTTAGGGACTAGGGTTCAAATTGCGAACTTGCGTCAAATTTTGGTTCAAATCCATCCCGATGCTGAATTTTTTTCTTTTCTTAGATAAATTCGCTATCTTAATTTTGAAGACGAAGAAGCAAGGAGCAGAGGGATCGCTGCCTGTTGCAACCAAATCTGAAAAATATACTTTTGAGGAATTGACGGTAAGTAGAATATTAATCCTCAAGTATACATATCACCGTGATTATTATTTTATTACCAGGTCAGTAAAAGTTTGTTTTGTTTCTTCGACAGGAGAAAGAAGAATTTCAATGGAGTTTGAAAAATCTGAAAGTTGTAAACAACAAAAGAAAACGGAAGAAAAAAAAACAGCACGATGTTTAATTAAATTAATTTATTTCTGTTAATCTGTATTTTAATCTGTATTTGTTTTGTTTATTATTTATGTCTTATATTATATAATTCTGTTTTCTTTCTCGCCGTGTACTCGGAGCTTTGTTTACGAATTTCGTTTATTTCAAATCATGTTCAATTATTAAGTCTAATTATGACCAAAGGCAAATTTACCGACCGGTGACTATAATTCTGTATGCAATATCAATACGAATTGAACTCTGTTTCAGCAGGTTTTCAGTTTTTTACCAGTGATATTTCATTAGATAGTCAGCATGTGTCCCTTATTTCAGCACATTTTCAGCAGGTTTTAAGTACACATTCAACATAATTCCATTTTAAAATCATGAGATTTCCATCAATTTCAGCCTGCTGAAAAGGTGCTGAAGTATGCTGTTTTCAGCATGTTGCATATGCTGAAAAAGTAATGAGATTTCAGCAGATTTTCAGCATGTTTCCAGTAATTTCGACCTCATAGTGTTCAATGGTGTCCATTGTCAGAGAATTCACTAAGTGATGATCACACTTCACACCACCTTCTTCCTCAGAGGCAAGGCATACTTTTGAACGCAATTCAAATGCTCTTAAAATAAATGCAAGAGGATCTTCATTTTCTTGTTGACGCATGCTGGTTAGTTCCTGGTAAAGTTCGATGGAAGATTTTTCTTGATAGTGTGATCGAACAATCTCCTTTAATCGTGGTAAAGTAATATCTGGTAATGTTTCTAAATATGAGCGTAGCTGTATTCCTGGTGTTATGGCACGAATTATAGCAGAAGTTACCTCACTATCAGTGTAACCACGTGCAAGTTGATCATTAATTTGGCGGATAAGCCCAACATAACTCAGCTTATCTTTTTGACCTGGATGGCCAATCTGACCAGACAATTTACACAAGTTCTGTACACGGTTCAAACTATAAATAATAGGATTTGTTGATGATGAACCAGTACTAGGAATTGAGTTAGGTAGTACGGTGGAAGTGGTAACTGTAGGTACAGGTGAATTGATGGATGACAGAATCGATTGGGTTGATAATGGTAATGATGAGGACAAAGGTAAAGCATCGGTAGACACAGTTATTGCAGTTATAGATGACTGAGCTACTGTTGTAATATTGACAGTTTCAGATGTAGCAACTGATGAAACATTAGTGGTACTGGTTTGAGATACAAATTCATCCGTGATAATTTTGAGCAAGTTAATATAAGCTGTGTAACGCTCAAGTTCATTCAAAGTGTCAAAGTAACGTCGTAATAATTTTATTATGTATATTTTAGATTTTCCCTCCCAATTCTCAGTAGGAATATAGAGTCCCTCTGCTACTGTAGTTAATTCAGCAGTAGTTAATCTCAGAAAAGCGGTTTCAACTTCAATTTCAACGTCTTCGATCGGAATAGCAGACGCCATCTTTAAATTATACAAAATATCCAGTTGCTAATGGCGACAAGATGACAGGGCTGAGCTCCCTGTGGACACAGTGATATTGAATCTCAACAAAATGGCGAACGTAAAACGCAATATGTCAAGAAAACAACAGTTCAAGTTTTCAACAGTAAAAATAAAACGCTATTACAGACCACAATTCACAAATATATGAGAAGTGATGTCAACTAATAGACAAGTAAAAAATTGTTAATTAAATGGAGTTTAAAACAAGATAGATCTCACCGATCTTTGGTTGAATATACTTTGTTGTGTTGCTCGTTCGTCTCGTCTTTTCTCAGCGGGGAATAAAGTTCGATTAATCGGGCTCCAATTGTCACAACGCGACTTATACCAATGTATATATAGTTGTAGTTGTGAGATAAAAGTAAGTAAACGAATAAATGATATACTATGAAGTTAAAGAACTTATTTAATATAACATTTATCTAAAACACGACTGTTTGTTACTCAGCTATACAAAATCTAATCAAAACAATATTTCAACTGTTTTATAACTTATAACGATATCCGTTGTAATATTGATCTAGATGATCAATATTGTAAACAAACTTATTAACTATCATTAACTATTAACTATCATTAATTGTACTAGTGACATTTGCAATAAACTCAACTCTAAAATATTGGTTGATCAAAAAACGGACATTCTTGCTAATACATTATAAATATAAAAGATTAATCTGAACTGCAATTTATGGATTACAATAAGATAATTAACTGGATAATGATTGAATATAAGAATAAATGTTACTAAACTGTAAAAATTAAGATTAAAACAAATATAAGTATATACATAACAGTTTTCGCTGAAACATACTCCCCCTCATCGTCCAACTCTGGTACAATTTACTAATTTAATATTGATAATAGTTGGACGATCACCTCTTTTTGCTCTTCTCCAGTATACATAATCTAGTTATTGGTCGATTTACTTCGCCATCCTCCGTTTTAATAGTTGCTGCTCTGGCATAGCCATCTTTTCCAGGATAGACACGATTCACGGTACCAATTCTCCACTGACCTCTTGGTAAATTTGGATCCAATACGAGGACAACATCTCCAATTGCAACATTTCTATTTTTAGTATGCCATTTACTACGTTGTAAAAGAGAAGGTAGATACTGTTTCTGCCACACTTGCCATACTTGCTCGGTAATATTCTGCACAAACTTGTAGTTGTAGTTGTTTCTAGGTGGATCTCTGTAAAATCTCCTGGTGGAGGATCAAGAAAAGGTAGTTGAAGAAGAAAATGATTTGGTGTTATGACTTTATGATCTTCTGGGTCACTACTTGCATATGTTAGGGGTTGAGAATTCAAAATTTCCATCACTGATGCCAACAACGTTCTAAACTCATCGTCACGTAAATGTCTTACTGACTTTTTCCTACTTATTAAAACTTTGTACATAGCTGATTTTGTACTTTTAACTAATTCTTCATGAACTCCCCCCCAATGAGGGGTGGAAAGGGGCTGAAACTTCCACTTGACTCCTTAACTCTTGAATTCTGTCCTTCAACTTTTGATCTGTCATACAAGTATAAAGAGCATCATAATGTTTCACGAGTATATTTCTTCCTTCAAGGATTTCAAATGGCCCAGAATAATCGACAGATGTATTATAAAAGCAAGGTTTGCCTATTGCTAACCGCTCAGGAGGTAATTCAGCCATTAATTGTTTAGAGACCTTAGCTTTGTGCTCTAAACAATCTCTACATTTCACTCCACAATTTTTTACCATTTCTCTACCATGTATCACCCAAAAATATCGCCTCATATACCCGAGAACATGATCAACACCTGCATGGTTACATATACGATGGTAATACTCAACAACTTTTTCAGAAAACAAATGACCTTTAGGTAAAATAATTGGGTGCTTAATATCATAGGGTAGATCTGCTTTACCCAATCTACCACCAACTCTTAATAATTCGTTTTTATCTAAAAATGGTGTTTACGACAACAAGCACGAAGATTTACTCAACTCTTCTCCTTTTAATAATTTTTTAATTTCACTTTCAAACATTTCATTTTGACATTCTTTTATTGTTTTTATCATTTCAATTTCATTTAACTTTTCTAAACACATACTATTTTCATCCACTGTAATTTCTTCCCATTTAACATTATTTACATTACAAATAATAAATTGCTCATGTTTTGCATTACTATGTTTGCCTGGCTTCCATGGTAACACTACTTCATACCCATCGTCTAAGTATGTGGTGCTGTCATTTATTAACTTTATTGCTCTTTTACCATTGGCAGAAAAGACCACAGTTGATTTATGTTCGCTGCCAAAATTTTCAGAATCCCAAAATCTCTTGAATTCCTTATCTAAGTCCTGTTCTAAGGTACACATATTTACACTCAAGGAACCACTTGTTCCCCTCTCCCCCAAATTGCCTCCAGCAATCCACCCAAGGGGCGTAAATATGGCATAAGGGTGACTTGGATGATCAATCCTTGTTTGTAATGGAGCTAGCAAGCTCGCATGGTCAAGACCTATTAACAAGTCAATTCGTCCCTTTGTTTCCTGCAATGGAAGGTCTGCTACATGCCCCCATTCATTTTTAATATTTGGCCACTCTACTCTTGGCACATCTTGGCACACTTTGGGTAGTGACCAAACTGTCAATTTTGAAAATTGTTCAGTCCCGTTAGGGGTCGCTATTTGCAATGACAACTGGGAAGACAAATGTTTTTTCTGACTTCCAGTGACTCCTTCTACAGTGAGCCCTTGTTTTTCAATAATTGGGAGACCCAATATATTTGCTAGATTTTCTGTAATCAAAGAAGAAACGCTGCCTTCATCTACAAGAACGGTTGCATTTACGAAAGTGTTGTTAATGCCTTTCAATGTTACATTAATAGTACCAAATGCAATTTTATTTACACTGCAACATACGGAATTTGATGCAGCAGAAACCCCCTTATCTGCAGGTTGATCAACAGTACAATTACCAGAAACGGCTGGCTGTGAAATTTGTACAATTTCCTTTTTATGCAAAGACGTATGATGATAAAACCCACAACCGTCAACATTGCAACGTTTTTTGTATTTGCAATCTCTGGACAAATGTGGTCTCTTACTTTGTGCAGGCAAGAAAAACATAAGCCATTGTCCATGGCAAATTTCAATCTCATGTCAACTTCTAATTTCAAGTATTCAGAGCATTCACCTATTTTGTGCTCTGTGCTATCGCAATACAAACATGTTTTATAATAATTAGTAGAAGATTGGGCGTTATGTGTTTTCACATTTCTTCTGTTGGCACCGCTATTACTATTACTATTCCCTGCCTTGTCTGGTACGGAGAATTTCTGGGTTGAGATGACGTCATTCATTCCAACGGCGGTATTTTGCTGCTTTAATACACAGCCAATCACTTAATGCCTCAAGGGTATTTACAAAATCACTTTTATTTAAAAATTCTCTCCAGTCAATTCTTGCGGAAAGAGGTAATTTTTTCTCTACTTCAATCAAAATAGTTTCTGTTAAACTTTCACTTTCGTTTAACTGTCGCGACAGAACACGCAAATGACTGCCTGCTTGATTAGCAAATAAACTAAATAGCCTTGGATTGTTATCCGGCACTTCTTCAAATTATGACAGTGCACGTTGATGGGCTCTTGTTACCTCATCGGTTTGACCATATCGATCCTTCAAAATTCGTAAAGTGTCGACATAGTCGGCTTCACTACTGCCTAAATCTCTTATCACTAATTTGCAGTCATCGTCTAAGCACTGCAAAAGAAGGGACATTTTCTCGCCAACAGGGCGATTTGTTGAATGAACTAACGAGCGAAAAAGTTCACTCCAAGAATTCCATTAAATTTTGGTGGGCTAACCTTTGAGGGCGATTTTCCTAGGAAATATTAGTTTTGTGGTTGTAATGACCGTACTCTACATATTTGGTAATCCAATCTATTTTGTTGGATCTACTTTGATTTTCATCTAAAAATCGTTCAACTTTTTCTTGATCACTCATATTACATTTGCTATTATAACAAGAACTATGAGAATTAATTGTGTGAGTTGAATCCCATCTCAACAGCATTATCGGTGCTGCTAGACCCGGGCGTTTCCGCAACAGGGTCGGACATTTTCAACAAACAACAAACTTATTGTTTAAAAATTGAGAATACCATTCAAAATTGGTTTCAGAAAAAGCAAAAATTAGATTTCAAACAATGATTAAATAGCTATTTTTCAAGATTGAAAATCTACAAAGAGCCATAAAAAACCATCAAAGAATTTTCTTCAAAAAAGAACTAATTTGCATTGGCAAATTGAATGTCTAGAGACTCAAGAATGAAATCAAATCAAAACAATCTCACCGATGTTGATATATTCTGTATCAACTTTTCAAATTTTTTCGCTGGAACAATCACTGTATGTACATTTCGCTCCGCTAAACCATTTGACTGTTGGTATCTAGGACTAGAAGGTGTTAGTTTAGCATTCCATTCCTTTGCAAAGTTGTTCATTTTGATACTATTAAAAGGATTATGATTGTAATTTAATATATTTTAATTAGGGATAATTGAAATTTAAGGCTAAATTAGATCCCCATCTTATTAAGGGGATTGTTTATCTGCCTTTTAACTGTGTGTTTTACGTCCTAGCAATTTCATCAGGATACGATGGAGGTTGTGCCTCGTGCCGATGCGTAATGTGCGTGGGCAGAGAAAAAATACTGATGACTGTTGCATTACCGGTTTCATGTCGGTGTAATCATCAGGTGCATGTTGTTGTTTGTCCCACCCTCCTCTCCTCAATAGCTTCCAAGGTGAGTATAATTAGGAATTCCACTGACGTAGCAGTGTGACTGGAGCTGGTTGGTGGCGAGGCGTGTGGTGTCAGGTCTGCCTTTGTTCAGTTGGCGCTCGCACCTCGCTATGGTTGCCTCCCACCAATCAAGCACCTAGGCCAAAAGTAAATGTAGATTCTACTAAGATGAGGGGTTTAAATGAGGTTAAAATTAGCCGAGGTATAAAACGCCTACGAAAAAGGATATAACGCACGCATAAAGGCTTAACGCACTGGTGGGGCCTCAAAATTCTGGTACACGTGTTCAACAGATTATCACATGATTATTAAGCACTCAAAATTAATTAACCAAGGGTATACAGATGCCAGAATATATAATCAATTCAACCCTGCTAGTTATCGATATTGCTACACTTATCAGCTATCATTACTGCTAAATTTATTAAACTTAAAATGCCCAGACGTAATACACGCAATGGTCGCGATTCCAGCTATGTGGAGAACAACGAGGTCAAAGTGGGAGAGGAGCTTCTGGCTCGCTCTCAATCTGCTGGTACTGTAAGTACAACTACATCTACACGTAATACACCAGTCGCTACTACATCAACTACAAACAACTCAAGGTATGTTAAATGACACCAGTGTTTGTGAGAATTACTTGAAAAAGCAATTACTTAGATTACAAATTACTTTTCCTAAATATTCAAAAATTACATTACTAAATTACTTTTCTGGAAAAAGTAATTAATTACAAATTACTAATTACTTCTCAGAAAAAGTAATTAATTACTAATTACTTTGTTACGTTTGGAATATTTATCAAAATATTTCTGTCCGTAATAATTCAAAATTATATGTATTTTAGGCTAGACAGGACACATTTATAATAATATGTTTCACTGTCTGTAGCTGAACCATAGTCAAACAACATCGAAACAATCAAAACTTTGAACGATCAAACAATAAATATAAACAGTTAAAAAACAAATTATAAAATAAATGAACTTTTGCGAATAGTTTGGTCAAATTAATGTGATTAATCTCACTGTCAATTTTTGTGTGTGAACATGATTTTTTATGGCGAAAAATTGTTGCAAAGATTATGAGTTTTTCATCGATAAAATATCAAATTATTCATTCAAGTCAAAAACCTTTGCGTGTCCTTCTCATCAACTCTAAATGTGATGACATTTTGATCTTCGAACAATAGAGGTGTCAAATGGTGTGACGAACAAATTAGATGTAAACAATGAAATAGTTCATTTCTAAAATCTTGCCGTTGCTTATGTAATTTCAAAATCAAAACATTGAGAAAACAATAACCAACTTCACACAAACAACAATCATTTCAAATCATTTGGGACTTCACAATGACAGGCTTAACAATATCGCAATGAAAACAATTATACCTACTTCATAATAACAAAACAATAGATCTTTTGTAAATAAATCGGGAATAAATTATTGCGAAAAGTACTCAAAAAGTAACATCAATTACTTTATCGCTTCAAATACTCGTTACTTGAAAAAGTTAACTACTAATTACTAATTAATCACTAAATAATACTTTCCTCAAAAAAGTAATTAATTACCCCTAAAATTACTTCAAAAGTGACAAGTACCAAGTAATGTATTACTTTTGTAACGAGGACTGACAACACTGCAGGACACAGTACCTACGTTTGTGAACACCTTCTCATTGCCTGGTGGTTCTATGGCGGTGAATGATCAAATACCGGGCCCTAATATCGAATACCCAAAATATTAACCTGTCAAATGATTTGCCTGAACCTCTTTTACTTCTTGTTGATATGGGTCAGGAGGGACTCACATCCCATCAATCATTCACATCCCATCAATCATTGACTTTAGTGATGGGTTGTTCCCCGGTACCGTCCAAATTGGTATATGCATATGATTTATTACCCACAGACAATGTGTTGAGACAGATTATGAGCCGATCTTGTTTCATGGTCGGTCAAGTGATGTATACTACATAACCAAAGCAACCTTTAGCCAGATCACGGACATTTTATCGTGGTTGGAAAGTTTTACAATTTTTACTATTGTGATGACCACTCATTCCCCCCACCAATGGAAGGATTTACCACTGCATAAACTGTTAATTATCAGGACTCGCCAAGCACAAATATGATCAATCGTTTCAGCAACACGCTGCAATGACAAACTTAACTCACTGGTCAAATATCAATACACAGCTTTATAGCTATTTTACAGCAGAATTGTCCCAACGCACTAAGGGCCTCCGCATTTACTTATGGCCAAACTCGTCCAACCGGGGGATGCATCGTACTGACATTTGTCGCTTGTGACGATGCATGTTTTCGGGAAACTGTTACAACGTTCACAAATGTTCACAATGCTCCGAGGACCACCCGCTTGTAGATGCCCACAGCAAGCAACATAATTTTTACACAGCAATGACCGTTGGCAGGCTCGACCAGGACCAAGCCAAGGTCAATTTGAAAAGCCCCGCAAAGAGCCAAGAATGGTTTGTTAAAGAAAAATTTATCTTGTTAGTTACACATAGTTTTTTGATCATAACCGGTCCCCTATTATACATAGTGTAGTTACAGTATTCAGCGTAACACATACATTCTTTTGTATTTTACATATACTAAAGCTCGTGCTTACAACACAAGTGCATTTTACGATTTTTTAAAGCACTTCACTATAACCAATAATCAGAGTATTACGCATTTATTTCACAATTTCATCACGTTTTTTAAGCACTATAGACCCTTTTGTGATTAGTTTACCCTTTAATTAGATATTTGATTATGCATGCTATCTACCCTGCTACATAATCCTGGTAATGGAAGGTTTTCATTATCTTATTGAGCCATTTTGGTTAACACTTTGATATATTCTGTTTTGTGTTGTTCATTGTCTCTGTCGCCCTGCTCAGATTCTTTGTATTGCTAGGGGATGGGAAGCTTGGGGCACTGGGAATTTAAATGCTGTGGCCTCACTCTGGGATCAAAAATCAATTTCCAGATTGGTGCTGCAGCAGTTGCCCCAATAGTAGAATTCCAGAGCATTTAATTAATGCACTGGGACGTTGGTCGAGCAAATTGCGTATATGCTCTATGCACGGACACTACCTCAAACTCTAGCTAACTTATCCCAATTCCTATCTTGATACAATATAATACATTAAAATAAGATGTAGCATGAAATACAATACGAAACATTAAAATAAGATGTGATATGAAATACAATATCTAACATAAAAAGATGTATTATTTATTTGGTATTATCCTTCAAATAGTGTAGAAACTTGGCCGGTATAGCTGTAGGCTATATTAATTCAAAACAGCAACAACAACAAATTGTTTTTTCTTGATTTCCACTTTTCAATGTCAATTTACTGTAGCTGGCTACCTGTTGTACTCGATGGTCTGATTTTTTTGGGAGCAGTTCCAGACCGAGTCCTGTCACTCCTCCTGTCGGTCCTGGCACCTTGGAGACGTTATAATCTTGGGTGGTGACAGGCCTCATTGCCTAATACATACAACTTACACAATCACCCCATCAGCCAAGCACGAAATGCTAAAAAAAAAGACTAGCAAATAGAGGCACCAATTTTAATCTGCAATTAATGTATTGGGTATACCGTGACATGTCCATATCTGCATAAATGCTATTATAGTAGCATCTGCATCTTTGCTATTCATTACTTGTATTTCAGGGTACTTACAATAATAATCCACAACTAATAAAGAGTCTTTGCCCCCAAACAGAAAATAAACGGCAGCAACTTTGCTTCACGGCCGGGTTAGGAGATTGTGTGGCATCAAAGGTTCTTTGCCATTGTCTCTTCCGAAGCTGATATAGGTGGAACATTGTGAGATCATATTTTCAATGGCAATCATCATTCCAGGCCAATAGGCTACATTGAGCTTTGTGCTTGAACTCTACATTTATCAATCCCAAAATGTCCCTTATGTACTTTATTCAACATATTAATACTAATCTTTCAGACACAACAACTTTCTCACCTCTAAAAATCAGGCTATCACACAGAGACAATTCTCCATGAAAATTCCAGAACCCATGCAAGTCTCTGTGAACGTCTTGTTTTCACTCAGGCCAACCTTGTTGTATGCAATTAGTTAGTTCCTGTAGCTGAGGATCATTGAGTGTGGCCCTTTGAAATAAGTTCCAGCTGCGTAGATAGTTCAGCAGTATTATTTGATACAATGGTACTTCATATTTCTTTTCAAACTCTGTAGCTCGCTTGTGATAATGTATCTGCAATGTACATTTGATTTCCTGGCTTATGTTTAACTGAAATTGGATATGGTTGTAGGTCTGAGCATCATTCGCTGTAACCTGGATGGACCTTGACATATATCAACATATATCATCCAGAGCGCAGCGTATCGGATCACTCAATTGTTGACGATATTGCTATCTTAACAAATAGCATGTCTGATGCAACAACAACTTCTCGATGAAGTTGAATGGGTCACTGGTAAAACGGTAGGCTCGACAATTACCATGACTAAGACGAAATTTATTGTTTTAGGCATAAAACAGGTACAATTAGCTACATCAAATTATGACATAGAATGTGTAGGTTTGTTCAAGTACCTAGGTTCTGTACTTCCATCTTCTTCAGGTGATTTAACCCAACGTAGAGTGGCCTCAGTCATCACGTAGAGTGGACTGTGGGCAGTCATTAGAGGTCTAACTAAATTCTGGGCGACCGAATGTCAACACTGACGTTAAGTTATGACTGTTCCGATACACGATAGAACCTGTTCTATTATATACATCTGAATTGTGGATTCTATTAACCACTCTATTGACTGAGCTTATGAATCCATGCTTAGGCATGCTTTAGGAATACATTGGCCCAACTTACTGTCTACTGCTAAACTTAGGAAGCTTTCCCCTTCTGACTCTGCTATTGCTCACCAACGTCACATGTCTTTTTTAGGTCACACCGAAAGAGCAAAGACGTATGCCCCTCAACCGCTGCATGACATCTTTCACTGGCAACCGAGGGAGATGTTTTGACGGGGCTATGGGAAAGCAGTATCTTTCTAGTAAAGTTCTTTGTCAGCTATGTCTGACCGTGATTTGTGGCGTTCTTTGTGTAGCAAATATGTTAGGCGTAAGAGGGACGGCACATTCCTATAATGTGACTGTCTATATTACTACTACTACTACTACTTGACATATAGGCGTCATTAGTATCATTTCCAGCTGTTTATAATCAGTTTCCACATAGATGACATCTTGGCCAAACAAATAATCAAGAAATTTAGTACAACCAAACACAACTGCCAATAATTCCATCTCTTTTTTGCATAATTTGTTTCATTTGTAGTGAGGGAACGAGAAGAATATGCAACAGGTTGATCTTTTTGTATTATACAGCACCCAATCCTTGAGAACTTAAGCATCTACTGACAATGTAACAGACAGTATGTGATCAAAATATGACAGAACTGGTGCATTACTGATAGCTGTTTTCAATCTTTTCAAATTGACCTTTTGTGGCTGCTCCATGCCATAAGGCATCTTGCTTTAACAGCTCACTTAACGAAGCTGTTTTGGCAGATAACTGTGGTACAAATTTAGCAAAATTGGTTATCATTCCTAGGAAACGTAGAATATCCCCTTTGTTACATATAAACAATGGCCTATAAACATATGAGTAGGCATATAAACAATGGCCTGCATTCTGACCGGATCTGGCTTAATACCACCTTGCCCCAAAACATGACAAATATACCTAACATCAATTTGATTGAAATAACATTTACTTTTATTGAATTTTAGATTTCGTTCTCTGGTACGCTGCAATACTTGATCTAGTCTTTTATTGTGTTCCTCTTGTGTGACACCGCATATTAATAGATCATCTGCAACAACTTCCAAACCCTCAATATCATCATACATTTGTGCCATAACCCTTTGAAAGACTTCTGGTGCTGACTTGATTCCAAATGGAAGTCTTTTAAAACGGTATCGTCCAAATGGTGTATTAAAAGTACATAGTCTGCTGCTTTTTCCATCCAGTTCCACTTGCCAAAATCCATGGTTAGCATCCAATACAGAGAACACCTTTGCACCAGGCAGACTCGATGCCACTTCTTCAATGGTACTCATAGGATAGTGTTCACGGCGAATCGCACGGTTTAAATCACTAGGATCGAGGCACTGACCCTCAATTTCTTATTTTTCCTTCGAATAATTACTAAATGCTAACCCAGTCGCTTGGCTCCTGTACAGGACATAAAACATTGAGTTGAACCATGTTTCAGTTCTTGTCGTAAAGGCTCCCTCAGTGAAACAGGTATACGAGGAGGAGGATGTGAAACAGGTATACATCGGGGAGGATGAATAACAGGATCAATATCCGGGTATAGTTTGATGCCGGGTGGGTGAGAAAGTCAACTTACAAACTCGCCGACTTTGTCAACTTCCGTTACTCTTTTTGATCGAATTAAGGCAAGATTCACAAATGTTCTGCATTAATAGCCTTAAATGGGATGAAGAAAGTCTTTGCTGTGTACTGTGAACTTCGATCGGACTCATGGGCGCTAATATATCTCGAAAACGTTATTGTTTGGTCAAGTCAGTCTGTTTTGAATAACTGTTTATATGATAAACATATGGAGATCCAGGTCTAAATGTAATAAATACTCATATCATTCTAGATTATTTTCAATTATTGCAAAACAAATTATATGCTAGAAAAGCCACGTACAATCAAAAATGAAAGAAATGAAGCTAAATGTTTTATGGTGATTCCCCATCATCGATCACAGCTTTTGACTTATTTAACTCTGCTGTTCAATGATTGATTTATCAACATTCCTCGTTTTTAAGCAAGTTGGTTTTCTCACCCACTCTTTGATGCCATATTTAACATTTTTTACTATTTAATAACAAAATTATTCAACATGATATTCTGAACAAATTACACTCAACAAATATTTCAAAATGTTCTAGTTCCAGGCCCTTGGTTTTAAAATTCAAATACAAATGAAAAGAGCCTGGAGCTTAAGTTCCGGTGCACATTTTAAAATTATTTTTGACTGTAATTTGTTCAGAATATCATGTTAATAATTCTAGACTACTTCCAATAACAATCTGATAATCGAAGTGTCCATAAAATTGGTTGATTTTTTTCTATGGGACTATGTAACTACTACACAGATTGTAGACTTGCCTGTTTAACTTGTCTTCGATACCTCGCACTTAGATACTGTGTTACAGTAACAACAAAAAACGAATGGCTCTGCATTCTAAGTGAAGCTCCTTTTCCAATACAAATCATTATTTATTCAGTAAAAACAAACCTGAAAAGTACGATTGTTCAAATTTCTTTGTTGAAGAACTTAAAGTAAATAAATTTCACATGCACAATTGCCATTGTTCATTTGAGAATTTGAACTTGAGTTTTACTGCTTGCGTTCCAGTTACTGTTCCGTGTTTGTGTTGCTGTTGTTTTGTTGTCGTGTCTGTTGTCGTTTTTGCAAGTCTCGCTTAAAGGCATAAACTGACCGACAGCCTCTGCACTGCTTATATGCACTGATTTACTACACTACTTGCTGCCTGGAAAGTGGCATTCACATTCCAACTTATCCAACGTATTCCAACGTAAATACCCCTGACCAGATCAATGTATCATAGCAAATTATCTCTTACCCTGAATTGGGTGCAAATATATGTATGATTTAGTTCCAGACTCTTATTGTTAAAACTTAGATATAAATATAAAGAGCCTGGAACTAGTTCCGGTGCACATATTAAAATATTTCTTGACTCTAATTTGTTCAGAATATCATGTTGAATAATCCTAGACTATTTCCAATAAATATCTTCTAGTCAAAGTGTCCATATGATTGATTGATTTTTTCTATGGGACTATACTACTACACAGATTGTAGATTTGCTGTTTAATCAGGAAGAAACATACACCACATTATAGAATATAATCCTTATAGGTATCATGGAAAGTAAGGTCATCACATCGGTCCTCGGTAGTATAGTGGTCAAGTATCCCCGCCTGTCACGCGGGAGACCGGGGTTCAATTCCCCGCCGGGGAGGGCTTTTTACATTTTTTCAAATAAATTTTTCATTTTATTTAGCTACAATACTAAATTTGATTAAAAAAAAACTTTTAAACTTGATGAAGTTTATTTTGGATTGGAAATAATAGTTTTCCAGGTTAATTTAGATAAAAATGCAGCCAAAAAGGTCCAGAATCCAGTGCAAAAGCCGCAAACAGAAAACTGCTGCAGTCTGGCCCAGAATATAGTGCAATAACCCTTTTACCAATCACAAGTCAACTGAGATGGTTGCTATGGGTGTATTTATCCTACTAGCAGCCAGTCTCATGCATGCTAATGGCCCATTGCAAAGTGCACGACATTGCATGATGCAACTTACTTGCAAAGAAACGGAAAGTGCCACTTTTCCTCAACAACTTGAGTTTGGAAACACCATCAAACCGCTTGAGTACTTCAGTTGTCGACTTGTGCATAATTTAATGTATTCAATCAAGTCTTCTATACAAGAGCAGCATAATTGTGGTCTGTTGATGGTTCGACCTCAAATACTGCAGTGCCTACCTGTAGTTTGATAGACTCTATTATGACTTTTTAAACCCAAATCTACAACTTGGATTTAAATCTTTGCGCATGCGCTGGCTTCCCTTCCCTTGCAGTCCCGTCCCTAAATTAATTAATGGCCATAGCAACCGGCTGTCCCTTTGGGACAAATGAGACAATTCTAGGACGTCCTTCGTGTACGATCGACGAAGGAATGATGACATCACAGAAAAAGAACTTTTTGCAGAGTGAAGAGGCTCTATCAATTTGCAGATCTATCGCCTGGTTTTTATGGAATTGCCTTGGGTGATGTTTTTCACATACTCTGGTAAGTATAGTTATTGAAACAACTTCAATTTTATTTAAATGGAGTTTAAATAACGAAATTCGAAGTACTGTATTGGTCTGTATTGCGGTGTGACTGTAACTTGCGTGTGTGCGTGCGTGCTGCGTGCTTTTTCAGAAAACAGGTCATAATTTATCACCTTTTCGACTACGCCGCTTACGATTTTTAGCATCTTGATGTTATGAAGAAATTCTTGCTTGGCTAAATTTGGCAGTCGCTGTAATGTCGTAATTTACAGGCACTTTATTCCAGACTAAATTTATTAAGAGATACAAGTATAGCCGTAGCTATTTAAAGATTTTCCATGAATTGTTGAACTATAATAGTCGCGTGCCTTATTGTCTTTTTTTCAAATTACGTCATCCAGCCTCCTTTGAAATATGTTTCTCGCGGCCATGGTCACGCCACTCGGTCGTGATTTCTGTTGTCTTCTGATGAGATCTGTAGCTTTATATGTTGAAGAAATAATAATAACAACGTAGCTAGGTTGGATTGATTTGTATATTTCTTCTTATAAATAATAATATTAATTCCAAGTTGACATGTTGATAGTAGACTGTACATTAAGTTCCCATAGTTCTCATTTACTGTGTTTGGAGTGGTTATAGTACAGTCATTAATGCCAATATAAGCCTTAACCTCACACAAATTGCAACAGAAGCATTTTTTATCAATTCTAGGGTGAAATTTTATGCTTAACAACATATCCAAAAGGTTCCGAAATCAGAGTAGGCAAAATGCGAGTAGGCAAAATGCCTTAATTTTGCAATTCGATTAATGGCATTCCCAGTAAGAACATGAAAGCAAGGATGTCAAGTTTCAGTGCAATCATGTGATTTGATATGAAGGAATACCATCAGAAATAAAGGCCATTTACACTGCAGAAAAATAGGCACGGTACTCGTCAATTAACACATCAAAGGTGTGAAGGTGTCAAGTGTTTTTGAGCACGGGCCAAGCAAAAACACTGTCTAAACGGCTTTTTCAGACATTGAAAAGCGGCACCGTGTCCACTATTTTGATCGGGCCGAGATCATTTCTCGAGGTAGTCTCGGCCCGCTCAAAAAGTGGGCGCCGTGCCGTTTTGCAGTAATTATGACGTCATCGTAGAAGTTGCGTCTCTTTACAGTGGAATTCTGAGGTTTTCTAATAAAATCAGTAACAGACTAAAGATTACCAAAGCTAGATAAGCACATTGACCATATTTTGTTACGTATTTCTTTTGAAAATTAATGAAGTTTCTGTAGTATAAGGTTTAATTATGCAAATTGTAACTACGAGTGCGGAGCGTAAATTTAGATGTGTCTTTTGTCACAGAAATACTGATCTGGCGTGGTAGCATGTTCAGAGGTGAAAGACTAACCCAAATGTATTTGAATTTTGCTCAATGGAGATAGGAATGTAACATAAATTTAAATATTAGAATTGATGAAAAACATAGTGATTTTCAGTTTAACGGAATCCTTACAAGTTATTTAACATAATTGAATCTCAATTTATCGAATTTCACCTGTAAAACCATTAAATAATGAGAAACCTATAATTCAGTTTGTAAGTTTTCAATCTCGGCCCGCGTAAAAGTAGGCACGGGCGATCTTGAAAACAGTTTTTAATAAGCTGTGTAAACCCTGAAAAAAAACAGCACAGGCCGCATTCTTGTTAACACCTCGAGTGTTAATTGACGAGTAGCCTACCGTGCCTTTTTTGATTACATGTTTTAATGAAGAAAAGTTTTATGTAGAAAATTTTATTTTTGCGATTTTCTACGTTAAATTTCCACGATAACCGCCATTTTGTAAATTTTTCTACGTTAAACTTAAAATTTTCCCGCGCGAGAACAATAAATTACACGCGCGATTTTTAAAATTTTCTCGAAGAGTTTATGTAGAAAAGCGGGAAATGTCTAAATAAACAATTGAAAAATGACTCCAATAAATGCGCCACGTCGTTTTACTCTGTTATCATCTACCGTTGCTTTGGGTAAACTCATCGGGAAACATTTTCCCCATTAACCTCATCGGGAAACAAGCCGATATTCTTTACTATTAACACGTATAATTTAATCCAAACAAATTCATGGTTAATAACTATAATTCATAAGTAGTACTTCATATAAAGGTGCATCAGTATAATACCTTTCTAAAATGCACAAAAGTTCGTATCTTTACGGGTTATATCATCGACTTCTCAATTTTCCTCATTAAACTTATTTGTACAAAAGCCGATATTCTTTACTATTAAATACGTATAATTTCATCCAAACAAATTCATGGTTAATAATTATAATTGGTAGCTAATACTTCACAAATAAGTGTATCAATAGAATACCTTGCTATAGTGCACAAATGTCCGTGTCTTGACCGGCTTTATCATCAACTTATTAATTTTTCTCATTAAACTTAGGCTATCAGGATTTTTTTACTACTGAACACTTGTATTTCAATCCGATTTTAATCAAAACAAGTAATTTAGAAATAGCTATAATTGGTAGCTAATACTTCCGTTTCTTAAAGGGATTTTTCATCAACTTATCCATTTTCCTGATTAAACTTATCGGTTAATCCCCTATCGCGATATTCTAAGTCACTATTTATCACCTGTAGTTTAATCGAAGCATTTAATTTATGGAATGATTATGGTAAATAACTATAATTGCTAGTTATTACTTCACTTTTCTACTTAAATCCGATACAGTCTAAAAACTACATTTACAGATATGTATCCATCGGTAATGCCTCATTCTAATTTCAGAGACGTATAAATTTTGGAGAAAATGGAAGACCGGCATTTTGAAAAACCCTAAGATACAACCTAGATCAACTCCATTGGCTATATCTAATGATAAATACATGATGTATTTTCAAAAATCTTTTCCATTGTCTCGACTACACATCTAAGAACTATATATAATAATATATCCATTTATCGTCATCATCATCATCATCATCATCATCATCGTCATTTATTCAGAACTTGAATAAGCTAAAAGCTTTTTTTCACAAGACTGATTGGATAGACCTACTACAAGTTGGAGAAAGGGACAACCTGCAATGACTGTATCTGAATAGAAGCATAATATATTTTCATGAAAGCTTTCTAAATACGATGAACATCTATACTAAGAGCACATATAGTAGTATGGAGTCATCCGCACGCCTCGTTCTGATTTGAGAGACCTACAAGTTGGGGAAAGTGAGAAAACCAGCATTAAGAAAAACACCTAAAATACCCCTCATGATATTGATTGATTGATTGATTTTTATTTGTCAAATGTTATAATAGTTTGACTGGCAAACACTGGTAAGTTACATATAGCTTACACTTACATTGGAGCCTAAATTTGAAATACAACATGATAATAATTAAAAGCTAACTCTACAAAAATTTGAAAAATTTATTCCGTCTAAAGTTTTTTTAAACGTAACAAAAGGGGCAGTAACTAATGATTCTGGTAATGAGTTCCATATTGGTATTACGCGGTTTGCAAATATATTAGCTACAGTGTTATTAACAGGTAAATGCCTTTGATATAATTTCTGAGAATGTCCTCTAGTTTTGGTTTTGTGAGAGGCAAGAAACATTTCTTTTTTTAAATCAACCATTCCATTAACAACTTTGTAAACCATACATAGATCGGCGTAAATTCGCCGAACTTCTAAAGAAAGCCAAACCTAGCATCTTAAGTCGAGTACAATAATCAGAATTATCAGAATTTGAACATTTTCGGCATACGCGTTTTGTAAATCTCTGTTTAACTTTTTCCATGCATTTAACATCTTTTAATAAATAAGGACTCCATACTGGCATGATACTGGTGAGTTAGACTCCAATATAGGACGTACATACGTTGTATAGGCTTTTATTAGACATCTATGGTCTTCAGAAGAGAAACAGTTGAATATATATATATAAGGTAAGATGCTGAATGAGCTTTACCAGCGATTTTAGCATAGTGACTTGATGACCTTAAATCAGAACATATAATAACACCAAGATCTCTAACTTTATCTATTCTAACAACTTCTTCACTATTCAGATAATATTTGCATATGGATAAGTTCTTATTTCCAAAAGAGATAGCATCGCATTTTCCTATGGCGATTTGAAGTTGCCAGGCATTTGCCCAATCACAAAAAGCGTCAAGCGTGTATTGGAGTGCATTATCGTCTGAGTTAGTGTAACGACCAACTGAAAATTTAGCATCAGCAGCGAAAAGTTCAACTTCACAATTCTGCTTTAAACAAGAATCAATGTCATTTACATAAATTAGAAACAATAAAGGTCCCAAAACAGAACCCTGCGGTACCCCGCTAGTAACATTTATTGATGACGATAAAGAATTTCCAATAACTACTTGTTGCGAACGACCATTTAAATAGCTTTCTAACCAATTCAAAAGCTCAAAACGTATGCTTTGAGTTTTGAAAGTAATTTTGAATGAGTGACAGTGTCAAATGCTTTTTTGAAATCTATATAAACTGCATCTACTCGCGCTCGTATGTTGATCACGTCACACCATTCATTGATTGTTAATAACAACTGAGTAAATGTAGATCTTCGGCGAAAAAAACCACATTGCTTGTCGGTGATAAGATTATTACTGAGAAGAAAGCAAAGTAATTCATCGTGTAGACCTTTTTCCATTACTTTACAGGCAATACATGTTAGAGATATTGGACGATAGTTCTGTTTCTTTGATGATAGTCCCTTTTTATAAAGTGGAATGACTAGAGCGGTTTTAAGGATATATTATGACATGATATGATATGATATATGATATGATATGATATGATATGATATGATATGATATGTTGTTGTTGTTGTTGTTGTTGTCACTTTAATATCAATATACCCAATTTTACAGGATGTGTGATAATTACATAATTATGTTCTATTTATATAACATATATGTATATATACAATATTTATTTTATTTATTTATTTATTATTATTATTTTTTTACAATGATAGTAACTATTAACAATCCTAATAAAATAACTGACCAATTATTACAAATCTGGTATAATATGTGATAATTATTAATTATTCTACCATTGTTTAATACAACCAAAATATAGTATAATCTAATATCATTTTTTTTTTTTTTTTTTTTTAAATATTTTATAAGCCTCTTGCACGATAAGAATTGAGTACGAATGCCCCAAGAACATTGTTCACGATAGTAGGTGGATCCGAGAATAAGAAGTGAATCTTTTCTTCAGTTGTCGACGAGCTAAAAGTACTATATACATTCTATTTATTGCATTATAGAAGGATATCCTATTATTATGGTTTGAAGAACAGAAAAAGAGAAGATGAATTTCGTCATCAATATCATCTTTGTTGCAAACTGGACACAGGAGATCTTCGTATGGGATACCAATATGGCGTCCTGTCTGTACAGTTAATTTATGAGAACTTACTCTCAGTTTAGTTAACGTTATCCTAGCTTTTGTATGAGGTATAAGTAGGTAGTTTTCGATTTGAAACTTTGATGTAATTTTTCGGTAAAAGTTCAATTGATTAGAGTTTTGATTAGCGGAGAGATTATTTTCAAATAATTGAATAAATTTATGCGTCAAATCTTGCTCTACTGCTTTTATAAATAAGTTTTGAGAAGTCAAGGTTGATAAATCCTTATTGCAAAGGAGTGTAAATCAACTCCAACTTCTCTCAAAATATTTTTGACATTTGCAAGCCAAGTAAGGGGGGAACTATCCAAGACTTGTTCTCCAAAAGCTTTATATACTAGTGAATTTTGATCAGAGTTTAACAAATGAATACAGTATTTAATTATTTTAACTTTAACATCGATATTTAATGGTAATAATGCTAAGTCACCGCGTATCGCAGTCAGGGTAACATTCTTTGGTGCATTTAGCATACTACGCATTACTTTTTTTTGAAAGGCTTCTAATGGGTATGATATGTTTGTATGTATGTATGTATTTTGTAGCACAATGGCTAACAGGCAAATAAACAAAGGAGGATATTTTTAAATGTATCCACACTTACATGTGACCTTTAAAAAAAAGTATATATATATAAAGAAAACTATGTTATCAGAAATAATTAACAGGCAAAGTAAAAGTTACAGAACTGTGATAAATTAACGTGATTAAGTTTAAATTTGAATATTTGTAAAGAATTAGACGATATAACTTCTTCAGGAAGAGAGTTCCATGGCTTGATTATTCTATTTGCAAAGTAATGTTTGCAACAGTCATAGTTAAATGATTTAGTTGGGTACAGCGTCAGTGAATGTCCACGCAAGGAATATTTGGAATATTTAATAATGAAAAATTCATCTGGAGCCAAGTCAATCAAGTTTTCAAAATTCTGAAGACCATGTGAAGATCAAACTTAAGGCGGTGTAATTCTAGAGACTCAAGGTTGAGGTAGGTAAGATGATCTACATAGGGCTTGTAAGAATTATTTTTCAAACAAACATATCTTGTGAAAGAGCGCTGAACATTTTCTAAAATATTTATGTCCTTGATGAGATAGGGATTCCGAGATATTTAGGGATTCCGAGGGATTTAGAGATATGATATGATATGATTTGATATGATATGATATGTTATGATATGATATGATATATTTTGTCATTTTGTTGAATCATAAATAATCATTATATTTTGTCATAAATCTAAAGGTTTCTAGTTAAATCATGAATATGACCCTATCATTTATTAATTTGTTATATGCATAAATACCGTATTTGACATATAGTATCAGGTTAACAACTATGAATGTAAAGATATGTATCTATACATTAGCTATGTGATGTAATACTATACGACTGATTAATTTATCTATATAATAACTTTGCAAAATGATGACAAATTCAATGATCGTAGTTTCTCCTTGAATTGAGCAATAGTTTTTGATGTAAATATCACCCGTCAGATTGTTCCACCAGGGTATTATAGGGTAGTATTAACTTGGATTATCTATTGATAAATCTACAAGGTTATGCCTGATGTCAATATCAACCTAGATTGCTGCTAGTAAATATAGACTTGATATTTTTTAATCCAGTTTTTTTAAATCACTTCGATACATGCCTGCGTATGATATACTATAACAGCGAATTAATAGGGAATTGTATCGGCGGTTATAATGCGGTAACTTTTTTTTCAAATTCTGAAAAGTGGGGAAATCACACTTAGGTTGACCTAGATTGCTGCTACAGCGTAACTCGCTTAAGTGCAAGTCAAATTTGCCAAAGGTTTTCATTGCATTTATCCGAATTTGCAGTTATCCGAAATCGTTTACCAAGAAAAAGACTCAAGGAAAAGACCAGAAAATTGTTTTTAACAGGTTTCAAAGCCAATTTGCAAATAAGCGGGAATTTCATTTATCCGAATTGCACATAAGCAGGTTACACTGTATAGTAAGTATAGACTTGACATTTTTTAATCCAGTTTTTTAAAATCACTTCCATACATGTCTGCGTATGACATACTAATATTAATAGTGAGTTGTATAGGCGGTTATAGTGTGAGAGACAATTAAAGTCGCGAAAGTGAACAAACGGCTTTTTTCAAATTCTGAAAAATGGGTGAAGTCACAGGTCAACCTAGATTGCTGCTAGCTAGTAAATATAGACTTGAAGTTTTTTTTAAATCACTTCGATACATATCTGCGTATGACATACCATAGTTTATAGAGACAAACCCTATATTACCAGGGTTTGTCTCTATAAACTATGGACATACTAAAATTAACAGTGAATTGTTTCGCCGGCTGTGGCGTGAGAGCCATTTAAAGTCGAGAAAGTGAAAAACCGGCTTTTTTTTTGAATTCTGAAAAGTAGTGAAATCACACTTAGGTCAACCACTTGATAAAGACTTGATAATTTTCCGTAGTCATTTCACAATAGAGCGTTTTCCTCTGACGTCACGCGCTCTTCAAATTTTTACGGCAGCCATGTTTGTGTTCCTTCCGTTTGTGTTCACTTCTTATTAGCAATGGCGAACGAAGGATCGAATGTAGTCAAAGATCAAAACCGTGATTTATCTATCGATATACCATTATCTACTTATGCTCAGAATTTGGAAAAGCATGTGAGAGATCGATATTTACAAAAAATCACTGTTATTGGTGTTGATCCTATTTTAATACCCGAAGAAAACTTTGATGGCGAAAGCCTTCCTCCTGTCGAAGCGACAGATATTTTTCATATCTTGTTCTTGACACAAGTCATTACACCAGACAGCAATTTAAAGCATTCAAAAGTCTGGAAGCTTATAACCAAATGGTTTCTGGTTTTATAACTTGTGTAATGGGGTGCATTATAAAAGACACGTTTATATTATTTGGAAAAGTTAGGCATTCTCAGCGAATGAACGACCCTCCTGTACCGCTGTGGATATTGTGTCAGAAAAGTGGAACTATATTATGTGCACATTGCATCGGATGTAAAGCTGGCTTAGGCGAGGTGTGCTCACACGTAGCAAGTATTCTCTTTTACGTTGAAGTCTGGAATAGGATACATGATAAGCTTGCTTGCACTCAAGTTAAATGTACTTGGCTTCTCCCAACAGCTGTCAAAGAAATAACTTACTCTCCAATTAAAAACATTAACTTTTCATCCGTCAAAAAGTTAAAAAACAAGTTGAATGAATCTATCAAAGAAGCTCAAAAGAATTTATCAAATAACACTAATCATATGGCTGACCGGACGATTTTAATACCAGTGACGAAGACTAATAAAGATATTCCATCTCCACTCCAACATGAGCTTGATGCCCTTCATGCTGCTCTCAACAAATGCAAGATAAAGCCAATGGCACTTAGTTTGGTGTCTGTTTATGCCGATTATTTTATTAAAAAAACCAGAGATCTAACTACAATCATGGATTTGTTCAATGAAGAACTTTTGGACATATCGTATGATAAACTTTTAATTGAATGTAGTAAGTTAACATTAGATATTGATGAAAACCAAGTTACGTTGATCGAAGAAGATACCAGGGAACAATCTCAAGGGCAAGGATTTTACCTTCACAGAGCTGGCAGAATTGGTGCATCTGCTAGTTACAGTGCCAGTCACTCAAACCCAGCACAGCCATCACAATCCCTTATAAAAAATATTTGTTATCCAGAACTGTTCAAATTTCACACTGCTGCAACTGACTTTGGATGTAAACATGAAAAGCTGGCTGTGTTAGCATTTGAAGCTGTGATGAAAAAGCATCATAAAAATTATGTCATCAAATCATGTGGTTTATTTGTTAGCAAAGAACATCCTTTTATCCATGCTACCCCTGACTTTCTATCTTATTGCGACTGCTGTGGAGAAGGATGCGGAGAGGTGAAATGCCCTTATTGCTTGGATGGTGTCGATTTCGAATCATACATGAAAAATAAAAATTGCTGTTTAATTAAAAAGGGTGATATGTACCATCTAGACTCTGCACATTCTTACTTTTATCAAGTACAGCAGCAAATAGCTATAACTGGTGTTAAATTTGGTGATTTTGTAGTTTGTCGATTTGATAATAATCAGATTGAATTTATCAGTGATCGTATTATATTTGACAGTAATCATTGGAACACTACCTTCCAAAAGCTACAGAAATTTTGGACATTTTGTGTTTTGCCCGAAATACTTGCCAGGTGGTATACCAGAAAGGACAATCTTCTAGGAAAAGACGATGATTCTGGTAAAGTGCAATTAGCTTGTTTCTGCCAACAAAACAAGGACGAGAAAATTATTGTTTGCAGGAATGATCAATGTCCTTTCGAAAGTTACCATCTTTCCTGTCTCAAAATCGAGAATGACAATTTACCCAAATCTTGGCTTTGTCCTAACTGTTCGCGGCTACCTCAGTTTAAGCGACAGAAAAAAGTAGATTTGGTAGAAAAGCTGGCTGGTGAAATGGCATTCATTTGTACATGTAAAAAGATGTTTACCAAAGGTGAAAAAGTGATGAAATGTCGTAATTTAAACTGTAATAATGGTACTATCTTTCATATGTCTTGTCTTAATTATAAAAGACGTCCAAAGGGTTATTTGACAAACTGGTATTGTAATGAATGTGTAGTTGAAACTGATGTCTCTGCATCAGGACACGTGCATGTATCAGATAGTGAAGAGGAAATTTTAATTGCTACACTTGAGACTGTTGGCGTTTCTCGCAAAAGAGCAGGCCTAGTCAGATTGACCGATGAGCACTATTCAATCATCCTCAACAATAAATGGATAGATAACGACATCGTACAGCAGTCTCAAGTTAATCTACAGAAGCTGAATGGATCAATTGAAAGTCTCCAGCGGCCAACTCTTGGACCTTACATGAATTTTAGCATCGTCAAACATCCATTTGTGCAAATCCTCCACACTGGAGGCAACCATTGGGTATGTGTCGGCTCTGGTGATGAACCTGGATATATTTATTTGTATGACAGCATGTATTCTGGTAAGATAAACAAAGATATAATTGATCAAGCAAAGAATCTTGTCGGTGATATTTACAAAAAGGTTTGTTATATTCCAGTATGTCAACAAAGCAACCACAATGACTGCGGTTTATATGCCATTGCATTTGCAACTTGTCTTGTCGCGAACGTTAACCCTGCTAATGTCGCATTCGATGAAAGCAAAATGAGACAACATTTGTTTGATTGCTTGAAATCTGGTGTTATGGAATTATTTCCTGTACATGGAATGTAATAAGACATGAATTTAGATTATTTATTGCATTTCAATTTTTTAAATACAAAAGTTGAGTACTTTATTTACCATAATTATTTTTATATTTATTTATATACCAGTACAGTCCTTAAATTTCTATTATCTAATATTTACAATTATCATACCACTTTGTAACTTCATTTCAATTAAAATTCTCCCCTTTATGTCATTTGATAATATGTGGTCTTTAACCACATGTCTCATTTTAAATTTGTAATCAAGTTCTTATATTTTAATTAATAACAGCAACATTTAGTACAATCAGCTGTAACATTCAAACTATATTATGATTTTATTGAACTACTAGATGATTTTCATGAATCCATATGTATCTAATAGAACCAAATATTTGCATGCATCTTATGTGTTGATGCCATTTCATGTACGAGGAAACATGTTTATAACAGCCAGCTATGAGAGGTAGATAAATAGTCCAATATGCAGGTGGCCTTTATATACAGGATGCCTTATATTCAATAAAAATATCATCTTACGACATTGCAAGAGTGACCACACTGTAGACAGATGACCAGTATATAGATGTGACCATTGTAACAGGATTGGTTGTATCTGCCACCTGCTAGGATTGATTTCACTGTCCCCAGTTACCTGTGTGTACCAACTAACCCAGTTGCTCGTAGTTTGTTGAGGCTGCATTGTTGTGTTCAGTAGACATCGTAACCAGAGAATTCAATGATTGTAAGGTTAAATGTGTATTCTTGTTATAATGAAGATAGATACAGTACTGATTACATATACGAATTACTTTACTTTTATATACATGATAGAGAGGCTACTTACGAGGTATCATTGTGAGGTATCACTAATATTTAATATATATGAAATTGAGGCTACGCTATTACAAGTTCCTATTTTATCGATTAAATTTTCACAAGCACCAACCAATCATTCAAGCTACCACACACATTAATTAATTAATAATATCATTTGATAGTCTTAACGCCGTTCAATCTGAGTTGACAAGCTGAATAATGTCCTGGTCTCTATTACTATGACAAATCAAAATATGTAAGTAACTTTTATGAGAACTGAACAGACACTAAAAGTCTGATAGCTTGATCATGCACCCAGACACTAGAGACAGGTAGACGTAGGCTTGCAATATTAAATACAAGGCAAGACCTCCTTTTGACCAATGTGTCCAGTTGGTCATTTACAGAGGTTTGGTGATATCATAAGTGACAACATTGAAAACTTGATTAGCCTACCAATCCTTGAGAAAATTATTAATGTATCACAACACTGCACAATCATATCAAATAAAGAAACAGATTGCTTGGACTGTAACGTCACAGTTTATGATTATACTTAATATACAAATGAAATTCAGCATTACAAATGCTAGATATTAACATACTGTAGCAATGAGGTACATATAGAGCTGTAATTAATTATATTTATCAAACGGGACTATGGGTGCGCATAAGTTGACCAGTGCAGCACATACTCTTATTATTCTGTCAATTGTAGGTACTTTACTCTGTCCACTTGCAGTCATGAAATCAATTGGCAGGGTTCCCTGCAGAATACTATTTTTCTGACGTAACAGTCCAATCACCCTCTCTACATGAATACGCACATTGGCAATTGTTCTTGTCGTTTCAACATCAATAGGGTCAAGTTGGTCCTTTCCCCTGGTGAACGCAGGAATGGCCAGTTCTGCATGTGTCATTGTTACACTCTCTTGGATTGTGAATCCTCTGTCGGCCAAAACCAAATCACCGGGTAGTAAATTTTTTTAAATGCCGCAATTTTCTGTCAAGAATTTATCCGAAGTTCTACCACCCCATGCTTCAGACACAAAGCTAATAGTCCCTTGAGGGGTGATACCAACTAACACTTTGATGGTGTTGTGGTGTTTGTAATTCGAAAATGTTTGGGCTCTTGCCAACAAATTGGAAGGTCGTTCGATAAAGACCTCAAAGCAGTCAATAATTACCGCTACCTTATGCCCAAATGCTTTTTGATAGCATTTAGGCATTGTCCGCCACAGGTCTTCTCTACTAGGCCATGATATGATTGGAGAAAGTTTGGTATCAAGCACAATCATCCAACTTGAAAATATTTTTGAAATGGCAGAAACTGACATTTCAAAGCGATAAGCCAAGTCCATAAACGGTACATTCAAGCGGAGTTTTATTAGTACTAACACAAACTCCTGAAATAGCGTTAGTGTCGTATTTTTTCTGTTTACAAACGGAACAACAAACTCATAAACAGTCATAAGTATTTCGTAGCTTGGAAGGCCAGTATAAAATCTTGTCTTCTCGTCATCATCCTCGAAGTAAGACGGTTGAAATGGTAGTTTCGAAGGTTCTGTTATTAAATAATCAAATTCTTCAGTCTGTGTAGACTTATCAACATAATTACCTATTAAATAATCTGTCTCAATAACATCGTAGTCTGCAATATCAAATGAGTCTTGACAGTTATAATTGCTAGATGAGTCTGATTCAGGATCAATATCCTTCTGCTCTTCGAGTTTTGATAGCTTCATTGCTAGCACAATATCAGAATTTTCATTCATACGCTTTTTCCTTTCAAGAGTTCTAGCAGCCCGTTAAATGGGTTTTAATGCAGTTGGTTCTCAACACCTTAGAATGTCCCAAATGTAAAGTAGGGACCCAATCTACATTGAATTTGTCGAATGATTTTGCAGCTTTTCCAGAGACAAAATGTTTATCGCAAACACGATCATTCGATAAAATCTTTTCGGAAAGACCAGCTCTACTAATAGCAGAAATCCAAAGTAGTCTTCTCTCTGTCGTTAGCTCTAAAGTAGACTGTCCCTGGTGCTTGATTATGACAGGGACTTTGGAGAAATGAATCTTCTCGTCATCAGTCTCTTCGTCGTTTTGACTTTTGACTTTCTTACCGCCTTTACCAGATTTTCGACCACATCCGACCATTAAACACATAACCATCTTGATAAAGTTGGAATAGGTAATAATAAAACGATATAATTCAAAATAGATAAAGGATTTGTTGATGTAATTTCGAGAACAACACCACAAACAAGATAACGGTCATGCAATAATCTTTTCACAATTTGAAATGGCGCTTTTGGGATTTGGAACACAAACATGGCCGACATAAATGCTGTGACGTCAATCGATGACGTAGAGGAAAACGCTCTATAGTTTGTTTTGATTAAATTACACAAGTTTAATTTTGAAGAATATCGTGATAGGCAACCGATAAGTTTAATGAGGAAAATGAATAAGTCGATGAAGAAACCCTTTAATATAAAAACTTTTGTGCATTATAGCAAGGTATGATACTGATACACCTTTGTGTGAAGAATTAGCTACAAATTGGAGTTATTTTAAAATGACTTGTTTTGATCAAAATCGGGGTAAATTACACGTGTTCAGTAGTAAAAAATCCTGATTTGAACCGATAAGTTTAATGAGGAAAATGAATAAGTCGATGAAAAAACCCTTTAATATACAAACTTTTGTGCATTATAGCAAGGTATGATAGTGATACACTTTTGTGTGAAGAATTAGCTACAAATTGGAGTTATTTCAAAATGACTTGTTTTGATCAAAATCGGGGTAAATTACACGTGTTCAGTAGTAAAAAATCCTGATTTGAACCGATAAGTTTAATGAGGAAAATGAATAATTCGATGAAAAAGCCGTTTAAGATACGAACTTTTGTTCACTATAGCAAGGTATTATACTGATACACATTTGTGTGAAGTATTAGCTAGCAATTATAGCGATTAACCATGAATTGGCGTGGATTAAACTACATGAGTTTAGTACTGATCAAAAAATCCTGAAATGAACCGATAAGTTTAATGAGGAAAATGAATAAGTCGATGAAAAAACCCTTTAATATACAAACTTTTGTGCATTATAGCAAGGTATGATACTGATACACCTTTGTGTGAAGAATTAGCTACAAATTGGAGTTATTTCAAATTGACTTGTTTTGATCAAAATCGGGGTAAATTACACGTGTTCAGTAGTAAAAAATCCTGATTTGAACCGATAAGTTTAATGAGGAAAATGAATAAGTCGATGAAAAAACCCTTTAGTATACAAACTTTTGTGCATTATAGCAAGGTATGATACTGATACACCTTTGCGTGAAGAATTAGCTACAAATTGGGGTTATTTCAAAATGACTTGTTTTGATCAAAATCGGGGTAAATTACACGTGTTCAGTAGTAAAAAATCCTGATTTGAACCGATAAGTTTAATGAGGAAAATGAATAATTCGATGAAAAAGCCGTTTAAGATACGAACTTTTGTGCACTATAGCAAGGTATTATACTGATACACATTTGTGTGAAGTATTAGCTAGCAATTATAGCGATTAACCATGAATTGGCGTGGATTAAACTACATGAGTTTAGTACTGATCAAAAAATCCTGATTTGAACCGATAAGTTTAATGAGGAAAATGAATAAGTCGATGAAAAAACCCTTTAATATACAAACTTTTGTGCATTATAGCAAGGTATGATAGTGATACACTTTTGTGTGAAGAATTAGCTACAAATTTGAGTTATTTCAAAATGACTTGTTTTGATCAAAATCGGGGTAAATTACACGTGTTCGGTAGTAAAAAATCCTGATTTCAACCGATAAGTTTAATGAGGAAAATGAATAAGTCGATGAAGAAACCCTTTAATATACAAACTTTTGTGCATTATAGCAAGGTATGATACTGATACACCTTTGTGTGAAGAATTATCTACAAATTGGAGTTATTTTAAAATGACTTGTTTTGATCAAAATCGGGGTAAATTACACGTGTTCAGTAGTAAAAAATCCTGATTTCAACCGATAAGTTTAATGAGGAAAATGAATAATTCGATGAAAAAGCCGTTTAAGATACGAACTTTTGTTCACTATAGCAAGGTATTATACTGATACACATTTGTGTGAAGTATTAGCTAGCAATTATAGCGATTAACCATGAATTGGCGTGGATTAAACTACATGAGTTTAGTACTGATCAAAAAATCCTGAAATGAGCCGATAAGTTTAATGAGGAAAATGAATAAGTCGATGAAAAAACCCTTTAATATACAAACTTTTGTGCATTATAGCAAGGTATGATACTGATACACCTTTGTGTGAAGAATTAGCTACAAATTGGAGTTATTTCAAATTGACTTGTTTTGATCAAGATCGGGGTAAATTACACGTGTTCAGTAGTAAAAAATCCTGATTTGAACCGATAAGTTTAATGAGGAAAATGAATAAGTCGATGAAAAAACCCTTTAATATACAAACTTTTGTGCATTATAGCAAGGTATGATACTGATACACCTTTGTGTGAAGAATTAGCTACAAATTGGAGTTATTTCAAAATGACTTGTTTTGATCAAAATCGGGGTAAATTACACGTGTTCAGTAGTAAAAAATCCTGATTTCAACCGATAAGTTTAATGAGGAAAATGAATAATTCGATGAAAAAGCCGTTTAAGATACGAACTTTTGTGCACTATAGCAAGGTATTATACTGATACACATTTGTGTGAAGTATTAGCTAGCAATTATAGCGATTAACCATGAATTGGCGTGGATTAATCTACATGAGTTTAGTACTGATCAAAAATCCTGAAATGAACCGATAAGTTTAATGAGGAAAATGAATAAGTCGATGAAAAAACCCTTTAATATACAAACTTTTGTGCATTATAGCAAGGTATGATAGTGATACACCTTTGTGTGAAGAATTAGCTACAAATTTGAGTTATTTCAAAATGAATTGTTTTGATCAAAATCGGAGTAAATTACACGTGTTCAGTAGTAAAAAATCCTGATTTCAACCGATAAGTTTAATGAGGAAAATGAATAATTCGATGAAAAAGCCGTTTAAGATACGAACTTTTGTGCACTATAGCAAGGTATTATACTGATACACATTTGTGTGAAGTATTAGCTAGCAATTATAGCGATTAACCATGAATTGGCGTGGATTAAACTACATGAGTTTAGTACTGATCAAAAAATCCTGATTTGAACCGATAAGTTTAATGAGGAAAATGAATAAGTCGATGAAAAAACCCTTTAATATACAAACTTTTGTGCATTATAGCAAGGTATGATAGTGATACACTTTTGTGTGAAGAATTAGCTACAAATTGGAGTTATTTCAAAATGACTTGTTTTGATCAAAATCGGAGTAAATTACACTTGTTCAGTAGTAAAAAATCCTGATTTGAACCGATAAGTTTAATGAGGAAAATGAATAAGTCGATGAAAAAACCCTTTAATATACAAACTTTTGTGCGCTATAGCAAGGTATGATACTGATACACCTTTGTGTGAAGAATTAGCTACAAATTGGAGTTATTTCAAAATGACTTGTTTTGATCAAAATCGGGGTAAATTAGACGTGTTCAGTAGTAAAAAATCCTGATTTGAACCGATAAGTTTAATGAGGAAAATGAATAAGTCGATGAAAAAGCTGTAAAAGATACGAACTTTTGTGCACTATAGCAACGTATGATACGGATACACCTTTGTATGAAGTATTACTCACGAATTATAGTTATTAACGATGAATTTGTTTGGATTAAATTATACGTGTTTATTAGTAAAGAATATCGGCTATTGTACCGATAAGTTTAATGAGGAAAATTAAGAAGTCGATGATAAAACTGTTTAAGATACGAACTTTTGTGCACTATAGCAAGGTATTATACTGATGTACCTTTATATGAAGAAATAGCTATAACGATTATGGCTATATTGTGATGGTTAATCATTTTCGACATAAACTTATTCCTGGATTGTGAAACTTTCCGATCTAATCCCTACTGTTTCACACGTTAATTATATTCGTTGCAAACTTCGTAGATTCAGTATAATTGATAAGAACATGTTCATAAAGTTTAATCCATATTTATTAATTCGATTAATCAATGTAGATTCTCCATTAACTATGTTTTCGAATTGTTGTTATAATAAACCGCATTTACTTAAATTATTTCCCACATTTTGAAAAAAAATCGCATTTTTACGATATTTTTCCGCTTTTCTCTATTAAACATTTTTCAAACGCGGCGGATTTTTCGGCGTTAAACTTTTCTTCATTAAACTTTTCTACATTAAACTTTTCTCCATAAAGACAAACTTCGCCTTTTTTGCTGCAGTGTAAATGGCCCTATAGTATCCCTGCATCATTTAGGTCATATATTGCGCTTAAAATTACTTTACTGTCACTATGTATTAAATTACTAAAATGAGGCTATGTACGAAGATAGGCTACAAAAATCGAATTAGAAAAACGAGAAAAACATATTCAAAGTCAGTAAAAAATGGTATGATTCATTATGTTTTAGCATCCCACTAGCAGTAAAGATTATGTAATACTTTAATTATGTTATTCAAAAAATACAACTAGATATATACATTATGCACAATAAACAATTTTAGGCAAATGCCTAGGAATGTTATTGTTCATGATCGCAATTATACACTATGAATCTTGGATATACTGAATTGCTACTGAAATCTACTGAAAACATACTGGAATGGGATTGGGTACTGAAACCATACTGAAATTCACCAGACATTTAAATGTAGATTCTTCCCAGTCTACTGAAAAACTACTGAAATACACCTTGAAATTTGAAAGCTACTTAAAAAGGCCCAATTCAGTAGCATTATTCTATAAGTTTTCATCATTTTTTCAGTAAGGCTTTCAGACTTTCAAAATTCATAGTGATATCTGACAGAAATTGGCTGTTATGATTTTATGATAGGCATGCAGAAAAAAAATTGACAAAGCTATCCATTAAAGATGTCAAATAAAATTAAACTACAGAACTAATAACTTAATTACTCCTCGACAGGACATCATTGTAACTACTTATAGCATAGACTACAGTTACCCAGTAACAACATGTTAATAATTTAACCATGGAATGAAAATTGAACAAAGGAGCTTCACCCAAAGGTTATGCTCAAAAGGTTGACTATATCCTATATCCATATGCAGTCAAACCTGTTATAACAGTGATCTCTATACAGCGGCCACCTGTCCAAAGTGGTCACCTTTGAAAGGTCTAAAAATAGCATATTCTATTGAATCAAAGATTGATGAGCTTAGTTGCAGTTTTGATGATTTACCCTTTTTCTAGTTCTTGATTCGTCTGAGCAGACAAAATAAACTTGTACGAAGAAAATAATTAGCTCCACTTTTTAAAATTTGCAAAATTCCCCAACCATTAAATTTCCTTTCATTAATAACTGTCAACATATTTTCATAACTTTGAATACAAGTTAGTAAAAAGGAGGAGGATTAGCTCAGATGGCAGAGCAACCGAACTTTAGCTCAGATCATATCTGATCGACTGTGGTTCAAGTCCCCCGAAGGTCAACTCAGCCTTGATTTTATCTAAAACATCAATTGAGTACGATCTTCTGATTGCGGATGCAATAGTTTCAAAGGGGATTGCATTCTGAGTAGCTGCGGCGCATCGTTACGCATTGACAATCGGAACCTATCTGCCATGAAATCTGTTGAAATTGATCTGCAGTGGCGCGGCTAAGATCAACTAAGAGCGTTTATAAAAATCATTGCTCTTAGCGAAAAAAAACCACTCCTCTATTTTTAGAGGAGTCGTACAGGTGCCTTCGGTAGGGCGACACCGTCTAAAAACTAAAAAAAGAGTAAAATTGTAGGGTTCACAATAGGTGTTTGATAGACCTTCATAAAATCCCTGCAAAAACAGTTCAGGAGTTGTTCATTAACGTTAAATGGCCTCAAGTTTTCATGAACTTATCATGAACTGTCCGTGAAGAATCATGGACTGTTTTTTGAAGTGGATCTATCAAATCTGTAATATAATAATCTTCCTTGGGAAAATAGTTCAGAAATGTTAATTGGCCTAAGTTTGATGAACAATTTATGAGTAGTTCATGAACTGCTAAATTTATTTATAATTTATCCATGAATATTCAAATGTTCATGAACAGTTCATGAATAATCAAATGTTAATGAACAGTGCATGAATGATCGAATGTTAATGAATGGTTCATGAGGTTTGCGAGAAGCTCATGAACAATAAACGTCAGCTCATGAACTGTTCATTAACATTTGATTATTCATGAACTGTTCATTAACATTTGAGTATACATCAAATGTTCATTAACACTTGAATATTAATGAAATGTTCATAAACCTAGGCCATTTAACATTTATGAACTATTTTCACAAGGAAGATTATTATATAACAGATTTGATAAATGCCCTGCGAAAAACAGTTCAGAAGTTCATGAACAGTTCATGAACCTAACACGGACAGTTCATGACCAGTTCATGAAATTTGGGGCCATTTAACGTTCATTAACTGTTCATGGACTGTTCATGAACTCCTGAACTGTTTTTCGCAGGGATATTACGAAGGTCTGCCAAACACATATTGCAAGCCCTACAATTTTATTGACTTGTATTCAAAGTTACGAAAATATATTGAGGATTATTAATGAATGGAAAGTTAATGATTGAGGAATTTTGCAAATTTTAAAAGTGGAGGAAATTATTTTCTTCATACAAGTTTCCTTTGTCTGCTGAAACGAAGCAAAGATCTAGAAAAGAGTTTATCATCAAAACTGCATCCAAGCTCATCAATCTTTGATTCAATACAATATAATATTTCAAGACATTCCAAGAGTGACCACTTTGGACAGGTGGCCGCTGTATAGAGATGACTGTTATATCAGGTTTGACTGTATATGGATATAGGACATAGTCAATATTTTAGGCATAACCTTCAGGTGAAACTCCACGGTTCAATGTTCATTTCATGGTTAAATTATTAACATGAAACGACTGGGTAACAATAGTCTATGCTATATGTATTAACAATGATGACCTGTCGAGGAGTAATTAAGTTATTAGTTCTGTAGTTTAATTTTATTTGACAATTGTGATCATGATCAATAACATTCCTAGGCATTTGCCTAAAATTGTTCATTGCGTATAATGTATATATCTAGTTGTGTTTTCTGGATAAGATAAATAAAGTGTTAGCTGACTAGTTGGATGATAAACTGACTAGTTGGATGCTAAAACATAATGAACACCATTTTTTTTTACTGACTATGAATATGTTTTTCTCGTTTTTCTATGTCGATTTGTGTATCTTCGTACATAGCCTCGTTTTGGTAATTTGATACATTGTGACAGTAGAGAAATTTAAGCACATTATATGAGCTAAATGATGCAGGCGGTTACTATGGTTGATGGTATTTCCTCAAATTGAATCACATGATTGCACTGAAACTTGACAGCCTCATTTTCATGTTTCTACTGGGAATGCCATAAATCAAATTGCAAAATCAAGGCATTTTTTCTACTCTGATTTCGGAACATGTAATTTGGGCATTTAACCCGAGAATTGATGAAAAATGCTTCTGTTGCAATTTGTGTGAGGTCATTTTCTACAATGACTGTAGGCCTACTATCTATATACAAATAGAGATGTGTGCGTGTGTGTATGTATGTATGTGTTCTTTTCACGCATTTATTAATCTATGAAATGTGACAAACAATAGCTTAAAATGATCATCGTAGTCCAAACAGCGAGCTGCGCTATATAATTTATCCTAGATTTTTATTGCATGAAGAGATAGCAACGATTATTTACAAAAAATAGGATATTTACAACGCCAGTGTCGTTCTTTTTGTCAAGTAGGTGTCCCTTTCTTTGCTGTCATGGTGTCTGACGAATGGCGCCGCTGCTATTGTCTTAATGTAAACAGGCTTAGAATGACAAGGATGTATCAAGTAATTATAGAAAGGCCCACTGAAATAATAAAATTGTAAAATTTCAATTTAAATATTCGAGATGCTTTAGAAATAGCATAAATAATGGGGACCTATTTTTATACAAGAAGGAAATTTTACAGGAATGTATTCTGCTGAATCCAAGTATTTTAAATTTCAATGATCTATTCAGGCTATTTATATCTGCAAATGAGTGAAAGTTCAAGCATTTACAAACACACTAAATGTGACAAGTCTTAGCTTTTAATAATGACGGTAAGCGGTAGACATTTTTGCTTGATAAGAGGAGATATCAATTTCATCATCATAGTGTCATCAATGGAAATTAGCCATTCCACATGTTCAAGTGTGGGCCTATATTATTAGCACGACAAGAGCAAGACGAGTTAAAACTCCAAACTCTCTTATTCAATAATGCAAGTTGTAGGCCTAAACATGCACAAAATAATGAGAATTTAGAATTGATACATATAGCTCGAACAAAGTGTAAAACTGTAAATTAAAACCCTGAGTGAAATACAAACATTCATAAAATAGCGCTATAAATGTTTATCTATAATAAAACTATTTTCAGATTGCATTCAGGTTAAAAATCGTTAGTACCAGTGCCGCCTAGTGGTCAATTGACGACCAACTAATTGTGATCTGATTGAATTAAAAAAGTAAAAGTAAAAGAGAATAGATGCAAAGAGAATCTCACTTGATATCAGTCCTTTTCAGATTCAGATTACTGTAAGTAGCATTTAGGAATGCTTTGCTTCTTTTACAACTTCGAAAAAATGTTTGCGTTAATAAACTCAATTTACCGAACACGCAAATAATTTGATTCTACAAGGATGTTATTATAAATTAAACTATTTAGAGAATCCGATTCAAATACGTTTAATCTGATTCGCCTATTATTATCCGATTCATCTCGGACCGCTATGAAATTATTTCTTGACGATTATCGAAATGAAGAAATTGCAAGTATAGCAAAGATATTATGGAATTCAGTTTTAGCACTCATGGTCAGCTATATGTAGCATGCTCAAGGGCTATCCACGGGTATGCAGTAAATCTATAAATTGCCATCAACAATTCTCAGAGTTAAAGAAAAAGAAAAAATGTACAAAGAAATAAATTTGCCACTTAAATGTGTAAATGTGTCTAATGTTATCTGCTACTGCTATTGATCAATCAGTTTTTTGATATTTGTGTTTCTTATTCGAATTTTGTAGATCTAGCCTAGCGTAAATGTATATAGATTTTACCATTTTAATCATAGGTCCTCATTGTTCAAACAGTAATCTTCGAATAATGTATTAATTCAAGTTATTGTCCCCCATGGAAGCTAACATGCATAGACTCTACAACACGCATTAAGTGTAACTTGTATGCTAGTTAGATAAATGCTAGAAGGTGCTAGATCATGCATGGTCATTGTGAGTCATGTGGGTAGTCATGTAGGTTCTCCTATGTTCTAGAATGTTGTAGATGTTTCAGGAAGGTTCCTACATAACTCCCCCCGCCAGATGGCGGAGCCATATATAATAATGCACGCTAGGCTAAAAATGATAAAGATAATATCTTGATGCTATAATATGTGCTAAATTGTAAGTAATAAATATATGTAGATATAAATGTAAGTAATTATGGTATATGAAAAGTATTTATGAAGGCAAGGTTTTAGAAATGTTCAAAGACTAACAGTTAGTTAGAAAGTTCATATTACATATTACACACATATTGCAATGCTCATTTAAGGGAACTTAATGAGTTTTACATCAAAATAATTTTTTAAAATTTCCTTGCTTACCAACATTTCATGCAGCTCAATATTTATAGCAGCTATTTATCAACTATTTATACAGTTTGTGAACTTAACAGTTCATGGACTGTATCTATGAACTATGGAATGAAAAATTAATTGCATGCACAGTTACGAAAATGTCCATGAACTATTCACAAATTCATCAGCTACTCACTAACTTGACTGATCTATAAGTCCCGCTTTGATAAGCTGAAATTTGTCGAGTGGTAAGCGGGACTTATTCCCTTCGTACAGCGTTGTGAAGGATTCTGCACAACGGCATTCTGCTTGATCGTATTGTTCTGACAAATTATCACGCATTTGATGTACGGGGAAAGACGGGCTCCAGCATTACATAAACTGATGAAAGATGCAACATGCAAACCAAAATAAAATGAATTAAATCTATATGGAAACTTATGGTTATTAAATAAAATCGATTAACTGATGCTTGTCAAAATTTTAAACTTATTTCAACATCATCATTCAAAATACAGATGGCGAAATTATCTGTAAATGTTTTTACCCTTCGGTATTGATTAATATTGTATCATTGTGAATGCTTTGGGTTACCATCGAAAAATTCAGCAGTTCCACGTTGTGTACAAGAGCAAGGGAAAGATTTAATCAAAATATAGCAACCTTTAAGTGTAATGATTTCCACAATGAATCATATTGAAACCTGTATTTCGTTCTCCAACGAGCGCTCAAAAGTTTGCAGTAAACAGGATCGTTCGCTAAATCAATGAATCATTTCAGCCAGAATCAGTAAGTTAGAATAATAAATTGAGTTTTCCAGTTTAATTAGCTCCAATACCCTGAAATATAGATACAACAAGTGAATCAAGCCACTCTTTCTGTCAAATATTTTAGCAGCTTCCAAAAATTCAGGCTCTCATATATTTTACGATTCTTTCGCTGTTGACTGTTGACACCTTAGAAATACCCAGATAAAACTACGCCATTGCCGAGATTTTGCTGGTGGTTTCTTTTTCTCTAAAACAATAGAATTGCCAAAGGACACAAGTCTCACTTACCAACATATCAAAATCGTCATAGTAAAAAGTGAGACTAATGGGCAAGTCAACTCACAAACAGTTTTAGTTCATTTCTCATAGAATTCTTGAAAAACAAATATTTCATGAACTCAGGTATTACAAAGTAGTCATAAAAGTTCATCAAATTATTTGGTAAATTTTTGGACTTTTCATGAAAAGTTCATGAACTTGTTCATGAACTGTTTCATTAACTTTTCCAGTTCATGAACCTTAATCAAGTTAATTAACTCTCATTGAATGCTTAATTTGATCAACTATTCACAGACAGTTCATGAACCAGTTCATGAACTTTGGGAGAGGTTCATGAACTGTCAACCAAAACTTGAGTTAATGAAGTTTTTATGAAAAGTTCATGAATCAGTTCATGAACTGTGTGCTCATGATCCTAGATTGAAAAACCTTTCGCGAACAGTTCATGAACATTTCATGAACGTTTCACTAAGTTCGTGAACAGTTCATGAACGTTATGAAGTTCGCGAACTGTTCATTAAATTTTTTTGCAGGGGTATGGCAGCCTTATGAAGGACTTAGGGAACATCACAATAAATGATGAATGCTTTAATAAGGCATATTAGAAAGCAAAAGACGCAAAAACAAGCATGAACTCAAACATACTCTTGAATGCTTTCAGATGAGCAATGTTATAAAAACGCCTACCAGGATAACACAAGTGCAAATTGTGGATATTAAAGGTATATCAGAAACAGAACACTAATTATACTTTTAAATAATGTGACATGATTTTATACTGCACCAGTATCCACAGTATAACTAGATGTTAGGCCGCCATTACCTAACTTATCCATTGGCCTGAAATTCATATGCCTAACAGTAGCCAGCGGCCCTCTTCATTTTTCATACTGTAGTGATTAATGCGCTTTACATTTTTATAGGCTACAATGTTACATTATACAATATTTGGTAAGTTAAAACTGTTGACTTCCAATTTTGAAAAAATATGAGATTGCAAATTCTAAAATATTACGTCATATTCCAACGTAGTTCTGCAATTTGATTGGCTGGTCCGTGTGTTTGGAAATACAAGGTGAACAGATTTTCCGTCGAAATTTGTCGATAAAATTTTGTCAGATTCTCAAAGCTGAAAAAGAATAGGAAACTGCAATGCATTATTAAAGAAATAAAATCTCTATTTAAAAAAGACTAACGTTTTGAAGTTTAAATTTGAGCAAAGGGCACTTTAGTAAGCGAAAACATTGAATTTAAATTAAATTTTAAATCATTAATTCATGATTAGAGCCACCTTCCACAATATAAACAAACTTGATGATATATGCTAATGATGAGCTATATACATGTGTAATGTGTATTCCACTTCTATATATAGGCTACACAATAGTTACAAGGTAAAAAATGATATCAAAATTTAATGTAACCATAAAATATAGGTCTGCTTTTTTTTATTTCCTTTCTATAATATACAAATGTCTTTTAAAATACTATAACTTGAACTAATTAAAAATAACTAATTTAAATCTAAAACATTTTGATTATAATTAAACAACGCGTTTGTCCATGTTTTAATGTACCCATAATGCTTGTTGAGTTTCCCTGCTGTACAGCCATACTAATTCTTTGAAGGAAAAATGTTTGTGCTCCTTCATCTGTAGATAGTTTTAATAAGAATTGCTCCCAGCCCGTTCAGGAAATGCATCGCTTCAGTGCCTAAAATACCAAATGTTTCCACTCGGCACTCATATTGATTGAACATGGTAGCTGTTGGAGAGGCTGATGTGTTTTTGAGCTATTTTTTGTTCTGCTCGAGTTGCCACTACTCCTGCTTGATGGATGGGCAAAGGTAGACTTGATGTTGAAACTGTATTTATGCAGTATATTATATAATATTATATTATATAAATATGTCTATTATAATATGAATTCGATACATATAATTATTCATTGATTGGCCTACTATTAATTACATACCAAGTGCTCATGAAAGCGATGCAAAGTAAACACATCTTGTAGAGCATTTCAGAACGATAATATCGTTGTGTATCAAATCGACATGTTCATCAATTTGTCTTCTTAATTACATAATTCTTATATCTTTGAGAAATTAACAATTGTTGTGTTCAGTACCTTTAGGTCATATTCATATTATCTACCGCAAGCCATGTAAAATATATGATATGCCTTTCATTAACAATATTTATTGTGAAAAAAACGTAAGGCTACCAGTACAATCATATCAATCAGTGTATTTTATGTGAAGCTAGGCGAAAATTATATTAAGGGAAATAGATATGATCTGTCACATCTGCTAGCTGTGACATTTCATGATGTATAAATAGAAATATTTCTATGTGCAATTTGATACATCAATCTTGAAGGACGGAAATATTTTAATTTGATGCAAGTAAGTAGTTCTTGAGTTATCGCTATTACTTCAGATACATCAGCAGGTCTATTCAGAGGAAGTAGGCTTGATCTCCATATAGGGACGTTGCACTACTAGTTCACATTTATTCACATTTATGTATTATTTAACTATGTTATGCTAATGGGTATTACCATAAATAGACTAATATCGACTTCCCCTTTCCCCTGTGTATTGCCCTTTATTTTATTAATTACATTTGACTCCGTTTTGAAATCTCTACGAGAGTGGATGTTATTTTATCGCTCTCAATCATTTTACCCTCATAGCAACTATCAGAACTTTTTGACATTAGTGACCGATATGCAAATTATTTTTGCTTGTGCAGGCAGAATGGGTATATAATATTATGAAAAAGATGTTTGGCACGCATCAGTTCATCCGTAACGATAGTTCAAGGAAATACAAACCAATGCCGCACAGAGGAGTAACTCGACCAGTTTAATGTACCTTGCTTAGCTGTAATATGTACTGTATGTCTTGTAAAATTGTGATACTAGAAATAATTTGAAGTGTTATAGCACCAAAATGATACATTTGAAATATTCATTACCTTTTTAACAAGAAACACCAATAAAATGTTGACCCGTATCGAACCAGACCACCCTCTTTTCTCCTCTCTCTTCGTACAATGCCTCACAAGCGAGTGACTGGAAGAATTACATACCTACATCATTAATAAAAATACAATAGACATAGCAATGTTATAGGAAGCATAACAGAACAATAATCCATGGATTATATAATACCCGGATACGATATATTTAGGAATGACTGAATAATGGGATGGTAGGCAAGGTTGTACAGCCATTAATTACAGAAGAAATTTTTCATAGCTACGTATTCCTGACAAAACAATCACGTGGAGTACAATTGACAGTCAAAGTAAAGACATCGACCAACAACGTATTCTACTTAGTTCAATTTTTATAATCCTCGGCAAGACAATTACGAAGAAGCTATATAATTCAGCAACGAACAACTGTAGAAATAATATCAGAAATAGTAGAAAACTACTTTCAGATATTTAGTCGCAATTTAATCTTCACTTACATAATTACAATAATGCAACAAGAGTTACTGAATTAACTGAAACATTTATAGATTACTTGATATCATCTGAAGCCATTAAATGAGCGTACTGGTCTATGTACACCATCAGTTGTGTTAATCTAATCATCTTTTGGACACTACCATATATTGTACTACAGAGAAAAATAAAAAATCAGTGAAGTTTTGCTATAAATCCTATAAATACTTCGATGAAACTGAAACTAGATACTATATGAATAGAGTCAATGATGAGTCGTGCTAGATTTACGCTACCTTAAGTTTAGCAGCATTACATAATATGTCATAGGTGATCATCAGGTAATTTATTTCAACTGTAAATCGTCTAATGATCACCTAACTTGAAGTAGCGTAATCTAGTATGGGCAATATTATTGTATTAATGCTATAATTATGGTTCTCAAATTTTCAGGAAGATTGGTATCAAATTGTAAGAGAAAAATGCAGCAAGTTTGAGCAATTTGTATATTATTATTAATATTATTTTTATTAATATTATTATTATTATTAATATTATTATTAATAAAATATATGTCTATCTAATAGCAGATAATAAGGGCTCTATGTCTTCATTTGACAGAGCGGTAAATAATAATAATAGATGGTGAAAGGGTCAAAGAATACACATTCTTTACTGTTACTCAAGTTTCTCGTATTTCACTGCGATATTCTATGACTCTTTCACCGTATATTATTAATCTTATTATTAGTAATATTATTATTATTATTGAAGATTGTCCAACATGTTCTACTAGAAAATGAATTAAAAACATTAGAGTACAATAGATCAAACATGATGATATAATTATGACATTATAATTGCACCCCCGTCAACTTGTTTTAGGTAACCCTCCCCCGGATCATTCACAAAGAGAGATTGATTTCAGAGCGCCCTAGGGATTAACATTATTTGATATAATTTCTAGAGCTGATAAACGTGGCAAACCAATCATCTTGTACATCAATCATTCATTTGCTGGATCGATAATTTCTATTGTTCGGGTTTTGGCGGGATTAATTTGAGCAGCATTTTATGAAAACTATCGACGAAGAAGGTGCTTCGTGGTTTGACTCTGAATTTTAAAAAATTGTGTGAGTATATCACTATTTATTCAGGAACCTTAAAAGTAGAACTTTATTTTAAAGGTTTGCATGCATACAGACAATTTAAAAATATGAAAAGTTTACGTCTTTTTGTATTTTTACTTTAGAGTGGTCGAAGTCGGTAAAACAGAATTTTAATTGATTCATCAACTACAGCAATGGAATACTTCAGGTATATTACATTTCTGGGTTTCTGTTAAAAGTCTAATATTCGAATATGCATGCTTTAGGTATATTTTATTTCTGGTTCTCTGTTATAAGGTAAGTTTCTCCATTTACAATTTTTAGGTTTTATTTTATTTCTCATCTTCCGTTAACAAGGCTAAATTTCGTATATGCATGTTTTAGGTATGTTACATTTCTAAGTTTCTGATAAAAGCTAACTTTTGCCATGCAAGAAGTGGTAAGTAAAACAATGTCGAATTTTGAAGGGAACATGTGTCTATTTACCAATTTTTTTTCTGAAAATTACAACTTTTTTCAATTGCATGACGGACTTCAGCTGACAACTCGACCAACTCAATGCGTCCGTTGTGTATTTGATACAAGGTAATCAATATGTTTAACAGATACTTTCTTCCATGTAATAATTATGTCTGCTGTTTGTTTGATTATTCACGTTTTTATTTAAGTATATGCGAGTGTCATTCTCTTTTATTTATTAGTCCGTTCTTGGTTAAATAAAATGAATGTATGAATCCTCTTGAAATTTCTAAAGTATTGCACTTATTGATGAAATGTTCATAAATTATCCGGGATTGTCTAGATATAAATTTAAATTTGTATACTGTTTAATGTAACTATAACCAACTAATAATTACTTGAAATTTGGAAATTGCAGGATTACATATGCTGCCTGTTACATGTTTTAATTGATATTACAAGGGACATATTGAATTGCTTGTTTAAAAGTATTCGCTTCTGATTTTCATGAAATCCCTTAAGATTGAAACTGCTATTAAATGGACTGAAATTCAAATATGTAATATCAGTAATTTGTAAGATAAGTCAAATAATTATTCTCTTATCATTCTTTAGAACTGATAGCTTTTAAATTCGTGAATAGCGAACCATGTTATAGTAACCCAGCTAGAAGTCCTACTATCTGCAACATTCAGGTTAGAAGAATAAAAGGAACATGATTTAAATAATGAGATTTCTAATTTTCATATCTGTGAGTGTAATTATATATTATCTCTTTTTAGACAGAATTAGCTGTGAAACTGGTACAGAACGATGATGATGAATTTATATTACGATGAAAGTAATCATGAACAATGCTGCAAAATCCAGGTCAGTCATTTAATATTTTTATGATATTTTTATGATTTTTATAATATCTTTGGGAATTATTCGGAAGGCAATTTTAAACCGAGAACGCAGAAGGAAATCTGTTTAGACATCCTGAAATAGACATGAATTTGGGAAGAGGTCAAACCATATGGTTATAGCTCAGTCAGTAGGCCTCAGTAGACCGGCAATTGATATAGATGAAACGGCATTTTTTGCAGTCATGCACGATGAAATCATTTTAACTTATCGGTTATAATGCAAGAATATGATATTTGATAGGATTGCCAGTGAAAATTAACTGCTTGAAGATTGACTAATTTAAGCATGAACTATTGACCATATGACATAAAATTGTTTTTTGTAGATACATGATGAAAGCTATGCAAATGGTACAAGATGAATGATAGTAACATAAAGCTGCAGATGTCAGGTGAAGTTTTATACTCCTAATGTTTATCTGTGTGAAAGAGCAATTGTATGAACATTTCTCGAGTTGATTCTTACATTTCATCGATAATTGCACGTGTTGCCGGTTATCAAATAAGGATTCTTTAGCACTCGAAAATTCATTAATTTATACATCGTCGTCAATAATTACTGTTATAAATTCAGTTTTGTAGCCAGCGAAGTACTAAAATCTCGCTTGCCGTTATTGGTTACCCAAATAAGTATGCAGTATTGATAAACGAATGTATGATAAACGAATCATAGTCTTGTTGGCCTTGGCTTCTTAGTGTCCAAACCGCTTTGATAGTGTGAGATAATAAAACCTTTCCATAAGGTAATGGTATAGTATGAGATACAAAATATTTCTTTTTGCTTATTTTTCAGGCAAACGAACATGGTTTAAAGCTAATGAACAAATGATGATCTTTGACGAGTCTGATGTTGTCATGTAATCATGAACAATGTTGCGAAATCCAGGTCAGTCATTTGATATTTTAATGATCATCTTTATATAATTTGCGAGGAAATAGATTTGATAGGATGACCAATGGAGAATTTATAGTACTGTATAGAATGATGTTTTGTTTTGAGGATTATTCGAAAGGCAGTTTCATTCAGAAACGCAGAAGGAAATCAATTTTGTTATCTGGTTATAGCTCAGTCAGTATTAGACGGCAATTGATATCAGTACAGTAATACGGAGTTATTTTGCAGTGGTTCACGATGAAATACTTTTAACTGAACTATTTTAATGCAAGAATAATATCTTTAATAGAATGGCCAATGAAAAATAACTTCTTGAAGATTGACTAATTTGAACATGAAATATTAACCATGTAACATAAAATTGTTTTTTGTAGATACATGATGAAAGCTATGCAAATGGTACAAGCTGAATGATAGTAACATAAAGCTGCAGATGTCAGGGGAAGTTTTATACTCCTAATGTTTATCTGTGTGGAAGAGCAATTACATGAATATTCCTCAAGTTGATTCTTACATTTCATTCGATAATTGCACGTGTTGCCGGTTGTCAAATATGGATTCATTGTTTCCTTAGTTTTAGATTCTTTAAAATTCATCAATTTATACATCGTCGTCAATAACTACTTTTAAAAATTCAGTTCTTGTAGCCAGTGAAGTAGAATAAAAGCCCTCTTGCCGTTATTGGTTACCCAAATAAGCATTTTGATAAAATCATCATGGTTTTGTTGACCTTGGCTTCTTAGTGTCCGAAACCGCTTTGATAATGTGAGATAATGAAACCTTTACATAAGGTAATGGTATAGTATGAGATACTACGTATTTCTTTTTGCTTATTTTTTAGGCAAACGAACATGGTTTAGAGCTAATAAAGAAATGATGATCTTTGACGTGTCTAATGTTGTCATGTAATCATGAACAAAGTTGCGAAATCAAGGTCAGTCATTTGATATTTTAATGATCAACTTTATATAATTTGCGAGGAAATAGATTTGATAGGATGACCAATGGAATATTTATAGTACTGTATAGAATGATTTTTTGTTTGAGGGTTATTCGAAGGCAGTTTCATTCGGAAGCGCAGAAGGAGATTTATTTTGTTATCTGGTTATAGCTCAGTCATTAGATCTTGTAGACCGCAATTGATATCAGTACAGTAATACGGAGTTATTTTGCAGTGGTGCACGATGAAACCCTTTTAACTGAACTATTATAATGCAAGAATAATATCTTTGATAAAATGGCCAATGAAATATAACTTCTTGAAGATTGACTAATTTGAACATGAAATATTAACTATGTAACATAAAAACGTATATTTCTTGTAGATACATGATGAAAGCTATGCAAATGGTACAAGATGAATGATAGTAACATATATCAAGCAAACATAATAGCTGCAGATGTCAGGTGAAGTTTTATATTCCTAATGTTTATCTGTGTGAAAGAGCAATTACTTAAATATTTATCGAGTTGATTCTTACATTTCATTCGATAATTGCACGTGCTGCCGGTTGTCAAATATGGATTCTTTGTTTCTTTAGTTTTGGATTCTTTAAAATTCATCAATTTATACATCGTCGTCAATAACTACTTTTAATAATTCAGTTCTTGTAGCCAGCGAAGTAGAATAAAAGCCCTCTTGCCGTTATTAGTTACCCAAATAAGCATTTTGATAAAATCATCATAGTTTTGTTGGCCTTAGCTTTTTAGTGTGCGAAACCGCTTTGATAGTGTGAGATATTAAAAGACTTTTCCATAAGGTAATGGTATAGTATGAGATACTAAATATTTCTTTTTGCTTATTTTTCAGGCAAACGAACATGGTTTAAAGATAATAAAGAAATGATGATGGCGAATGATGATCTATGGCGTGTCCGATATTGTCTAGTCGAGGGTCCCAGGGGGTGGGATTGAAGAGTTTAAATGAGCAGCAGCCATTGTACTGTTTTCGTTGTTGTTTTTGGACAAATAAGATTAAAAAGATATCAAAGGGCTAGCTAGTACTTAATTTCATAAAATCGAATTTCAAAACTTTTTTCAAACAAGGCTGCTCGTGATTTTGAACTCTTCAAGTAGTAGATAAAGCAATTATTAGCGATTTGTTATTTAGGTGAGTTACCTTATGTGATAATGCCTTTTAATTTCACAGTTGGAATCGTCGTATGCTGATGGACGCCGGATGCTGTTGGTCGTCGGATGCTGTTGGTCGTCGGATGCTGTTGGTCGTCGAAAGAGGGTAGTATATTGTTTGTTGTGATTTTTTCCTTAGCAAGGTGGTCGTCGGAAGCTGGTAGTAAGTGGTTTGTTATTTTGTTGTTTGTTATGCTTTTCTCATGTTCAGGTCGTCGCAAATACTGTAAGTAAGGCTCTTTTTTGTTTTAGTTGTTGCTGCAACAAAAATAACAACAACAACAACAACAAAATTGTTGTTGTTGTTGCTATTTTTGTTCTTTGCTGCAACAAAAATAACAACAACAACAACAACAAAATTGTTGTTGTTGTTGCTATTTTTGTTGTTGTTGTGTTTTGTTTATGTGGGTGGGTGGAGTCACGTAGCCTGTCTACAGGCTAAAACCTTTCTAGAGTGGTGGGAAAGGTCTTGGTCTGTCCACAGGCTATATAGTCACGTGGATAGTTGTTTATTGATCTTGCTATTATTTCTATTTTTAGTTAGATTTTGGTCGTCTGATGCTGAATTATCGCAGAGCTGGTCAAGGCAGCTCGTAAGTATTGTAAGATGCCCCCTCCCCTTAGTCGTTTGGGACCCTCGACTAGACAATGGGACACTTCCTGGTGAGTTTGGTTCAATCTATTCCCCCAAAACAATGTAATTAGCAGAAAGTGATCAAAATCTACTAGATAAGGAACAATAGATGTAAAACCTATTGTTAAAAAGGAACAATAGTTGTAAAACCTATTGTTAAAATGGAACAATAGGTGTAAAACCTATTGAGGAACAATAGGTGTAAAACCTATTGTTAAATAAAATCTATAATTAATCTATTGTTTTGTTTGATGGCCATTGTGACGTCAGAGTGATAAGTAGCCTCGATTATTCAGCACCAGCTAGAGGTTAGGCTCCGCAATTATCAGAGGATTTGGTACAAGTAATCCGGATATTTAATCTGGTCCGGTTATCTTCCTTGATCGGTTATTCCGTACAAGAATCTTTTGAACCGGTAATCCGTATCTGTCCCGGATATATTGGCTTCGGATTTTATCCGGCATTTTGATTATTATTTCCGGTTTCCGGATTATTTTTTAGTCGGATCCAATGAATACCGAATATAAATAACGTAGCAACATTTTTATAAGCTATAATGAAGAAAATATCTTTCAAGGCATCATACGTATCTATTGGTAACCAGGAAAGTAGAAAATCTTCATCTTTACACGTCCAGAAGTTATCCGACATGATCCGATTCAACAACACTGTCGTCATGTATTGAATGGATAATTTACACATGATATTGCGTATTTTTCGATCGTAGGATTTGTTTTAGGATGTTCCATGAGTTTTCATTTGCTAACTGTTGCAAAATAGTTATTCTTGGGTCCTGTTTCCTATCATAAATTGCATTTATAATACTAGACTGCAACGTAAACTCAATTGAATGATCTGCATGAAGATATCCTGACTGATATATATAGCACTAGGGATACCTGCATGTCCTCCACGAAGTCGAACTGCTGGACCTTGTCGTGGTGTGGAGACTCAGTTTAACCAATTACAGTTAATTCTGCCAACACAGCATCCGCATTATTACAGGCATACATTGAAATTGCTCAAGGCTGGGATAAATCTGCATCATAGAGGATGAAATGAGACCGATAAACTCACAACATGTAAATAATACTTTCTTGGTTTAACTTTTATTATTGCAGTTATTGGTTAAATGTTCATAAAGTGTAATTATATATTATCTCTTTTTAGACAGAATGTGCTACGAAACTGGTACAGAATAATGATGATGAATTTTATACTACACAGAAAATAATAATGAACAATGCTGCAAAATTCAGGTCAGTCATTTGATATTTTTATGATCGTCTCTATATATAGAATGCGAATAAAATAGCTTTGACAGGATGACCAATGGAAAACTTAAAGTAAAACAGAATGATTTTTTGTCATAATATAATATAACGTCAGGTGAACTTTTATACTCTTGATGTTTATCTGTGTGAAAGAGCAATTACATGAATATTTCTCGAGCTGATTCTTACATTTCATTCGATAATTGCACGTGTTGCCGGTTGTCAAATGAGGATTCTGTAGCATTCAAAAATTCTTTAATTTATACATCGTCGTCATGAAATACTGTTATTAACTCAGTTTTGTAGTCAGCGAAGTTCTAGAATCCTGCTTGCCGTTATTGGTTACCCAAATAAGCATTTTGATAAACTCATCATAGTTTTGTTGGCCTTAGCTATTTAGTGTCCGAAACCACCTTGATAGTGTGAGATATTGAAACCTTTCCATAAGGTAATGGTATAGTATGAGATACAAAATATTTCTTTTTGCTTATTTTTCAGGCAAACGAGCATGGTTTAAAGCTAATCAACAAATGATGATCTTTGACGTGTCTAATGTTGTCATGTAATCATGAACAATGTTGCGAAATCCAGGTCAGTCATTTGATATTGTAATGATCATCTTTATATAATTTGCGAGGAAATAGATTGATAGGATGACCAATGGGAAATTTATAGTACTGTATAGAATGATTTTTTGTTTTGAGGATTATTCGAAAGGCAGTTTCATTCGGAAACGCAGAAGGATATTAATTTTGTTATCTGGTTATAGCTCAGTCAGTATTAGACGGCAATTGATATCAGTACAGTAATACGGAATTATTTTGCAGTGGTTCACGATGAAATACTTTTAACTGATCTATTATAATGCAAGAATAATATCATTGATAGAATGGCCAATGAAAAATAACTTCTTGAAGATTGACGAATTTGAACATGAAATATTAACCATGTAACATAAAATTGTTTTTTGTAGATACATGATGAAAGCTATGCAAATGGTACAAGATGAATGATAGTAACATAAAGCTGCAGATGTCAGGTGAACTTTTATATTCCTAATGTTTATCTGTGTGGAAGAGCAATTACATGAATATTCTCCAAGTTGATTCTTACATGTCATTCGATAATTGCACGTGTTTTCAAATATGGATTCTTTGTTTCTTTAGTTTTGGATTCTTTAAAATTCATCAATTTATACATCTCGTCAATAACTACTTCGATAAAAGCCCGCTTGTCGTTATTGGTTACCCAAATAAGCATTTTGATAAAATCATCATAGTTTTGTTGGCCTTAGCTTTTTAGTGTGCGAAACCGCTTTGATGGTGTGAGATAATAAAATACTTTTCCATAAGGTAATGGTATAGTATGAGATACTAAATATTTCTTTTTGCTTATTTTTCAGGCAAACGAACATGGTTTAAAGATAATTTAGAAATGATGATGGCGAATGATGATCTATGGCGTGTCCGATATTGTCTAGTCGAGGGTCCCAGGGGGTGGGATTGAAGAGTTTAAATGAGCAGCAGCCATTGTACTGTTTTCGTTGTTGTTTTTGGACAAACAAGATTAAAAAGATATCAAAGGGCTAGCTGGTACTTAATTTCATAAAATCGAATTTCAAAACTTTTTTCAAACAAGGCTGCTCGTGATTTTGAGCTCTTCAAGTAGTAGATAAAGCAATTATTAGCGATTTGTTATTTAGGTTAGTTACCTTATGTGATATGCCTTTTAATTTCACAGTTGGAATCGTCGTATGCTGATGGACGCCGGATGCTGTTGGTCGTCGGATGCTGTTGGTCGTCGAAAGAGGGTAGTATATTGTTTGTTGTGATTTTTTCCTTAGCAAGGTGGTCGTCGGAAGCTGTTAGTAAGTGGTTTGTTATTTTGTTGTTTGTTATGCTTTTCTCATGTTCAGGTCGTCGCAAATACTGTAAGTAAGGCTCTTTTTTTGTTTTTGTTGTTGCTGCAACAAAAATAACAACAACAACAACAACAAAATTGTTGTTGTTGTTGCTATTTTTGTTGTTGTTGTGTTTTGTTTATGTGGGTGGGTGGAGTCACGTAGCCTGTCTACAGGCTAAAACCTTTCTAGAGTGGTGGGAAAGGTCTTAGTCTGTCCACAGGCTATATAGTCACGTGGATAGTTGTTTATTGATCTTGCTATTATTTCTATTTTTAGTTAGATTTTGGTCGTCTGATGCTGAATTATCGCAGAGCTGGTCAAGGCAGCTCGTAAGTATTGTAGGATGCCCCCTCCCCTTAGTCGTTTGGGACCCTCGACTAGTCAATGGGACATTTCCTGGTGAGTTTGGTTCAATCTATTCCCCAAAAACAATGTAATTAGCAGAAAGTGATCAAAATCTACTAGATAAGGAACAAGGAACAATAGTTGTAAAACCTATTGTTAAAAAGAAACAATAGGTGTAAAACCTATTGTTAAATAAAATCTATGATTAATCTATTGTTTCTTTTGATGGCCATTGTGACGTCAGAGTGATGAGTAGCCTCGATTATTCAGCACCAGCTAGAGGTTAGGCTCTGCAATTATCAGAGGATTAGGTACAAGTAATCCGGGTGTTTAATCCGGTCCGGTTATCTTCCTTGATCCGTTATTCCGTACAAGAATCTTTTGAACCGGTAATCCGTAACTGTCTCGGATATATCGTCTTCGGATTTTATCCGGCATTTTGATCATTTTTTCCGGTTTCCGGATTATTTTTTATTCGGATCCAATGAATCCCGAATATAAATAACGTAGCAACATTTTTATAAGCTATAATGAAGAAAATATCTTTCAAGGCATCATACGTATCTATTGGTAACCAGGAAAGTAGAAAATCTTCATCCGTACACGTCCAGAAGTTATCCGACATGATCCGTTTCAACAACACTGTCGTCATGCATTGTATGGATGATTTACACATAAGATTGCCTATTTTTCGATCGTAGGATTTATTTTAGGATGTTCCATGAGTTTCATTTGCTAACTGTTGCAAAAATAGTTATACTTAGGCCCTCTTTCCTATCATAAATTGCATTTTTTTCAATACTAGACTGCAACGTAAACTCAATGGATTGATCTGAATGAAGATATCCTGACTGATAAATATAGCACTAGGGATACCTGCATGTCCTCCACGAAGTCGAACTGCTGGAACTTGTCGTGGTGTGGAGGCTCAGTTTAACTAATTACAGTTAATTCTGCCAACACAATATCGGCATTATTACAGGCATACATTGAAGTTGCTCAAGGCTGGGATAAATTTGCACCATAGAGGATGAAATGAGACCGCTAAACTCACAACATGTAAATTATACTTTCTTTGTTTAATTTATTATAGTTTTGGGAGTACTACTGAGCACAGAATGAATGAAGATGACACACAGTACAATCAGGATATAGTGGCATAATTATGTCAGGTTAGTATGATACTGCTGAAAAAGACATCTATGACATTCACCTCTGTAAATAAGAAGGATGTACAGTATACTTTATTTCGTTTTTATTCCATTTTTTAATGGTTAAACATTTAGAGTTGCGGCGGAGAGACGCATGGGATACTTGTTTATTTGATTAAGATAGATTAAAATTGTTATGATTATCTGTTCTAATATTGACTAACACAGCTATTGATCGAAGGCGAGATGAATATCTCCGCCAAAGTTACTTATTCCAACTTCAACAATTGCTTTTACGGTACTATGGACTATCTCATGTTGAGGCATTCGAGTTTTACCTTATAATAATCATTTTCGCAGTCATATTGCGCAATCTACGGGTCTTTACGAGGAAGTTTATAAAAAAGTTAGAGTATCACACCCATTCTGTAGTTTAATTGTAGTATTACCTTAATCTTACAGGTTGCTTTGAACCGCAACACAAACAGTTTGGTACATCGTTTTGGCTCGACAGTTTGGAATAAATGGAATTGAACATGATCGGTTCAAAGATTGGTATATTAGTACATAAAATATGCAGTAATAACTTGACAGCTTAAGCAATATATATATATATTCAATGAGTATGGCTGTTTTTACAAACTGATAAAGTCAAACTTTAATTCTTATTGTAAATAAAACTACGAAATTGTAAATGCTGAAGAACGATGTCATCGAGAAATCAAAACATTGAGCACGTGGCCATTGCAGAGCAGAAGAAAACGGATTTTACAGACTTTTAGACTTTCATCGATAAAAGTAGAAGAAATATTATTCAACTATATCAATTATAATTACATGACTAACTCTTAAAATAGTAATGTATGTTAGTCATAGTAAGTTAGACAACAAAGATATAGCGTTGACATTTTTAATTATACAAATTTGATTTTTGTTATTCACAAATATTTCAGTGTTACTGATTAATTTATGTTTGCAATACCTGTATGTATACTCTCATTTACATGTAGAACTTCCGCATAGATATAATAAAACGCTTTCAAAATTGAAAATATTTCACATTTCATCAAGATATCTTCAAATATTTCATAAATCAAACAGCCCTATTAAAGGGGTCTCATATCTAGAAGGGTTCATTCTCTACGTACAGTAAATATCTAGAAAATTTCAAGATAGCTCTTTCGAATCATCAAAAGAATGCCCAATTCACAATAGAGGGATGTTTGAAATTTTTTCCGTTTGTCCAAAGAACACATTCAGATGTTAAAACACTTCATAATTCCCAAGAAACCCCAAACCTAAAAATAGCTCTTTAGAATGAACGAAACAAAGCCAAAATCACATCAGAGAGGATCCATTTCCCAATGAACTGTTACTTGGTCGCTATCAATACCAATACTGATGACAGTCAAACTTCTAACAGTTACTATTTTTATGAAATACGCCTGCCGAATCTTATGGACCAGTATCCATAAACCATGCTTTATGAATGAAACATACTCAAAACGTGATTCCAAAGGAGGTTATTGCCCACAAGACAGAACCATCACAGATGATATGCATGCATGGAGCCTTGCATGCATCTTGTTATATATTTCGAATATGTATAGCTATTTGACAATTTCCCTATGACATCGTGATAGTTCTGACCTACCTTCACCATTACGGTAAACTACTTACCGCAATTGGACCGGCTGTCGAAAAGGCATAGTAGCCCGCAGATATCCTCAACGCTAGCCAAACCGCAATGCCTGCCTGTTGAGCTCACCAAAAAGCTCACAGAAAATATCGATCCATCTTCTGGAGGCGCAACACAGGATAACTAACGCCAACTGCAACCAACTTCAGAACGGAATGCAGCACCACAAATTTACTCTGTTAAACCTCCTGGCCACTGTCACCAATGACATTGAATAGACGTAACTTAATTGTAGAGGACCCTCCTGAAAACCATCTAAGGTGAGTGCGGTTTCGTCTTTAAATATCAAAAATATATATTAATCAACCGGACACTAACTATGATCCATAACCGAATACTATAAATGCTTTGATTACCAACAAACAGCTACCATTAAACCAATAATAATGCCGGTAATACCTCCAATTAAAAATATAGGGTTATTTTAACGATCCAATTCCACATGCTTCCTTAATTTTTTATTTGTATTCAATGAATATGCTTAGAGGTACGGTAGTAAATATATCTGATATACGGCTCTCAAGTGACCAATTGAGGGTCTATCTTATGGCCCAAAATTCACCACGTCTCAGTATACTTGGCCAAATCTAGCTTACATATCAAGAATCCGTACAATGGTACAATGGTACAGGGCATTTACAGATCCACACAGCATAGGGCATTGAGCGACCATCCCACAGTGGGAGTCTCTCATTGGAAGAAACACTGTTCCAGCACGACCTCCATGTTGATCGTCTATTATACAAACGTAATCACAAACGAGTGACTGTGAGGCCACACTCACGCGGTCCTGAAAGAGATTAAGACATTGAATATGTAGCACAGGCTTATTTTCAAACGGGCAAAGCCATATATAGGTAAAGTTCTGAAACACTTGCAGGACACTACGATATATCACCATCTAGGCACCATTGACCACACATCCTGTATGTGCACATCAATCACGAATTTTCTCAAAAGATTAGAACGACAAGGATTAATTGATACAAATACATTATCCTTACTCACATCCATGCCAACCAAAACACTGTTCTATACCTTAACACAAAGATCCCCACACCTGATATACGAGGGAGACTCATTGTGTCTAGCTTTAACTCACACATCGAAAGACTATCAGCGTTTGTGGACGATGCCTTGAAACCACTCAGAAGGCGTATCGAGTCCCAAGTCAGGGACATCCAAGATTTCCTTAAAATTATCAAAAACATCGTGGTTGAGGAGAAATCATTGCTAGTTACTCTTGACGTATCTGCACTACACCAACATAAAGATGGTGCATGGGATTGAGGTTTATACAATCGTTTGTGAACAAGCACAATCAGATCTTTAGAGGCCCTCAAATCTGAACACCAGTAGACATTATATACACATAATATTGTCAACAAGTTATTTTATGTTCAATAACCAATACTACCTGCAAATCTCGGGCACCGCAATGGTCACAAGATTTGCTCCTATGGCTATGCCAACATTTATATGACAGACGTAGAAGAACATATTAAGAACATCCTTCGTTACTTTTGCGTTACCTAGATGACATACTTCTGATATGGAAACATGGTAACGAAGCATTAGGGATGTTCAGCAACGGTCGTAGCAATATTCACACTCGGCTAAGATTTTCAGCAACGATTTCGACAACGGATGTTGCATTTTGAGACCTCGACGTGCACATCGGAGGAGATACACTGAAAACTGATTTCTACGTCAAAGCAAGAGACGTACATAGCATCCTCCCAGTTAATTCGCAACATAGCCCTGACACAAAATGGGGGTATAGTCAATGCACAAAGCATCCGATATGTGCGAATTATTATTTGATCGTAATCTCCTCCTATTGCGATTGTACAATCTGTATCTGTTGTTTTGCGCTGAAGGTTATCCAGAAAAGAAAACCTTGGCCGTGATCAACAACATATATGGAGAGTATTCCTGTGATACCTCGAAGCAAAAGAAACCAAATTCAACGCAAGGTCAGGCATTAATGATCAATTCGTACCACCCAATAATCAAACAAACCTTTAAACATCTCTATGCAACTATGTTGAAGCCACACTTATAGTTACATAAGACACACGTCATTACTGTGTTTAACAGAGATAAGAAACTTATGAGATTATTTAATCCATACTCGTGACAGTGGCTCAATTCGCCAGAGTTTGTAATGCTGATTCTAAATCAAAGGTCACAATGCAGACTATACTCTACGCAATTATAATTGCCTGCGTCATGACCTAATGCGTATTTCATTGAGTGATTAAGGCAAACACAACGAGAGTCTTTTTGTAACACCTGGGACACCGGAGAGCGTGCCTGTGGCAGGGACTAAATCCCACCTAAGAGTTGAACTAGATAATACATTTATTAGAGTACTACTACAAAGTAATGAGCGAGGTGGCAGCAGCGATGATTTTTATATTCTACTATGGATTATATAAGTCATTACATTCAACGTAAACTGAAAACTGAAAAACAACTGCATATTATATACCAGCGTTGTTTCTTCACGGCCTACGGGGACAGAGGCCTCAGGCCGGATAGCTACTTGAGATCGGGCAGACTAAAACGTGAAGGAAAGTGAAAAGACTTTCCTTCAGCAACGTTTTAGTCTTAAAAATTTTATTCTAACTTTGAGAGTCCAGCAAATAAATATGGAGAAAGACAACTCATAAATGGTTGTATTACTCTTGTTAAACAATCGCAAACCATTTCACAGAGTTCCAAAATGGCTGAAAAAGACACAACATTCTCTTGCACATGCGCACTGCTGTTGAAACGTGCTCGGGTGCAGGCCAAAAAACATAAATGACATCAGTGTCCCAACTCTTGTAAATAGATGGCTCTGGCAATGCTGGTTACACGCAACTTTCGTTTATTCTCAGTGAGTGAATTTAATTTGTTGTTTTACTTTTGAAACTATGGTTTTTTGTATGATATATCAATGTGGTAATAAAAGTGATGTAATAAAGGTTCCTACTACAGATTCCCTGCTATAATCACAACACATGGAGATCAAACTGAGGAGCAATCTCGAAGAAGCAAAACGAAATGAATAGCTGCCGTAAATCGCAAGGACATAACAGAAAATATTCTTAACAAAGGTTGTGTTTGCTTTAAGCAAATTGTTTTTGGTAAGGCAGCAAAACTATTTGATGAATATAATGTTGATTGGGTTCCCAACCTAGAGCTAGGCTTATGGCAACATTAAGCAACACTAACCGAAAGTAAAGTCGTGCTTCTCACGGCGTGCTGAACGCGGTGGGTCTAAACAGCGGAAACGCAGAAGTGCACGGAAAAACGAGATAATCATTGCTTTGAATTGGTGGCTTTCAAGAGAGCACAATCTTTAAATGAGAATAAAACCACAGATTATCCTTTACATATGCAGTAGAACCTAACATGAAAAAAACAATGGCGTAATTCTTTTTTCGATCTGGAAATTAATTCTTGGTGAAAAATGGCTTCAAATTGATGTTTTGACCCAAATGTCGCCGAGAAAAAACGGGATTGGATCTATCTTTATGACGGCATAAGTCACATATCGTGTGGTTATTCTAACAGACTTAAGAGTAGGCTGATCACGCAACGTTATCTTTGAGGTGACGTAGCTCCTAAAAGCAACAAAAAGTTGTTTTTGACAAGGGTGAGCCATGAACAAATAAATAATCTCGCGAGTTACGTAAAAAAATATGTAATTTGTGATTCCAGAAGCAGTATGAATTAGGAATTGTTTCAATGCTTGTAAATAGCTCTTTAGAAATTTCCGGTCTCTTTGGAATTATGGAATGCATCAAGTATCACAGAGTGTTCTTTGGAGAAACAGTCTTCATTATAATGAATTGCACATTGTTTCAATGCTTGTAAAGGTCTTCTCTGTAATTTGCAGTTTCTTCGGAATTAGGGAATGATTAAGAATCGCAATGTGTTGTTTCGACAAGCATGCCTCAAAATAGAGAATTGCGCATTGTTTCAATGCTTGTAAATGGCTTTTCTGTAATTTGCGGTTTCTCTGGAATCAAGGAATACTTTAAGCATGGCAAAGAGGTCTTTCGACAAACTGACCTCTCTATAGAGAATTGGGCACAGTTTCAATCCTTATAAAACAGTTATTTTGAAATAGGCGGGTTCTTGGGAATTGTATAATTTTTTAGCATCGCAATGTCTTCTATGGACATATGGGCCCCTCTATCGTGAAGTGCGAATTGCTTCCAAGATTTAGAATTGCTTATCTAAAATTTGCGGCTTCTTTGGAATTCTGTAATGTTTCAAACATCCTAGAGTATTCTTTTGACAAATTGGCCTAATCAATATGAATTGCTAATTGTTTCAATGCTTGTAAATAGCTCTTTAGAAATTTCCGTTCTCTTTGGAATTATGGAATGCATCAAGCATCACAGAGTGTTCTTTGGACAAACAGGCTTTATTATAATGAGTTATGCCTTGTTTCAATGGTTGTAAAAGGCATTTCTGTAATTTCCAGTTTCATTGGAATTAGGGTATGTTTAAGCATCGCAAAGTGTTGTTTCGACAAGCTGGTCTCAATATCAAGAATTGCAAATTGTTTCAATGCTTGTAAATGGCTTTTCTGTAATTTGCAATTTCATTGGAATTAAGGAATATTTTAAGCATGGCAAAGAGCTCTTTCGACAACCTGACCTCGCTATAGAGAATTGGGCACAGTTTTAATCCTTCTAAACAGCTATTTTGAAATGTGTTTTTTTCTTGGGAATTGTATAATTTTTTAGCATCGCAATGTCTTCTATAGATATACGCGCCCCTCTATTGTGAATTGCACATTGCTTCCAAGATAGAAAATTGCTTATCTAAAGTTTGCGGCTTCTTTGGAATTCTGTAATGTTTCGAACATCCTAGACTGTTCTTTTGACAAATTGGCCTAATCAATATGAATTGGTAATTGTTTCAATGCTTGTAAATAGCTCTATAGAAATTTCTGGTCTCTTTGGAATTATTGAATGCATCAAACATCACAGAGTGTTCTTTAGACACACAGGCTTCGTTATAATGAATTGCGCATTGTTTCAATGCTTGTAAATGGCTTTTCTGTAATTTGCAGTTTTTTAGGAATTTGGGAATGTTTATTCTTGGCAAAGTGTTGTTTCGACAAGTAGGACTCAATTTAGAGAATTGTGCATTGTTTCAATGCTTGTAAATGGCTTTTCTGTAATTTGCAGTTTCCTTCGAATTACGGAATGTTTAAGCTTTGCAAAGTGATGTTTCGACAAGCAGGATTCAATATAGAGAATTGTGCATTGTTTCAATGCTTGTAAATGGCTTTTCTGTAAATTGCAGTGCATTTGGAATTAAGGAATAGTTTAAGCATGGCAAAGAGCTCTTTCAACAAACTGACCTATCTATAGAGAATTGGGCAAGGTTTTATTCCTTCTAACCAGCTATTTTGAAATTTGCGATTTCTTGGGATTTGTATAATTTTTTAGAATTGCAATGTCTTCTATGGACAAACGGCCCCTTTATCGTGAATTGCGCATTGCTTCCAAGATGGAAAATTGCTTATCTAAAATTTGCGGCTTCTTGGGAATTCTGTAATGTTTCAAACATCCTAGAGTAGTTTTTTGACAAAAATGGCCTATTCAATATGAATTAGGAATTGTTTCAATGCTTGTAAATAGCTCTTTAGAAATTTCCGGTCTCTTTGGAATTATGGAATGCATCAAGCATCACAGAGTGTTCTTTGGACACACAAGCTTCATTATAATGAATTGCGCATTGTTTCAATGCTTGTAAATGGCTTTTCTGTAATTTGCAGTTTTTTTGGAATTAATGAATGTTTAACCTTGGCAAAGTATTGTTTTGTCAAGCAGGACTCAATTTATAGAATTGTGCATAGTTTCAATGCTTGTAGATGACTTTCCTGTAATTTGCGGTGCATTTGGAATTAAGGAATAGTTTAAGCATGGCAAAGAGCTCTTTCGACAATCTGACCTCGCTATAGAGAATTGGGCACAGTTTTAATCCTTCTAAACAGCTATTTTGAAATTTGTTTTATTCTGGGGAATTGTATAATTTTTTAGCATCGCAATGTCTTCTATGGAGATACGCGCCCCTCTATTGTGAATTGCGCATTGCTTCCAAGATAGAAAATTGCTTATCTAAGGTTTGCGGCTTCTTTGGAATTCTGTAATGTTTCGAACATCCTAGACTGTTCTGTTGACAAATTGGCCTAATCAATATGAATTGGTGATTGTTTCAATGCTTGTAAATAGCTCTATAGAAATTTCCGGTCTCTTTGGAATTATTGAATGCATCAAACATCACAGAGTGTTCTATAGACACACAGGCTTCGTTATAATGAATTGCGCATTGTTTCAATGCTTGTAAATGGCTTTTCTGTAATTTGCAGTTTTTTAGGAATTTGGGAATGTTTATTCTTGGCAAAGTGTTGTTTCGACAAGCAGGACTCAATATAGAGAATTGTGCATTGTTTCAATGCTTGTAGATGGCTTTTCTGTAATTTGCGCTTTCTTTGGAATTACGGAATGTCTAAGCTTCGCAAAGTGTTGTTTCGACAAGCAGGATTCAATATAGAGAATTGTGCAACGTTTCAATGCTTGTAAATGGCTTTTCTGTAATTTGCGGTGCCTTTTGAATTAAGGAATAGTTTAAGCATGGCAAAGAGCTCTTTCAACAAACTGACCTATCTATAGAGAATTGGGCAAGGTTTTATTCCTTCTAACCAGCTATTTTGAAATTTGCGATTTCTTGGGATTTGTATAATTTCTTAGAATTGCAATGTCTTCTATGGACAAACGGCCCCTTTATCGTGAATTGCGCATTGCTTCCAAGATGGAAAATTGCTTATCTAAAATTTTCGGCTTCTTGGGAATTCTGTAATGTTTCAAACATCCTAGAGTATTTTTTTGACAAAAATGGCCTAATCTATATGAATTAGGAATTGTTTCAATGCTTGTAAATAGCTCTTTAGAATTTTCCGGTCTCTTTGGAATTATGAAATGCATCAAGCATCACAGAGTGTTCTTTGGACACACAGGCTTCATTATAATGAATTGCGCATTGTTTCAATGCTTGCAAATGGCTTTTCTGCTGTAATTTGCGGTGAATTTGGAATTAAGGAATAGTTTAAGCATGGCAAAGAGCTCTTTCGACAAACTGACCTCTCTATAGAGAATTGGGCAAGGTTTTATTCCTTCTAACCAGCTATTTTGAAATTTGCGATTTCCTGGGATTTGTATAATTTTTTAGAATCGCAATGTCTTCTATGGACAAATGGGCCCCTTTATCGTGAATTGCGCATTGCTTCCAAGATGGAACATTGTTTATCTAAAATTTGCGGCTTCTTGGGAATTCTGTAATGTTTCAAACATCCTAGAGTATTTTTTGACAAAAAAGCCTAATCAATATGAATTAGGAATTGTTTCAATGCTTGTAAATAGCTCTTTAGAAATTTCCGGTCTCTTTGGAATTATGGAATGCATCAAGTATCACAGAGTGTTCTTTGGAGAAACAGGCTTCATTATAATGAATTGCACATTGTTTCAATGCTTGTAAAGGTCTTCTCTGTAATTTGCAGTTTCTTCGGAATTAGGGAATGATTAAGAATCGCAATGTGTTGTTTCGACAAGCATGCCTCAAAATAGAGAATTGCGCATTGTTTCAATGCTTGTAAATGGCTTTTCTGTAATTTGCGGTTTCTCTGGAATAAAGGAATACTTTAAGCATGGCAAAGAGGTCTTTCGACAAACTGACCTCTCTGTAGAGAATTGGGCACAGTTTCAATCCTTATAAAACAGTTATTTTGAAATAAGCGGGTTCTTGGGAATTGTATAATTTTTTAGCATCGCAATGTCTTCTATGGACATATGGGCCCCTCTATCGTGAAGTGCGAATTGCTTCCAAGATTTAGAATTGCTTATCTAAAATTTGCGGCTTCTTTGGAATTCTGTAATGTTTCAAACATCCTAGAGTATTCTTTTGACAAATTGGCCTAATCAATATGAATTGCTAATTGTTTCAATGCTTGTAAATAGCTCTTTAGAAATTTCCGTTCTCTTTGGAATTATGGAATGCATCAAGCATCACAGAGTGTTCTTTGGACAAACAGGCTTTATTATAATGAGTTATGCCTTGTTTCAATGGTTGTAAAAGGCATTTCTGTAATTTCCAGTTTCATTGGAATTAGGGTATGTTTAAGCATCGCAAAGTGTTGTTTCGACAAGCTGGTCTCAATATCAAGAATTGCAAATTGTTTCAATGCTTGTAAATGGCTTTTCTGTAATTTGCAATTTTATTGGAATTAAGGAATATTTTAAGCATGGCAAAGAGCTCTTTCGACAATCTGACCTCGCTATAGAGAATTGGGCACAGTTTTAATCCTTCTAAACAGCTATTTTGAAATTTGTTTTATTCTGGGGAATTGTATAATTTTTTAGCATCGCAATGTCTTCTATGGAGATACGCGCCCCTCTATTGTGAATTGCGCATTGCTTCCAAGATAGAAAATTGCTTATCTAAAGTTTGCGGCTTCTTTGGAATTCTGTAATGTTTCGAACATCCTAGACTGTTCTGTTGACAAATTGGCCTAATCAATATGAATTGGTAATTGTTTCAATGCTTGTAAATAGCTCTATAGAAATTTCCGGTCTCTTTGGAATTATTGAATGCATCAAACATCACAGAGTGTTCTATAGACACACAGGCTTCGTTATAATGAATTGCGCATTGTTTCAATGCTTGTAAATGGCTTTTCTGTAATTTGCAGTTTTTTTAGGAATTAGGGAATGTCTATTCTTGGCAAAGTGTTGTTTCGACAAGCAGGACTCAAGTTAGAGAATTGTGCATTGTTTCAATGCTTGTAAATGGCTTTTCTGTAATTTGCGGTTTCTTTCGAATTACGGAATGTTTAAGCTTCGCAAAGTGTTGTTTCGACAAGCAGGATTCAATATAGAGAATTGTGCAACGTTTCAATGCTTGTAAATGGCCTTTCTGTAATTTGTGGTGCATTTTGAATTAAGGAATAGTTTAAGGAAGGCAAAGAGCTCTTTCGACAAACTGACCTCTCTATAGAGAATTGGGCAAGGTTTTATTCCTTCTAACCAGCTATTTTGAAATTTGCGATTTCTTGGGATTTGTATAATTTTTTAGAATCGCAATGTCTTATATGGACAAACGGGCCCCTTTATCGTGAATTGTGCATTGCTTCCAAGATGGAAAATGGCTTATCTAAAATTTGCAGCTTCTTGGGAATTCTGTAATGTTTCAAACATTCTAGAGTATTTTTTTGACAAAAATGGCCTAATAAATATGAATTAGGAATTGTTTCAATGCTTGTAAATAGCTCTTTAGAAATTTCCGGTCTCTTTGGAATTATGGAATGCATCAAGCATCACAGAGTGTTCTTTGGACACACAAGCTTCATTATAATGAATTGCGCATTGTTTCAATGCTTGTAAATGGCTTTTCTGTAATTTGCATTGTTTTTGGAATTAATGAATGTTTAACCTTGGCAAAGTATTGTTTCGTCAAGCAGGACTCAATTTATAGAATTGTGCATAGTTTCAATGCTTGTAGATGACTTTCCTGTAATTTGCGCTGCATTTGGAATTAAGGAATAGTTTAAGCATGGCAAAGAGCTCTTTTGACAATCTGACCTCGCTATAGAGAATTGGGCACAGTTTTAATCCTTCTAAACAGCTATTTTGAAATTTGTTTTATTCTGGGGAATTGTATAATTTTTTAGCATCGCAATGTCTTCTATGGAGATACGCGCCCCTCTATTGTGAATTGCGCATTGCTTCCAAGATAGAAAATTGCTTATCTAAAGTTTGCGGCTTCTTTGGAATTCTGTAATGTTTCGAACATCCTAGACTGTTCTGTTGACAAATTGGCCTAATCAATATGAATTGGTAATTGTTTCAATGCTTGTAAATAGCTCTATAGAAATTTCCGGTCTCTTTGGAATTATTGAATGCATCAAACATCACAGAGTGTTCTTTAGACACACAGGCTTCGTTATAATGAATTGCGCATTGTTTCAATGCTTGTAAATGGCTTTTCTGTAATTTGCAGTTTTTTAGGAATTTGGGAATGTTTATTCTTGGCAAAGTGTTGTTTCGACAAGCAGGACTCAATTTAGAGAATTGTGCATTGTTTCAATGCTTGTAAATGGCTTTTCTGTAATTTGCAATTTCCTTCGAATTACGGAATGTTTAAGCTTTGCAAAGTGTTGTTTCGACAAGCAGGATTCAATATAGAGAATTGTGCATTGTTTCAATGCTTGTAAATGGCTTTTCTGTAAATTGCAGTGCATTTGGAATTAAGGAATAGTTTAAGCATGGCAAAGAGCTCTTTCAACAAACTGACCTATCTATAGAGAATTGGGCAAGGTTTTATTCCTTCTAACCAGCTATTTTGGAATTTGCGATTTCTTGGGATTTGTATAATTTTTTAGAATTGCAATGTCTTCTATGGACAAACGGCCCCTTTATCGTGAATTGCGCATTGCTTCCAAGATGGAAAATTGCTTATCTAAAGTTTGCGGCTTCTTGGAATTCTGTAATGTTTCAAACATCCTAGAGTACTTTTTTGACAAAAATGGCCTATTCAATATGAATTAGGAATTGTTTCAATGCTTGTAAATAGCTCTTTAGAAATTTCCGGTCTCTTTGGAATTATGGAATGCATCAAGCATCACAGAGTGTTCTTTGGACACACAAGCTTCATTATAATGAATTGCGCATTGTTTCAATGCTTGTAAATGGCTTTTCTGTAATTTGCAGTTTTTTGGAATTAATGAATGTTTAACCTTGGCAAAGTATTGTTTCGTCAAGCAGGACTCAATTTATAGAATTGTGCATAGTTTCAATGCTTGTAGATGGCTTTTCTGTATTTGCGGTGCATTTGGAATTAAGGAATAGTTTAAGGATGGCAAAGAGCTCTTTCGACAAACTGACCTCTCTATAGAGAATTGGGCAAGGTTTTATTCCTTCTAACCAGCTATTTTGAAATTTGCGATTTCTTGGGATTTGTATAATTTTTTAGAATCGCAATGTCTTCTATGGACAAACAGCCACTTTATCGTGAACTGCACATTGCTTCCAAGATGGAAAATTGCTTATCTAAAATTTGCGGCTTCTTGGGAATTCTGTAATGTTTCAAACATCCTAGAGTATTTTTTTGACAAAAATGGCCTATTCAATATGAATTAGGAATTGTTTCAATGCTTGTAAATAGCTCTTTAGAAATTTCCTGTCTCTTTGGAATTATGGAATGCATCAAGCATCACAGAGTGTTCTTTGGACACACAGGCTTCATTATAATGAATTGCCCATTGTTTCAATGCTTGTAAATAGCTTTTCTGTAATTTGCAGTTTTTTTGGAATTAATGAATGTTTAAGCTTGGCAAAGTATTGTTTCGACAAGCAGGACTCAATTTAGAGAATTGTGCATTGTTTCAATGCTTGTAGATGGCTTTCCTGTAATTTGCGGTGCATTTGGAATTAAGGAATAGTTTAAGCATGGCAAAGAGCTCTTTCAACAAACTGACCTATCTATAGAGAATTGGGCAAGGTTTTATTCCTTCTAACCAGCTATTTTGAAATTTTCGATTTCTTGGGATTTGTATAATTTTTTAGAATCGCAATGTCTTCTATGGACAAACAGCCACTTTATCGTGAATTGCGCATTGCTTCCAAGATGGAAAATTGCTTATCTAAAATTTGCGGCTTCTTGGGAATTCTGTAATGTTTCAAACATCCTAGAGTATTTTTTTGACAAAAATGGCCTATTCAATATGAATTAGGAATTGTTTCAATGCTTGTAAATAGCTCTTTAGAAATTTCCGGTCTCTTTGCAACTATGGAATGCATCAAGCATCACAGAGTGGTCTTTGGACACACAGACTTCATTATAATGAATTGCGCATTGTTTCAATGCTAGTAAATGGCTTTTCTGTAATTTGTAGTTTTTTTGGAATTAATGGATGTTTAAGCTTGGCAAAGTATTGTTTCGACAAGCAGGACTCAATTTAGAGAATTGTGCATTGTTTCAATGCTTGTAAATGGCTTTTCTGTAATTTGCGGTGCATTTTGAATTAAGGAATAGTTTAAGGATGGCAAAGAGCTCTTTCGACAAACTGACCTCTCTATAGAGAATTGGGCAAGGTTTTATTCCTTCTAACCAGCTATTTTGAAATTTGCGATTTCTTGGGATTTGTATAATTTTTTAGAATTGCAATGTCTTCTATGGACAAACGGGCCCCTTTATCGTGAATTGCGCATTGCTTCCAAGATGGAAAATTGCTTATCTAAAACTTGCAGCTTCTTGGGAATTTTGTAATGTTTCAAACATCCTAGAGTATTTTTTTGACAAATGGCCTAATCAATATGAATTAGGAATTGTTTCAATGCTTGTAAATAGCTCTTTAGAAATTTCCGGTCTCTTTGGAATTATGGAATGCATCAAGCATCACAGAGTGTTCTTTGGACACACAGGCTTCATTATAATGAATTGCGCATTATTTCAATGCTAGTAAATGGCTTTTCTGTAATTTGTAGTTTTTTGGAATTAATGAATGTTTAACCTTGGCAAAGTATTGTTTCGTCAAGCAGGACTCAATTTATAGAATTGTGCATAGTTTCAATGCTTGTAGATGGCTTTTCTGTATTTGCGGTGCATTTGGAATTAAGGAATAGTTTAAGGATGGCAAAGAGCTCTTTCGACAAACTGACCTCTCTATAGAGAATTGGGCAAGGTTTTATTCCTTCTAACCAGCTATTTTGAAATTTCCGATTTCTTGGGATTTGTATAATTTTTTAGAATCGCAATGTCTTCTATGGACAAACGGGCCCCTTTTTCGTGAATTGCGCATTGCTTCCAAGATGGAAAATGGCTTATCTGAAATTTGAGGCTTCTTGGGAATTTTGTAATGTTTCAAACATCCTAGAGTATTTTTTTGACAAATGGCCTAATCAATATGAATTAGGAATTGTTTCAATGCTTGTAAATAGCTCTTTAGAAATTTCCGGTCTCTTTGGAATTATGGAATGCATCAAGCATCACAGAGTGTTCTTTGGACACACATGATTCATTATAATGAATTGCGCATTGTTTCAATGCTTGTAAATAGCTTTTTTGTAATTTGCAGTTTTTTTGGAATTAATGAATGTTTAAGCTTGGCAAAGTATTGTTTCGACAAGCAGGACTCAATTTAGAGAATTGTGCATTGTTTCAATGCTTGTAGATGGCTTTCCTGTAATTTGCAGTGCATTTGGAATTAAGGAATAGTTTAAGCATGGCAAAGAGCTCTTTCAACAAACTGACCTATCTATAGAGAATTGGGCAAGGTTTTATTCCTTCTAACCAGCTATTTTGAAATTTGCGATTTCTTGGGATTTGTATAATTTTTTAGAATTGCAATGTCTTCTATGGACAAACAGCCACTTTATCGTGAACTGCACATTGCTTCCAAGATGGAAAATTGCTTATCTAAAACTTGCGGCTTCTTGGGAATTCTGTAATGTTTCAAACATCCTAGAGTATTTTTTTGACAAAAATGGCCTATTCAATATGAATTAGGAATTGTTTCAATGCTTGTAAATAGCTCTTTAGAAATTTCCTGTCTCTTTGGAATTATGGAATGCATCAAGCATCACAGAGTGTTCTTTGGACACACAGGCTTCATTATAATGAATTGCCCATTGTTTCAATGCTTGTAAATAGCTTTTCTGTAATTTGCAGTTTTTTTGGAATTAATGAATGTTTAAGCTTGGCAAAGTATTGTTTCGACAAGCAGGACTCAATTTAGAGAATTGTGCATTGTTTCAATGCTTGTAGATGGCTTTCCTGTAATTTGCAGTGCATTTGGAATTAAGGAATAGTTTAAGCATGGCAAAGAGCTCTTTCAACAAACTGACCTATCTATAGAGAATTGGGCAAGGTTTTATTCCTTCTAACCAGCTATTTTGAAATTTGCGATTTCTTGGGATTTGTATAATTTTTTAGAATCGCAATGTCTTCTATGGACAAACAGCCACTTTATCGTGAATTGCGCATTGCTTCCAAGATGGAAAATTGCTTATCTAAAATTTGCGGCTTCTTGGGAATTTTGTAATGTTTCAAACATCTTAGAGTATTTTTTTGACAAAAATGGCCTAATCAATATGAATTAGGAATTGTTTCAATGCTTGTAAATAGCTCTTTAGAAATTTCCGGTCTCTTTGGAATTATGGAATGCATCAAGCATCACAGGGTGTTCTTTGGACACACAGGCTTCATTATAATGAATTGCCCATTGTTTCAATGCTTGTAAATAGCTTTTCTGTAATTTGCAGTTTTTTTGGAATTAATGAATGTTTAAGCTTGGCAAAGTATTGTTTCGACAAGCAGGACTCAATTTAGAGAATTGTGCATTGTTTCAATGCTTGTAGATGGCTTTCCTGTAATTTGCAGTGCATTTGGAATTAAGGAATAGTTTAAGCATGGCAAAGAGCTCTTTCAACAAACTGACCTATCTATAGAGAATTGGGCAAGGTTTTATTCCTTCTAACCAGCTATTTTGAAATTTGCGATTTCTTGGGATTTGTATAATTTTTTAGAATCGCAATGTCTTCTATGGACAAACAGCCACTTTATCGTGAATTGCGCATTGCTTCCAAGATGGAAAATTGCTTATCTAAAATTTGCGGCTTCTTGGGAATTCTGTAATGTTTCAAACATCCTAGAGTATTTTTTTGACAAAAATGGCCTAATCAATATGAATTAGGAATTGTTTCAATGCTTGTAAATAGCTCTTTAGAAATTTCCTGTCTCTTTGCAACTATGGAATGCATCAAGCATCACAGAGTGGTCTTTGGACACACAGGCTTCATTATAATGAATTGCGCATTGTTTCAATGCTAGTAAATGGCTTTTCTGTAATTTGTAGTTTTTTTGGAATTAATGGATGTTTAAGCTTGGCAAAGTATTGTTTCGACAAGCAGGACTCAATTTAGAGAATTGTGCATTGTTTCAATGCTTGTAAATGGCTTTTCTGTAATTTGCGGTGCATTTTGAATTAAGGAATAGTTTAAGGATGGCAAAGAGCTCTTTCGACAAACTGACCTCTCTATAGAGAATTGGGCAAGGTTTTATTCCTTCTAACCAGCTATTTTGAAATTTGCGATTTCTTGGGATTTGTATAATTTTTTAGAATTGCAATGTCTTCTATGGACAAACGGGCCCCTTTATCGTGAATTGCGCATTGCTTCCAAGATGGAAAATTGCTTATCTAAAACTTGCAGCTTCTTGGGAATTTTGTAATGTTTCAAACATCCTAGAGTATCTTTTTGACAAAAATGGCCTAATCAATATGAATTAGGAATTGTTTCAATGCTTGTAAATAGCTCTTTAGAAATTTCCGGTCTCTTTGGAATTATGGAATGCATCAAGCATCACAGAGTGTTCTTTGGACACACAGGCTTGATTATAATGAATTGCTAATTGCTTTTCTGTAATTTGCAGTTTTTTTGGAATTAGGGAATGTTTTAGCTTGGCAAAGTATTGTTTCGACAAGCAGGACTCAATTTAGAGAATTGTGCATTGTTTCAATGCTTGTAAATAGCTTTTTCTGTAATTTGCAGTTTTTAAGAAATAAGTAATGTTTATTCTTGGCAAAGTGTTGTTTCGACAAGCAGGATTCAATATAGAGAATTGTGCATTGTTTCAATGCTTGTAAATGGCTTTTCTGTAATTTGCGGTTTCTCTCGAATTACGGAATGTTTAAGCTTTGCAAAGTGTTGTTTCGACAAGCAGGATTCAATATAGAGAATAGTGCATTGTTTCAATGCTTGTAAATGGCTTTTCTGTAAATTGCAGTGCATTTGGAATTAAGGAATAGTTTAAGCATGGCAAAGAGCTCTTTCGACAAACTGACCTCTCTATAGAGAATTGGGCACAGTTTTAATACTTCTAAACAGCTATTTTGAAATTTGTTTTTTTCTTGGGAATTGTATAATTTTTTAGCATCGCAATGTCTTCTATGGAGATACGCACCCCACTATGGTGAATTGCGCATTGCTTCCAAGATAGAAAATTGCTTATCTAAAGTTTGCGGCTTCTTTGGAATTCTGTAATGTTTCGAACATCCTAGACTGTTCATTTGACAAATTGGCCTAATCAATATGAATTGGTAATTGTTTCAATGCTTGTAAATAGCTCTTTAGAAATTTCCGGTCTCTTTGGAATTATGGAATGCATCAAGCATTACAGAGTGTTCTTTAGACACACAGGCTTCGTTAAAATGAATTGCGCATTGTTTCAATGCTTGTAAATGGCTTTTCTGTAATTTGCAGTTTTTTAGGAATTAGGGAATGTATATTCTTGGCAAAGTGTTGTTTCGACAAGCAGGACTCAATTTAGAGAATTGTGCATTGTTTCAATGCTTGTAGATGGCTTTCCTGTAATTTGCGGTGCATTTAGAATTAAGGAATAGTTTAAGCATGGCAAAGAGCTCTTTCAACAAACTGACCTATCTATAGAGAATTGGGCAAGGTTTTATTCCTTCTAACCAGCTATTTTGAAATTTGCGATTTCTTGGGATTTGTATAATTTTTTAGAATCGCAATGTCTTCTATTGACAAACAGCCACTTTATCGTAAATTGCGCATTGCTTCCAAGATGGAAAATTGCTTATCTAAAATTTGCGGCTTCTTGGGAATTCTGTAATGTTTCAAACATCCTAGAGTATTTTTTTGACAAAAATGGCCTATTCAATATGAATTAGGAATTGTTTCAATGCTTGTAAATAGCTCTTTAGAAATTTCCTGTCTCTTTGGAACTATGGAATGCATCAAGCATCACAGAGTGTTCTTTGGACACACAGGCTTCATTATAATGAATTGCGCATTGTTTCAATGCTAGTAAATGGCTTTTCTGTAATTTGTAGTTTTTTTGGAATTAATGAATGTTTAAGCTTGGCGAAGTATTGTTTCGACAAGCAGGACTCAATTTAGAGAATTGTGCATTGTTTCAATGCTTGTAAATGGCTTTTCTGTAATTTGCGGTGCATTTTGAACTAAGGAATAGTTTAAGGATGGCAAAGAGCTCTTTCGACAAACTGACCTCTCTATAGAGAATTGGGCAAGGTTTTATTCCTTCTAACCTGCTATTTTGAAATTTGCGATTTCTTGGGATTTGTATAATTTTTTAGAATCGCAATGTCTTCTATGGACAAACGGGCCCTTTTATCGTGAATTGCGCATTGCTTCCAAGATGGAAAATGGCTTATCTAAAATTTGCGGCTTCTTGGGAATTTTGTAATGTTTCAAACATCCTAGAGTATTTTTTTGACAAATGGCCTAATCAATATGAATTAGGAATTGTTTCAATGCTTGTAAATAGCTCTTTAGAAATTTCCGGTCTCATTGGAATTATGGAATGCATCAAGCATCACAGAGTGTTCTTTGGACACACAGGCTTCATTATAATGAATTGTGCATTGTTTCAATGCTTGTAAATGGCTTTTCTGTAATTTGCAGTTTTTTTGGAATTAATGAATGTTTAAGCTTGGCAAAGTCTTGTTTCGACAAGCAGGACTCAATTTAGAGAATTGTGCATTGTTTCAATGCTTGTAGATGGCTTTCCTGTAATTTGCGGTGCATTTGGAATTAAGGAATAGTTTAAGCATGGCAAAGAGCTCTTTCGACAAACTGACCTCTCTATAGAGAATTGGGCACAGTTTTAATCCTTCTAAACAGCTATTTTGAAATTTGTTCTTTTCAAAGGGAATTGTATAATTTTTTAGCATCGCAATGTCTTCTATGGAGATACGCACCCCACTATGGTGAATTGCGCATTGCTTCCAAGATAGAAAATTGCTTATCTAAAGTTTGCGGCTTCTTTGGAATTCTGTAATGTTTCGAACATCCTAGACTGTTCATTTGACAAATTGGCCTAATCAATATAAATTGGTAATTGTTTCAATGCTTGTAAATAGTTCTTTAGAAATTTCCGGTCTCTTTGGAATTATGGAATGCATCAAGCATCACAGAGTGTTCTTTAGACACACAGGCTTCGTTATAATGAATTGCGCATTGTTTCAATGCTTGTAAATGGCTTTTCTGTAATTTGCAGTTTTTTAGGAATTAGGGAATGTATATTCTTGGCAAAGTGTTGTTTCGACAAGCAGGATTCAATATAGAGAATTGTGCATTGTTTCAATGCTTGTAAATGGCTTTCCTGTAATTTGCAGTGCATTTGGAATTAAGGAATAGTTTAAGCATGGCAAAGAGCTCTTTCAACAAACTGACCTATCTATAGAGAATTGGGCAAGGTTTTATTCCTTCTAACCAGCTATTTTGAAATTTGCGATTTCTTGGGATTTGTATAATTTTTTAGAATCGCAATGTCTTCTATGGACAAACGGGCCCCTTTATCGTGAATTGCGCATTGCTTCCAAGATGGAAAATGGATTATCTAAAATTTGCGGCTTCTAGGGAATTTTGTAATGTTTCAAACATCCTAGAGTATTTTTTTGACAAATGGCCTAATCAATATGAATTAGGAATTGTTTCAATTCTTGTAAATAGCTCTTTAGAAATTTCCGGTCTCTTTCTAATTATGGAATGCATCAAGCATCACAAAGTGTTCTTTGGACACACAGGCTTCATTATAATGAATTGCGCATTGTTTCAATGCTTGTAAATGGCTTTTCTGTAATTTGCAGTTTTTTTGGAATTAATGAATGTTTAAGCTTGGCAAAGTCTTGTTTCGACAAGCAGGACTCAATTTAGAGAATTGTGCATTGTTTCAATGCTTGTAGATGGCTTTCCTGTAATTTGCGGTGCATTTTGAATTAAGGAATAGTTTAAGGATGGCAAAGAGCTCTTTCGACAAACTGACCTCTCTATAGAGAATTGGGCAAGGTTTTATTCCTTCTAACCAGCTATTTTGAAATTTGCGATTTCTTGGGATTTGTATAATTTTTTAGAATCGCAATGTCTTCTATGGACAAACGGGCCCCTTTATCGTGAATTGCGCATTGCTTCCAAGATGGAAAATGGATTATCTAAAATTTGCGGCTTCTTGGGAATTTTGTAATGTTTCAAACATCCTAGAGTATTTTTTTGACAAATGGCCTAATCAATATGAATTAGGAATTGTTTCAATTCTTGTAAATAGCTCTTTAGAAATTTCCGGTCCCTTTGGAATTATGGAATGCATCAAGCATCACAGAGTGTTCTTTGGACACACAGGCTTCATTATAATGAATTGCGCATTGTTTCAATGCTTGTAAATGGCTTTTCTGTAATTTGCAGTTTTTTTGGAATTAATGAATGTATAAGCTTGGCAAAGTCTTGTTTCGACAAGCAGGACTCAATTTAGAGAATTGTGCATTGTTTCAATGCTTGTAGATGGCTTTCCTGTAATTTGCGGTGCATTTGGAATCAAGGAATAGTTTAAGCATGGCAAAGAGGTCTTTCGACAAACTGACCTCTCTATAGAGAATTGGGCAAGGTTTTATTCCTTCTAACCAGCTATTTTGAAATTTGCGATTTCTTGGGATTTGTATAATTTTTTAGAATCGCAATGTCTTCTATGGACAAACGGGCCCCTTTATCGTGAATTGCGCATTGCTTCCAAGATGGAAAATGGATTATCTAAAATTTGCGGCTTCTTGGGAATTTTGTAATGTTTCAAACATCCTAGAGTATTTTTTTGACAAATGGCCTAATCAATATGAATTAGGAATTGTTTCAATTCTTGTAAATAGCTCTTTAGAAATTTCCGGTCTCTTTGGAATTATGGAATGCATCAAGCATCACAGAGTGTTCTTTGGACACACAGGCTTCATTATAATGAATTGCGCATTGTTTTAATGCTTGTAAATGGCTTTTCTGTAATTTGCAGTTTTTTTGGAATTAATGAATGTATAAGCTTGGCAAAGTCTTGTTTCGACAAGCAGGACTCAATTTAGAGAATTGTGCATTGTTTCAATGCTTGTAGATGGCTTTCCTGTAATTTGCGGTGCATTTGGAATCAAGGAATAGTTTAAGCATGGCAAAGAGGTCTTTCGACAAACTGACCTCTCTATAGAGAATTGGGCAAGGTTTTATTCCTTCTAACCAGATATTTTGAAATTTGCAATTTCTTGGGATTTGTATAATTTTTTAGAAACGCAATGTCATCTATAGACAAACGGGCCCCTTTATCGTGAATTGTGCATTGCTTCCAAGATGGAAAATGGCTTATCTAAAATTTGCGGCTTCTTGGGAATTCTGTAATGTTTCAAACATCCTAGAGTATTTTTTTGACAAATGGGCCTAATCAATATGAATTAGGAATTGTTTCAATGCTTGTAAATAGCTCTTTAGAAATTTCCGGTCTCTTTGGAATTATGGAACGCATCAAGCATCACAGAGTGTTCTTTGGACACACAGTCTTCATTATAATGAATTGCGCATTGTTTCAATGCTTGTAAATGGCTTTTCTGTAATTTGCAGTTTTTTTGTAATTAATGAATGTTTAGGCTTGGCATAGTATTGTTTCCACAAGCAGGACTCAATTTAGAGAATTGTGCATTGTTTCAATGCTTGTAGATGGCTTTCCTGTAATTTGCAGTGCATTTGGAATTAAGGAATAGTTTAAGCATGGCAAAGAGCTCTTTCAACAAACTGACCTATCTATAGAGAATTGGGCAAGGTTTTATTCCTTCTAACCAGCTATTTTGAAATTTGCGATTTTTTGGGATTTGTATAATTTTTTAGAATCGCAATGTCTTCTATGGACAAACAGCCACTTTATAGTGAATTGCGCATTGCTTCCAAGATGGAAAATTGCTTATCTAAAATTTGTGGCTTCTTGGGAATTCTGTAATGTTTCGAACATCCTAGACTGTTCATTTGACAAATTGGCCTAATCAATATAAATTGGTAATTGTTTCAATGCTTGTAAATAGCTCTTTAGAAATTTCTGGTCTCTTTGGAATTATGGAATGCATCAAGCATCACAGAGTGTTCTTTAGACACACAGGCTTCGTTATAATGAATTGCGCATTGTTTCAATGCTTGTAAATGGCTTTTCTGTAATTTGCAGTTTTTTAGGAATTAGGGAATGTATATTCTTGGCAAAGTGTTGTTTCGACAAGCAGGATTCAATATAGAGAATTGTGCATTGTTTCAATGCTTGTAAATGGCTTTCCTGTAATTTGCAGTGCATTTGGAATTAAGGAATAGTTTAAGCATGGCAAAGAGCTCTTTCAACAAACTGACCTATCTATAGAGAATTGGGCAAGGTTTTATTCCTTGTAACCAGCTATTTTGAAATTTGCGATTTCTTAGGATTTGTATAATTTTTTAGAATCGCAATGTCTTCTATGGACAAACGGGCCCCTTTATCGTGAATTGCGCATTGCTTCCAAGATGGAAAATGGATTATCTAAAATTTGCGGCTTCTTGGGAATTTTGTAATGTTTCAAACATCCTAGAGTATTTTTTTGACAAATGGCCTAATCAATATGAATTAGGAATTGTTTCAATGCTTGTAAATAGCTCTTTAGAAATTTCCGGTCTCTTTGGAATTATGGAATGCATCAAGCATCACAGAGTGTTCTTTGGACACACAGGCTTCATTATAATGAATTGCGCATTGTTTCAATGCTTGTAAATGGCTTTTCTGTAATTTGCAGTTTTTTTGGAATTAATGAATGTTTAAGCTTGGCAAAGTCTTGTTTCGACAAGCAGGACTCAATTTAGAGAATTGTGCATTGTTTCAATGCTTGTAGATGGCTTTCCTGTAATTTGCGGTGCATTTGGAATCAAGGAATAGTTTAAGCATGGCAAAGAGCTCTTTCGACAAACTGACCTCTCTATAGAGAATTGGGCAAGGTTTTATTCCTTCTAACCAGCTATTTTGAAATTTGCGATTTCTTGGGATTTGTATAATTTTTTAGAATCGCAATGTCTTCTATGGACAAACGGGCCCCTTTATCGTGAATTGCGCATTGCTTCCAAGATGGAAAATGGATTATCTAAAATTTGCGGCTTCTTGGGAATTCTGTAATGTTTCAAACATCCTAGAGTATTTTTTTGACAAATGGCCTAATCAATATGAATTAGGAATTGTTTCAATGCTTGTAAATAGCTCTTTAGAAATTTCCGGTCTCTTTGGAATTATGGAATGCATCAAGCATCACAGAGTGTTCTTTGGACACACAGGCTTCATTATAATGAATTGCGCATTGTTTCAATGCTTGTAAATGGCTTTTCTGTAATTTGCAGTTTTTTTGGAATTAATGAATGTTTAAGCTTGGCAAAGTCTTGTTTCGACAAGCAGGACTCAATTTAGAGAATTGTGCATTGTTTCAATGCTTGTAGATGGCTTTCCTGTAATTTGCGGTGCATTTGGAATCAAGGAATAGTTTAAGCATGGCAAAGAGGTCTTTCGACAAACTGACCTCTCTATAGAGAATTGGGCAAGGTTTTATTCCTTCTAACCAGCTATTTTGAAATTTGCGATTTCTTGGGATTTGTATAATTTTTTAGAATCGCAATGTCATCTATAGACAAACGGGCCCCTTTATCGTGAATTGCGCATTGCTTCCAAGATGGAAAATGGCTTATCTAAAATTTGCGGCTTCTTGGGAATTCTGTAATGTTTCAAACATCCTAGAGTATTTTTTTGACAAATGGGCCTAATCAATATGAATTAGGAATTGTTTCAATGCTTGTAAATAGCTCTTTAGAAATTTCCGGTCTCTTTGGAATTATGGAATGCATCAAGCATCACAGAGTGTTCTTTGGACACACAGTCTTCATTATAATGAATTGCGCATTGTTTCAATGCTTGTAAATGGCTTTTCTGTAATTTGCAGTTTTTTTGTAATTAATGAATGTTTAGGCTTGGCATAGTATTGTTTCCACAAGCAGGACTCAATTTAGAGAATTGTGCATTGTTTCAATGCTTGTAGATGGCTTTCCTGTAATTTGCAGTGCATTTGGAATTAAGGAATAGTTTAAGCATGGCAAAGAGCTCTTTCAACAAACTGACCTATCTATAGAGAATTGGGCAAGGTTTTATTCCTTCTAACCAGCTATTTTGAAATTTGCGATTTTTTGGGATTTGTATAATTTTTTAGAATCGCAATGTCTTCTATGGACAAACAGCCACTTTATAGTGAATTGCGCATTGCTTCCAAGATGGAAAATTGCTTATCTAAAATTTGTGGCTTCTTGGGAATTCTGTAATGTTTCGAACATCCTAGACTGTTCATTTGACAAATTGGCCTAATCAATATAAATTGGTAATTGTTTCAATGCTTGTAAATAGCTCTTTAGAAATTTCTGGTCTCTTTGGAATTATGGAATGCATCAAGCATCACAGAGTGTTCTTTAGACACACAGGCTTCGTTATAATGAATTGCGCATTGTTTCAATGCTTGTAAATGGCTTTTCTGTAATTTGCAGTTTTTTAGGAATTAGGGAATGTATATTCTTGGCAAAATTTTGTTTCGACAAGCAGGATTCAATATAGAGAATTGTGCATTGTTTCAATGCTTGTAAATGGCTTTCCTGTAATTTGCAGTGCATTTGGAATTAAGGAATAGTTTAAGCATGGCAAAGAGCTCTTTCAACAAACTGACCTATCTATAGAGAATTGGGCAAGGTTTTATTCCTTCTAACCAGCTATTTTGAAATTTGCGATTTCTTGGGATTTGTATAATTTTTTAGAATCGCAATGTCATCTATAGACAAACGGGCCCCTTTATCGTGAATTGCGCATTGCTTCCAAGATGGAAAATGGCTTATCTAAAATTTGCGGCTTCTTGGGAATTCTGTAATGTTTCAAACATCCTAGAGTATTTTTTTGACAAATGGGCCTAATCAATATGAATTAGGAATTGTTTCAATGCTTGTAAATAGCTCTTTAGAAATTTCCGGTCTCTTTGGAATTATGGAATGCATCAAGCATCACAGAGTGTTCTTTGGACACACAGTCTTCATTATAATGAATTGCGCATTGTTTCAATGCTTGTAAATGGCTTTTCTGTAATTTGCAGTTTTTTTGTAATGAATGAATGTTTAGGCTTGGCATAGTATTGTTTCCACAAGCAGGACTCAATTTAGAGAATTGTGCATTGTTTCAATGCTTGTAGATGGCTTTCCTGTAATTTGCAGTGCATTTGGAATTAAGGAATAGTTTAAGCATGGCAAAGAGCTCTTTCAACAAACTGACCTATCTATAGAGAATTGGGCAAGGTTTTATTCCTTCTAACCAGCTATTTTGAAATTTGCGATTTTTTGGGATTTGTATAATTTTTTAGAATCGCAATGTCTTCTATGGACAAACAGCCACTTTATAGTGAATTGCGCATTGCTTCCAAGATGGAAAATTGCTTATCTAAAATTTGTGGCTTCTTGGGAATTCTGTAATGTTTCGAACATCCTAGACTGTTCATTTGACAAATTGGCCTAATCAATATAAATTGGTAATTGTTTCAATGCTTGTAAATAGCTCTTTAGAAATTTCTGGTCTCTTTGGAATTATGGAATGCATCAAGCATCACAGAGTGTTCTTTAGACACACAGGCTTCGTTATAATGAATTGCGCATTGTTTCAATGCTTGTAAATGGCTTTTCTGTAATTTGCAGTTTTTTAGGAATTAGGGAATGTATATTCTTGGCAAAATTTTGTTTCGACAAGCAGGATTCAATATAGAGAATTGTGCATTGTTTCAATGCTTGTAAATGGCTTTCCTGTAATTTGCAGTGCATTTGGAATTAAGGAATAGTTTAAGCATGGCAAAGAGCTCTTTCAACAAACTGACCTATCTATAGAGAATTGGGCAAGGTTTTATTCCTTCTAACCAGCTATTTTGAAATTTGCGATTTCTTGGGATTTGTATAATTTTTTAGAATCGCAATGTCTTCTATGGACAAACGGGCCCCTTTATCGTGAATTGTGCATTGCTTCCAAGATGGAAAATGGATTATCTAAAATTTGCGGCTTCTTGGGAATTTTGTAATGTTTCAAACATCCTAGAGTATTTTTTTGACAAATGGCCTAATCAATATGAATTAAGAATTGTTTCAATTCTTGTAAATAGCTCTATAGAAATTTCCGGTCTCTTTGGAATTATGGAATGCATCAAGCATCACAGAGTGTTCTTTGGACACACAGGCTTCATTATAATGAATTGCGCATTGTTTCAATGCTTGTAAATGGCTTTTCTGTAATTTGCAGTTTTTTTGGAATTAATGAATGTTTAAGCTTGGCAAAGTCTTGTTTCGACAAGCAGGACTCAATTTAGAGAATTGTGCATTGTTTCAATGCTTGTAGATGGCTTTCCTGTAATTTGCGGTGCATTTGGAATCAAGGAATAGTTTAAGCATGGCAAAGAGCACTTTCGACAAACTGACCTCTCTATAGAGAATTGGGCAAGGTTTTATTCCTTCTAACCAGCTGTTTTGAAATTTGCGATTTCTTGGCATTTGTATAATTTTTTAGAATCGCAATGTCATCTATGGACAAACGGGCCCCTTTATCGTGAATTGCGCATTGCTTCCAAGATGGAAAATGGCTTATCTAAATTTTGCGGCTTCTTGGGAATTCTGTAATGTTTCAAACATCCTAGAGTATTTTTTTGACAAATGGGCCTAATCAATATGAATTAGGAATTGTTTCAATGCTTGTAAATAGCTCTTTAGAAATTTCCGGTCTCTTTGGAATTATGGAATGCATCAAGCATCACAGAGTGTTCTTTGGACACACAGTCTTCATTATAATGAATTGCGCATTGTTTCAATGCTTGTAAATGGCTTTTCTGTAATTTGCAGTTTTTTTTGTAATTAATGAATGTTTAGGCTTGGCATAGTATTGTTTCCACAAGCAGGACTCAATTTAGAGAATTGTGCATTGTTTCAATGCTTGTAGATGGCTTTCCTGTAATTTGCAGTGCATTTGGAATTAAGGAATAGTTTAAGCATGGCAAAGAGCTCTTTCAACAAACTGACCTATCTATAGAGAATTGGGCAAGGTTTTATTCCTTCTAACCAGCTATTTTGAAATTTGCGATTTTTTGGGATTTGTATAATTTTTTAGAATCGCAATGTCTTCTATGGACAAACAGCCACTTTATAGTGAATTGCGCATTGCTTCCAAGATGGAAAATTGCTTATCTAAAATTTGTGGCTTCTTGGGAATTCTGTAATGTTTCGAACATCCTAGACTGTTCATTTGACAAATTGGCCTAATCAATATAAATTGGTAATTGTTTCAATGCTTGTAAATAGCTCTTTAGAAATTTCTGGTCTCTTTGGAATTATGGAATGCATCAAGCATCACAGAGTGTTCTTTAGACACACAGGCTTCGTTATAATGAATTGCGCATTGTTTCAATGCTTGTAAATGGCTTTTCTGTAATTTGCAGTTTTTTAGGAATTAGGGAATGTATATTCTTGGCAAAGTGTTGTTTCGACAAGCAGGATTCAATATAGAGAATTGTGCATTGTTTCAATGCTTGTAAATGGCTTTCCTGTAATTTGCAGTGCATTTGGAATTAAGGAATAGTTTAAGCATGGCAAAGAGCCCTTTCAACAAACTGACCTATCTATAGAGAATTGGGCAAGGTTTTATTCCTTCTAACCAGCTATTTTGAAATTTGCGATTTCTTGGGATTTGTATAATTTTTTAGAATCGCAATGTCTTCTATGGACAAACGGGCCCCTTTATCGTGAATTGGGCATTGCTTCCAAGATGGCAAATGGATTATCTAAAATTTGCGGCTTCTTGGGAATTTTGTAATGTTTCAAACATCCTAGAGTATTTTTTTGACAAATGGCCTAATCAATATGAATTAAGAATTGTTTCAATTCTTGTAAATAGCTCTATAGAAATTTCCGGTCTCTTTGGAATTATGGAATGCATCAAGCATCACAGAGTGTTCTTTGGACACACAGGCTTCATTATAATGAATTGCTAATTGCTTTTCTGTAATTTGCAGTTTTTTTGGAATTAGGGAATGTTTTAGCTTGGCAAAGTATTGTTTCGACAAGCAGGATTCAATATAGAGAATAGTGCATTGTTTCAATGCTTGTAAATAGCTTTTCTGTAAATTGCGGTGCATTTGGAATTAAGGAATAGTTTAAGCATGGCAAAGAGCTCTTTCGACAAACTGACCTCTCTATAGAGAATTGGGCACAGTTTTATTCCTTCTAACCAGCTATTTTGAAATTTGCGATTTCTTGGCATTTGTATAATTTTTTAGAATCGCAATGTCTTCTATGGACAAACGGGCCCCTTTATCGTGAATTGCGCATTGCTTCCAAGATGGAAAATTGCTTATCTAAAATTTGCAGCTTCTTGGGAATTCTGTAATGTTTCAAACATCCTAGAGTATTTTTTTGACAAAAATGGCCTATTCAATATGAATTAGGAATTGTTTCAATGCTTGTAAATAGCTCTTTAGAAATTTCCTGTCTCTTTGGAACTATGGAATGCATCAAGCATCACAGAGTGTTCTTTGGACACACAGGCTTCATTATAATGAATTGCGCATTGTTTCAATGCTAGTAAATGGCTTTTCTGTAATTTGTAGTTTTTTTGGAATTAATGAATTTTTAAGCTTGGCAAAGTATTGTTTCGACAAGCAGGACTCAATTTAGAGAATTGTGCATTGTTTCAATGCTTGTAGATGGCTTTTCTCTAATTTGCGGTGCATTTGGAATTAAGGAATAGTTTAAGCATGGCAAAGTGCTCTTTCAACAAACTGACCTATCTATAGAGAATTGGGCAAGTTTTTATTCCTTTTAACCAGCTATTTTGAAATTTGCGATTTCTTGGGATTTGTATAATTTTTTAGAATCGCAATGTCTTCTATGGACAAACGGGCCCCTTTATCGTGAATTTCGCATTGCTTCCAAGATGGAAAATTGCTTATCTAAATTTTGCGGCTTCTTGACAATTCTGTAATGTTTCAAACATCCTAGAGTATTTTTTCGACAAAAATGGCCTCATCAATATGAATTAGGAATTGTTTCAATGCTTGTAAATAGCTCGTTAGAAATTTCCTGTCTCTTTGGAATTATGGAATGCATCAAGCATCACAGAGTGTTCTTTGGACACACAGGCTTCATTATAATGAATTGCTAATTGCTTTTCTGTAATTTGCAGTTTTTTTGGAATTAGGGAATGTTTTAGCTTGGCAAAGTATTGTTTCGACAAGCAGGATTCAATATAGAGAATAGTGCATTGTTTCAATGCTTGTAAATGGCTTTTCTGTAAATTGCGGTGCATTTGGAATTAAGGAATAGTTTAAGCATGGCAAAGAGCTCTTTCGACAAACTGACCTCTCTATAGAGAATTGGGCACAGTTTTATTCCTTCTAACCAGCTATTTTGAAATTTGCGATTTCTTGGCATTTGTATAATTTTTTAGAATCGCAATGTCTTCTATGGACAAACGGGCCCCTTTATCGTGAATTGCGCATTGCTTCCAAGATGGAAAATGGCTTATCTAAAATTTGCGGCTTCTTGGGAATTTTGTAATGTTACAAACATCCTAGAGTATTTTTTTGACAAATGGCCTAATCAAAATGAATTAGGAATTGTTTCAATGCTTGTAAATAGCTCTTTAGAAATTTCCGGTCTCTTTGGAATTATGGAATGCGTCAAGCATCACAGAGTGTTCTTTGGACACACAGGCTTCATTATAATGAATTGCGCATTGTTTCAATGCTTGTAAATAGCTGTTCTGTAATTTGCAGTTATTTTGGAATTAATGAATGTTTAAGCTTGGCAAAGTCTTGTTTCGACAAGCAGGACTCAATTTAGAGAATTGTGCATTGTTTCAATGCTTGTAGATGGCTTTCCTGTAATTTGCGGTGCATTTGGAATTAAGGAATAGTTTAAGCATGGCAAAGAGCTCTTTCAACAAACTGACCTATCTATAGAGAATTGGGCAAGGTTTTATTCCTTCTAACCAGCTATTTTGAAATTTGCGATTTCTTGGGATTTGTATAATTTTTTAGAATCGCAATGTCTTCTATGGACAAACGGGCCCCTTTATCGTGAATTTCGCATTGCTTCCAAGATGGAAAATGGCTTATCTAAAATTTGCGGCTTCTTGGGAATTTTGTAATGTTACAAACATCCTAGAGTATTTTTTTGACAAATGGCCTAATCAATATGAATTAGGAATTGTTTCAATGCTTGTAAATAGCTCTTAAGAAATTTCCTGTCTCTTTGGAACTATGGAATGCATCAAGCACCACAGGGTGTTCTTTGGACACACAGGCTTCATTATAATGAATTGCGCATTGTTTCAATGCTAGTAAATGGCTTTTCTGTAATTTGTAGTTTTTTTGGAATTAATGAATGTTTAAGCTTGGCAAAGTATTGTTTCGACAAGCAGGGCTCAATTTAGAGAATTGTGCATTGTTTCAATGCTTGTAAAAGGCTTTTCTGTAATTTGCGGTGCATTTGGAATTAAGGAATAGTTTAAGCATGGCAAAGTGCTCTTTCGACAAACTGACCTCTCTAGAGTGAATTGGGCACAATTTTTATCTTTCGAAACAACTTTTTTAAAATTTGTGGTTTCTTGGGAATTGTATAACTTTTCTAGCATCGCAATATCTTCTATGGACAAAGGGGCCCTTCTATCGTGAATTGCGCATTGCTTCCAAGATGGGAAATTGCTTTTCTAAAATTTGCGGCTTCTTGGGAATTCTGTAATGTTTTAAACGTCCTAGAGTGTTCTTTTGACAAATTGGCCTAATCAATATGAATTGGGAATTGTTTCAATGCTTGCAAATAGCTCTTTAGAAATTTCCGGTCTCTTTGGCAATATGGAGTGCATAAAGCATGACAGAGTGTTCTTTCGACCAACAGGCTTCATCCTTATGAGTTGCGCATTATTTCAATGCTTGTAAAATTCTTCTGTGTAATTTGCAGTTTCGCTGGAGTTAGGGAATGTTTAAGCATCGGAAAGTATTGTTTCGACAAGTAGGCCGCAATATAGTGAATTTTGCATTGTTTCAATGCTTGTAAATGGCTTTTCTGTAATTTGCAATTTCTTTAGAATTAAGGAATATTTCACACAAGGCAAAGAGCTCTTTCGATAAACTGTCCTCTCTATAGAGAATTGGGCCCAGTTTTAATCATTCAAAACAGCTATTTTGAAATTTGCTGTTTCTTGGGAATTCTATAATTTTTTAGGATCGCAATGTCTTCTTTGGACAAAGAGGCCCCTCTGTCTTGAATTGCGCATTCCTTCCAAGATGGAAAATTGCTTTTCTAAAATTTGCGGCTTCTTGGGAATTCTGTAATGTTTCAAACGTCCTAGAGTGTTCCTTTGACAAATAGGCCAAATCAATATGAAGAGGGAATTGTTTCAATGCTTGTGAATATCTCTTTAGAAATTTCCGGTCTCTTTGGAAATATGGAATGCATAAAGCATCACAGAGTGTTCTTTGGACAAACAGGATTCATCCTTATGAATTGCGAATTATTTCAATGCTTGTAAATTTCTTCTCTGTAAATTGTTGTTTCTATGGGATTAGGGAAATTTTTTCGCATCGCAAAGTGTTGTTTCGACAAGCAGGCCTCAATATAGAGAATTGCGGATTGTTTCAATGCTTGTAGATGGCTTTTCTGTAATTTGCGGTGCATTTGGAACCAAGGAATAGTTTAAGCATGGCAAAGAGCATTTTCGACAAACTGACCTCTCTATAGAGAATTGGGCAAGGTTTTATTCCTTCTAACCAGCTATTTTGAAATTTGCGATTTCTTGGGATTTGTATAATTTTTTAGAATCGCAATGTCTTCTATGGACAAACGGGCCCCTTTATCGTGAATTGCGCATTGCTTCCAAGATGGAAAATGGCTTATCTAAAATTTGCAGCTTCTTGGGAATTCTGTAATGTTTCAAACATCCTAGAGTATTTTTTTGACAAATGGCCTAATCAATCTGAATTAGTAATTGTTTCAATGCTTGTAAATAGCTCTTAAGAAATTTCCTGTCTCTTTGGAACTATGGAATGCATCAAGCATCACAGAGTGTTCTTTGGACACACAGGCTTCATTATAATGAATTGCGCATTGTTTCAATGCTAGTAAATGGCTTTTCTGTAATTTGTAGCTTTTTTGGAATTAATGAATGTTTAAGCTTGGCAAAGTATTGTTTCGACAAGCAGGGCTCAATTTAGAGAATTGTGCATTGTTTCAATGCTTGTAAATGGCTTTTCTGTAATTTGCGGTGCATTTTGAATTAAGGAATAGTTTAAGGATGGCAAAGAGCTCTTTCGACAAACTGACCTCTCTATAGAGAATTGGGCAAGGTTTTATTCCTTCTAACCAGCTATTTTGAAATTTGCGATTTCTTGGGATTTGTATCATTTTTTAGAATCGCAATGTCTTCTATGGACAAACGGGCCCCTTTATCGTGAATTGCGCATTGCTTCCAAGATGGAAAATGGCTTGTCTAAAATTTGCGGCTTCTTGGGAATTTTGTAATGTTTCAAACATCCTAGAGTATTTTTTTGACAAATGGCCTAATCAATATGAATTAGGAATTGTTTCAATGCTTGTAAATAGCTCTTTAGAAATTTCCGGTCTCTTTGGAATTATGGAATGCATCAAGCATCACAGAGTGTTCTTTGGACACACAGGCTTCATTAAAATGAATTGCGCATTGTTTCAATGCTTGTAAATGGCTTTTCTGTAATTTGCAGTTTTTTAGGAATTAATGAATGTTTAAGCTTGGCAAAGTCTTGTTTCGACAAGCAGGACTCAATTTAGAGAAATGTGCATTGTTTCAATGCTTGTAGATGGCTTTCCTGTAATTTGTGGTGCATTTGGAACCAAGGAATAGTTTAAGCATGGCAAAGAGCACTTTCGACAAACTGACCTCTCTATAGAGAATTGGGCAAGGTTTTATTCCTTCTAACCAGCTATTTTGAAATTTGCGATTTCTTGGGATTTGTATAATTTTTTAGAATCGCAATGTCTTCTCTGGACAAACGGGCCCCTTTATCGTGAATTGCGCATTGCTTCCAAGATGGAAAATTGCTTATCTAAAATTTGCGGCTTCTTGGGAATTCTGTAATGTTTCAAACTTCCTAGAGTATTTTTTTGACAAAAAGGGCCTATTCAATATGAATTAGGAATTGTTTCAATGCTTGTAAATAGCTCTTAAGAAGTTTCCTGTCTCTTTGGAACTATGGAATGCATCAAGCATCACAGAGTGTTCTTTGGACAAACAGGCTTCATTATAATGAATTGCTAATTGCTTTTCTGTAATTTGCAGTTTTTTTTGAATTAGGGAATGTTTTAGCTTGGCAAAGTATTGTTTCGACAAGCAGGACTCAATTTAGAGAATTGTGCATTGTTTCAATGCTTGTAAATAGCTTTTCTGTAATTTGCAGTTTTTTAGGAATTAGGGAATGTTTATTCTTGGCAAAGTGTTGTTTCGACAAGCAGGATTCAATATAGAGAATTGTGCATTGTTTCAATGCTTGTAGATGGCTTTCCTGTAATTTGCAGTGCATTTGGAATTAAGGAATAGATTAAGCATGGCAATGAGCTCTTTCAACAAACTGACCTATCTATAGAGAATTGGGCAAGGTTTTTTCCTTCTAACCAGCTATTTTGAAATTTGCGATTTCTTGGGATTTGTATAATTTTTTAGAATTGCAATGTCTTCTATGGACAAACGGGCCCCTTTATCGTGAATTGCGCATTGCTTCCAAGATAGAAAATTGCTTATCTAAAATTTGCGGCTTCTTGAGAATTTTGTAATGTTTCAAACATCCTAGAGTATTTTGTTGACAAAAATGGCCTAATCAATATGAATTAGGAATTGTTTCAATGCTTGTAAATAGCTCTTTAGAAATTTCTGGTCTCTTTGGAATTATGGAATGCATCAAGCATCACAGAGTGTTCTTTGGACACACAGGTTTCATTATAATGAATTGCGAATTGTTTCAATGCTTGTAAATGGCTTTTCTGTAATTTGCAGTTTTTTTGGAATTAGGGAATGTTTTAGCTTGGCAAAGTATTGTTTCGACAAGCAGGACTCAATTTAGAGAATTGTTCATTGTTTCAATGCTTGTAAATAGCTTTTCTGTAATTTGCAGTTTTTTTTGGAATTAGGGAATGTTTATTCTTGGGAAAGTGTTGTTTCGACAAGCAGGATTCAATATAGAGAATTGTGCATTGTTTCAATGTTTGTAGATGGCTTTCCTGTAATTTGCGGTGCATTTGGAATTAAGGAATATATTAAGCATGGCAAAGAGCTCTTTCAACAAACTGACCTATCTATAGAGAATTGGGCAAGGTTTTATTCCTTCTAACCAGCTATTTTGAAATTTGCGATTTCTTGGGATTTGTATAATTTTTTAGAATCGCAATGTCTTCTATGGACAAACGGGCCCCTTTATCGTGAATTGCACATTGCTTCCAAGATGGAAAATTGCTTATCTAAAATTTGCGGCTTCTTGACAATTCTGTAATGTTTCAAACATCCTAGAGTATTTTTTTGACAAAAATGGCCTAATCAATATGAATTAGGAAGTGTTTCAATGCTTGTAAATAGCTCTTTAGAAATTTCCGCTCTCTTTGGAATTATGGAATGCATCAAGCATCACAGAGTGTTCTTTGGACACACAGGCTTCATTATAATGAATTTCGCATTGTTTCAATGCTTGTAAATGGCTTTTCTGTAATTTGCAGTTTTTTTGGAATTAGGGAATGTTTAGGCTTGGCATAGTTTTGTTTCCACAAGCAGGACTCAATTTAGAGAATTGTGCATTGTTTCAATGCTTGTAGATGGCTTTCCTGTAATTTGCGGTTTCTTTGGAATTACGGAATGTTTAAGGTTGGCTAAGTGTTGTTTCGACAAGCAGGATTCAATATAGAGAATTATGCATTGTTTCAATGCTTGTAAGTGGCTTTTCTGTAATTTGCAGTTTCTTTTGAATTTCGGAATGTTTAAGCTTTGCAAAGTGTTGTTTCGACAAGCAGGATTCAATATAGAGAATTGTGCATTGTTTCAATGCTTGTAAATGGCTTTTCTGTAATTTGCGGTTTCTTTCGAATTACGGAATGTTTAAGCTTTGCAAAGTGTTGTTTCGACAAGCAGATTCAATATAGAGAATTGTGCATTCTTTCAATGCTTGTAAATGGCTTTTCTGTAATTTGCGGTGCATTTGGAATTAAGGAATAGTTTAAGCATGGCAAAGTGCTCTTTCACAAACTGACCTATCTATAGAGAATTGGGCAAGGTTTTATTCCTTCTAACCAGCTATTTTGAAATTTGCGATTTCTTGGGATTTGTATAATTTTTTAGAATCGCAATGTCTTCTATGGACAAACGGGCCCCTTTATCGTGAATTGCGCATTGCTTCCAAGATGGAAAATTGCTTATCTAAAATTTGCAGCTTCTTTACAATTCTGTAATGTTTCAAACATCCTAGAGTATTTTTTTGACAAAAATGGCCTAATCAATATGAATTAGGAATTGTTTCAATGCTTGTAAATAGCTCTTTAGAAATTTCCGGTCTCTTTGGAATTATGGAATGCATCAAGCATGACAGAGTGTTCTTTGGACAAACAGGCTTCATTATAATGAATTGCTAATTGCTTTTCTGTAATTTGCAGTTTTTTTGGAATTAGGGAATGTTTTAGCTTGGCAAAGTATTGTTTCGACAAGCAGGACTCAATTTAGAGAATTGTGCATTGTTTCAATGCTTGTAAATAGCTTTTCTGTAATTTGCAGTTTTTTAGGAATTAGGGAATGTTTATTCTTGGCAAAGTGTTGTTTCGACAAGCAGGATTCAATATAGAGAATTGTGCATTGTTTCAATGCTTGTAGATGGCTTTCCTGTAATTTGCAGTGCATTTGGAATTAAGGAATAGATTAAGCATGGCAATGAGCTCTTTCAACAAACTGACCTATCTATAGAGAATTGGGCAAGGTTTTTTCCTTCTAACCAGCTATTTTGAAATTTGCGATTTCTTGGGATTTGTATAATTTTTTAGATTTGCAATGTCTTCTATGGACAAACGGGCCCCTTTATCGTGAATTGCGCATTGCTTCCAAGATAGAAAATTGCTTATCTAAAATTTGCGGCTTCTTGAGAATTTTGTAATGTTTCAAACATCCTAGAGTATTTTGTTGACAAAAATGGCCTAATCAATATGAATTAGGAATTGTTTCAATGCTTGTAAATAGCTCTTTAGAAATTTCTGGTCTCTTTGGAATTATGGAATGCATCAAGCATCACAGAGTGTTCTTTGGACACACAGGTTTCATTATAATGAATTGCGAATTGTTTCAATGCTTGTAAATGGCTTTTCTGTAATTTGCAGTTTTTTTGGAATTAGGGAATGTTTTAGCTTGGCAAAGTATTGTTTCGACAAGCAGGACTCAATTTAGAGAATTGTTCATTGTTTCAATGCTTGTAAATAGCTTTTCTGTAATTTGCAGTTTTTTTTGGAATTAGGGAATGTTTATTCTTGGGAAAGTGTTGTTTCGACAAGCAGGATTCAATATAGAGAATTATGCATTGTTTCAATGTTTGTAGATGGCTTTCCTGTAATTTGCGATTTCTATGGAATTGAGGAATATTGTAAGCATGGCAAAGAGCTCTTTCGACAAACTGACCTCTCTAGAGTGAATTTGGCACAATTTTTATCTTTCGAAACAACTTTTTTAAAATTTGTGGTTTCTTGGGAATTGTATAATTTTTCTAGCATCGCAATATCTTCTATGGACAAAGGGGCCCTTCTATCGTGAATTGCGCATTGCTTCCAAGATGGGAAACTGCTTTTCTAAAATTTGCGGCTTCTTGGGAATTCTGTAATGTTTTAAACGTCCTAGAGTGTTCTTTTGACAAATTGGCCTAATCAATATGAATTGGGAATTGTTTCAATGCTTGCAAATAGCTCTTTAGAAATTTCCGGTCTCTTTGGCAATATGGAGTGCATAAAGTTTGACAGAGTGTTCTTTCGACCAACAGGCTTCATCCTTATGAGTTGCGCATTATTTCAATGCTTGTAAAATTCTTCTGTGTAATTTGCGGTTTCGCTGGAGTTAGGGAATGTTTAAGCATCGGAAAGTATTGTTTCGACAAGTAGGCCGCAATATAGTGAATTTCGCATTGTTTCAATGCTTGTAAATGGCTTTTCTGTAATTTGCGATTTCTTTGGAATTAATGAATATTTCACACAAGGCAAAGAGCTCTTTCGATAAACTGTCCTCTCTATAGAGAATTGGGCACAGTTTTAATCATTCAAAACAGCTATTTTGAAATTTGCTGTTTCTTGGGAATTCTATAATTTTTTAGGATCGCAATGTCTTCTTTGGACAAAGGGGCCCCTCTGTCGTGAATTGTGCATTCCTTCCAAGATGTAAAATTGCTTTTCTAAAATTTGTGGCTTCTTGGGAATTCTGTAATGTTTCAAACGTCCTAGAGTGTTCTTTTGACAAATAGGCCAAATCAATATGAAGAGGGAATTGTTTCAATGCTTGTGAATATCTCTTTAGAAATTTCCGGTCTCTTTGGAAATATGGAATGCATAAAGCATCACAGAGTGTTCTTTGGACAAACAGGATTCATCCTTATGAATTGCGAATTATTTCAATGCTTGTATATTTCTTCTCTGTAATTTGCGGTTTCTTTGGGATTAGGGAATGTTTAAGCATCGCAAAGTTTTGTTTCGACAAGCAGGCCTCCATATGGAGATTTGCGCATTGTTTCAATGCGTGTAAATGGCTTTTCTGTAATTTGTGATTTCTTTGGAATTGAGGAATATTTTAAGCATGGCAAAGTGCTCTTTCGACAAACTGACCTATCTAGAGTGAATTGGGCATAATTTTTATCTTTCGAAACAACTTTTTTAAAATTTGTGGTTTCTTGGGAATTGTATAATTTTTCTAGCATCGCAATATCTTCTATGGACAAAGGGGCCCTTCTATCGTGAATTGCGCATTGCTTCCAAGATGGGAAATTGCTTTTCTAAAATTTGCGGCTTCTTGGGAATTCTGTAATGTTTTAAACGTCCTAGAGTGTTCTTTTGACAAATTGGCCTAATCAATATGAATTGGGAATTGTTTCAATGCTTGCAAATAGCTCTTTAGAAATTTCCGGTCTCTTTGGCAATATGGAGTGCATAAAGCATGACAGAGTGTTCTTTCGACCAACAGGCTTCATCCTTATGAGTTGCGCATTATTTCAATGCTTGTAAAATTCTTCTGTGTAATTTGCGGTTTCGCTGGAGTTAGGTAATGTTTAAGCATCGGAAAGTATTGTTTCGACAAGTAGGCCGCAATATAGTGAATTTCGCATTGTTTCAATGCTTGTAAATGGCTTTTCTGTAATTTGCGATTTCTTTGGAATTAAGGAATATTTCACACAAGGCAAAGAGCTCTTTCGATATACTGTCCTCTCTATAGAGAATTGGGCACAGTTTTAATCATTCAAAACAGCTATTTTGAAATTTGCTGTTTCTTGGGAATTCTATAATTTTTTAGGATCGCAATGTCTTCTTTGGACAAAGAGGCCCCTCTGTCGTGAATTGCGCATTCCTTCCAAGATGGAAAATTGCTTTTCTAAAATTTGCGGCTTTTTGGGAATTCTGTAATGTTTCAAACGTCCTAGAGTGTTCCTTTGACAAATAGGCCAAATCAATATGAAGAGGGAATTGTTTCAATGCTTGTGAATATCTCTTTAGAAATTTCCGGTCTCTTTGGAAATATGGAATGCATAAAGCATCACAGAGTGTTCTTTGGACAAACAGGCTTCCTCCTTATGAATTGCGAATTATTTCAATGCTTGTAAATTTTTTCTATGTAAATTGTGGTTTCCTTGAGATTAGGGAAATGTTTAAGCATCGCAAAGTGTTGTTTCGACAAGCAAGCATCAATATAGAGAATTGCAGATTGTTTCAATGCTTGTAAATGGCTCTTCTGTAATTTGCAATTTATTTGGAATTGAGGAATATTGTAAGCATGGCAAAGAGCAATTTCGACAAACTGACCTCTTTAAAGAGAATTGGGCACAGTTTTAATCCTTCTAAACAACTATTTTGAAATTTGCAGTTTCTTGAGAATTTTATAATTTTTTAGCATCGCAATGTCTTCTATGGACAAAGGGGCCCCTCTATCGTGAATTGCGCATTGCTTCCAAGATGGAAAATCGCTTTTCTAAAATTTGCGGATTCTTGGGGATTCTGTAATGTTTCAAACGTCCTAGAGTGTTCTTTTGACAAATTGGCCTAATCAATATGAATTGGGAATTGTTTCAATGCTTGTAAATAGCTCTTTAGAAATTTCCGGTCTCTTTGGAAATATGGAATGCATAAAGCATCAAAGCGTGTTCTTTCGACAAACAGGCTTCGTCCTTATGAATTACGAATTATTTTAATGCTTGTAAATTTCTTCTCTGTAAATCGTGGTTTCTTTGGGATTAGGGAAATGTTTAAACATCGCAAAGTGTTGTTTGGACAAGCAGGCCTCAATATAGAGAATTGCGGAATGTTTCAATGCTTGTAAATGGCTCTTCTGTAATTTGCGATTTCTTTGGAATTGAGGGATATTTCACGCAAGGAAAAGAGCTCTTCCGATAAACTGACCTCTCTATAGAGAATTGGGCACAGTTTTAATCATTCAAAACAGCTATTTTGAAATTTGCTGTTTCTTGGGAATTCTATAATTTTTTAGGATCGCAATGTCTTTTATGGACAATAGGGCCCCTCTATCGTGAATTGCGCATTGCTTCAAAGATGGAAATTGCTTTTCTAAAATTTGCGGCTTCTTGGTAATTCTGTAATGTTTCAAAAGTAATAGAGTGTTCTTTTGACAAATTGGCCAAATCAATATGAAGTGGGAATTGTTTCAATGCTTGTGAATAGCTCTTTAGAAATTTCCGGTGTCTTTGGAAATATGGAATGCATAAAGCATCACAGAGTGTCCTTTGGACAAACAGGCTTCATCCTTATGAATTGCGAATTATTTCAATGCGTGTAAATTTCTTCTCTGTAAATTGTGGTTTATTTGGGATTAGGGAAATGTTTAAGCATCGCAAAGTGTTGTTTCGACAAGCAGGCCTCAATATAGAGAATTGCGGAATGTTTCAATGCTTGTAAATGGCTCTTCTGTAATTTGCGATTTCTTTGGAATTGAGGGATATTTCACGCAAGGCAAAGAGCTCTTTCGATAAACTGACCTCTCTATAGAGAATTGGGCACAATTTTAATCCTTCTAAACCACTATTTTGAAATTTGCGGTTTCTCGAGAATTGTATAATTTTTTAGCATCGCAATGTCTTCTATGTACAAAGGTGCCCCTCTATCGTGAATTGTGCATTGTTTCCACGATGGAAAATTGCTCTTACAAAATTTGGGCTTCTTGGGAATTCTGCAATGTTTCAAACGTCGTAGAGTGTTCTTTTGACAAATTGGCCAAATCAATATGAAGTAGGAATTGTTTCAATGCTTGTGAATAGCTCTTCTGTAATTTGCGATTTCTTTGGAATTGAGGGATATTTCACGCAAGGAAAAGAGCTCTTCCGATAAACTGACCTCTCTAGAGAGAATTGGGCACAGTTTTAATCCTTCTAAACAACTATTTTGAAATTTGCTGTTTCTTGGGAATTTTATAATTTTTTAGGATCGCAAGGTCTTCTATGGACCAAAGGGCCTCTCTATCGTGAATTGCGCATTGCTTCCAAGATGGAAAATTGCTTTTCTGGAATTTGCGGCTTGTTGGGAATTCTGTAATGTTTCAAACGTCCTAGAGTGTTCTTTTGACAAATCGGCCAAATCAATATGAAGTGGGAATTGATCCAATGCTAGTGAATATCTCTTTAGAAATTTCCGGTCTCTTTCGAAATATGGAATGCATAAAGCATCACAGAGTGTTCTTTGAACGACAGGTTTCATCCTTATGAATTTCACATTATTTCAATGCTTGTAAATTTCTTCTCTGTAAATCGTGGTTTCTTTCGGATTAGGGAAATGTTTAAGGTGCCCCTCTATCGTGAATTGTGCATTGCTTCCAAGATGGAAAATCGCTTTTCTAAAATTTGCGGATTCTTGGGAATTCTGTAATGTTTCAAACGTCCTAGAGTGTTCTTTTGACAAATTGGCCTAATCAATATGAATTGGGAATTGTTTCAATGCTTGTAAATAGCGCTTTAGAAATTTCCGGTCTCTTTGGAAATATGGAATGCATAAAGCATCAAAGCGTGTTCTTTCGACAAACAGGCTTCGTCCTTATGAATTACGAATTATTTTGATGCTTGTAAATTTCTTCTCTGTAAATCGTGGTTTCTTTGGGATTAGGGAAATGTTTAAACATCGCAAAGTGTTGTTTGGACAAGCAGGCCTCAATATAGAGAATTGCGGAATGTTTCAATGCTTGTAAATGGCTCTTCTGTAATTTGCGATTTCTTTGGAATTGAGGGATATTTCACGCAAGGGAAAGAGCTCTTCCGATATACTGACCTCTCTATAGAGAATTGGGCACAGTTTTAATCATTCAAAACAGCTATTTTGAAATTTGCTGTTTCTTGGGAATTCTATAATTTTTTAGGATCGCAATGTCTTCTATGGACAATAGGGCCCCTCTATCGTGAATTGCGCATTGCTTCCAAGATGGAAATTGCTTTTCTTAAATTTGCGGCTTCTTGTGAATTCTGTAATGTTTCAAAAGTAATAGAGTGTTCTTTTGACAAATTGGCCAAATCAATATGAAGTGGGAATTGTTTCAATGCTTGTAAATAGCTCTTTAGAAATTTCCGGTGTCTTTGGAAATATGGAATGCATAAAGCATCACAGAGTGTCCTTTGGACAAACAGGCTTCATCCTTATGAATTGCGAATTATTTCAATGCGTGTAAATTTCTTCTCTGTGAATTGTGGTTTATTTGGGATTAGGGAAATGTTTAATCATCGCAAAGTGTTGTTTCGACAAGCAGGCCTCAATATAGAGAATTGCGGAATGTTTCAATGCTTGTAAATGGCTCTTCTGTAATTTGCGATTTCTTTGGAATTGAGGGATATTTCACGCAAGGAAAAGAGCTCTTCCGATAAACTGACCTCTCTATAGAGAATTGGGCACAGTTTTAATCATTCAAAACAGCTATTTTGAAATTTGCTGTTTCTTGGGAATTCTATAATTTTTTAGGATCGCAATGTCTTTTATGGACAATAGGGCCCCTCTATCGTGAATTGCGCATTGCTTCAAAGATGGAAATTGCTTTTTTAAAATTTGCGGCTTCTTGGTAATTCTGTAATGTTTCAAAAGTAATAGAGTGTTCTTTTGACAAATTGGCCAAATCAATATGAAGTGGGAATTGTTTCAATGCTTGTGAATAGCTCTTTAGAAATTTCCGGTGTCTTTGGAAATATGGAATGCATAAAGCATCACAGAGTGTCCTTTGGACAAACAGGCTTCATCCTTATGAATTGCGAATTATTTCAATGCGTGTAAATTTCTTCTCTGTAAATTGTGGTTTATTTGGGATTAGGGAAATGTTTAAGCATCGCAAAGTGTTGTTTCGACAAGCAGACCTCAATATAGAGAATTGCGGAATGTTTCAATGCTTGTAAATGGCTCTTCTGTAATTTGCGATTTCTTTGGAATTGAGGGATATTTCACGCAAGGCAAAGAGCTCTTTCGATAAACTGACCTCTCTATAGAGAATTGGGCACAATTTTAATCCTTCTAAACCACTATTTTGAAATTTGCGGTTTCTCGAGAATTGTATAATTTTTTAGCATCGCAATGTCTTCTATGTACAAAGGTGCCCCTCTATCGTGAATTGTGCATTGTTTCCACGATGGAAAATTGCTCTTACAAAATTTGGGCTTCTTGGGAATTCTGCAATGTTTCAAACGTCGTAGAGTGTTCTTTTGACAAATTGGCCAAATCAATATGAAGTAGGAATTGTTTCAATGCTTGTGAATAGCTCTTTAGAAATTTCTGGTCTCTTTGGAAATATGGAATGCATAAAGCATCACAGAGTGTTCTTTGGACAAACAGGCTTCATCCTTATGAATTGCGAAATATTTCAATGCTTGTAAATTTCTTCTCTGTAAATCGTGGTTTCTTTCGGATTAGGGAAATGTTTAAGGTGCCCCTCTATCGTGAATTGTGCATCGCTTCCAAGATGGAAAATCGCTTTTCTAAAATTTGCGGATTCTTGGGAATTCTGTAATGTTTCAAACGTCCTAGAGTGTTCTTTTGACAAATTGGCCTAATCAATATGAATTGGGAATTTTTTCAATGCTTGTAAATAGCTCTTTAGAAATTTCCGGTCTCTTTGGAAATATGGAATGCATAAAGCATCAAAGAGTGCTCTTTTGACAAACAGGCTTCGTCCTTATGAATTGCGAATTATTTTAATGCTTGTAAATTTCTTCTCTGTAAATCGTGGTTTCTTTGGGATTAGGGAAATGTTTAAACATCGCAAAGTGTTGTTTGGACAAGCAGGCCTCAATATAGAGAATTGCGGAATGTTTCAATGCTTGTGAATGGCTCTTCTGTAATTTGCGATTTCTTTGGAATTGAGGGATATTTCACGCAAGGAAAAGAGCTCTTCCGATAAACTGACCTCTCTATAGAGAATTGGGCACAGTTTTAATCATTCAAAACAGCTATTTTGAAATTTGCTGTTTCTTGGGAATTCTATAATTTTTTAGGATCGCAATATCTTCTATGGACAATAAGGCCCCTCTATCGTGAATTGCGCATTGCTTCCAAGATGGAAATTGCTTTTCTAAAATTTGCAGCTTCTTGGGAATTCTGTAATGTTTCAAAAGTCCTAGAGTGTTCTTTTGACAAATTGGCCAAATCAATATGAAGTGGGAATTGTTTCAATGCTTGTGAATAGCTCTTTAGAAATTTTCGGTGTCTTTGGAAATATGGAATGCATAAAGCATCACAGAGTGTCCTTTGGACAAACAGGCTTCATCCTTATGAATTGCGAATTATTTCAATGCGTGTAAATTTCTTCTATGTAAATTGTGGTTTCTTTGGGATTAGGGAAATGTTTAAGCATTGCAAAGTGTTGTTTCGAAAAGCAGGCCTCAATATAGAGAATTGCGGATTTTTTCAATGCTTGTAAATGGTTCTTCTGTAATTTGCGATTTCTTTGGAATTGAGGATCATTTTAAGCATGGCAAAGAGCTCTTTCGACAAACTGACCTCTCTAGAGAGAATTGGGCACAGTTTTAATCCTTCTAAACAACTATTTTGAAATTTGCTGTTTCTTGGGAATTTTATAATTTTTTAGGATCGCAAGGTCTTCTATGGACCAAAGGGCCTCTCTATCGTGAATTGCGCATTGCTTCCAAGATGGAAAATTGCTTTTCTGGAATTTGCGGCTTGTTGGGAATTCTGTAATGTTTCAAACGTCCTAGAGTGTTCTTTTGACAAATCGGCCAAATCAATATGAAGTGGGAATTGATCCAATGCTAGTGAATATCTCTTTAGAAATTTCCGGTCTCTTTCGAAATATGGAATGCATAAAGCATCACAGAGTGTTCTTTGAACGACAGGTTTCATCCTTATGAATTTCACATTATTTCAATGCTTGTAAATTTCTTCTCTGTAAATCGTGGTTTCTTTCGGATTAGGGAAATGTTTAAGGTGCCCCTCTATCGTGAATTGTGCATTGCTTCCAAGATGGAAAATCGCTTTTCTAAAATTTGCGGATTCTTGGGAATTCTGTAATGTTTCAAACGTCCTAGAGTGTTCTTTTGACAAATTGGCCTAATCAATATGAATTGGGAATTGTTTCAATGCTTGTAAATAGCGCTTTAGAAATTTCCGGTCTCTTTGGAAATATGGAATGCATAAAGCATCAAAGCGTGTTCTTTCGACAAACAGGCTTCGTCCTTATGAATTACGAATTATTTTGATGCTTGTAAATTTCTTCTCTGTAAATCGTGGTTTCTTTGGGATTAGGGAAATGTTTAAACATCGCAAAGTGTTGTTTGGACAAGCAGGCCTCAATATAGAGAACTGCGGAATGTTTCAATGCTTGTAAATGGCTCTTCTGTAATTTGCGATTTCTTTGGAATTGAGGGATATTTCACGCAAGGGAAAGAGCTCTTCCGATATACTGACCTCTCTATAGAGAATTGGGCACAGTTTTAATCATTCAAAACAGCTATTTTGAAATTTGCTGTTTCTTGGGAATTCTATAATTTTTTAGGATCGCAATGTCTTCTATGGACAATAGGGCCCCTCTATCGTGAATTGCGCATTGCTTCCAAGATGGAAATTGCTTTTCTTAAATTTGCGGCTTCTTGGGAATTCTGTAATGTTTCAAAAGTAATAGAGTGTTCTTTTGACAAATTGGCCAAATCAATATGAAGTGGGAATTGTTTCAATGCTTGTAAATAGCTCTTTAGAAATTTCCGGTGTCTTTGGAAATATGGAATGCATAAAGCATCACAGAGTGTCCTTTGGACAAACAGGCTTCATCCTTATGAATTGCGAATTATTTCAATGCGTGTAAATTTCTTCTCTGTGAATTGTGGTTTATTTGGGATTAGGGAAATGTTTAATCATCGCAAAGTGTTGTTTCGACAAGCAGGCCTCAATATAGAGAATTGCGGAATGTTTCAATGCTTGTAAATGGCTCTTCTGTAATTTGCGATTTCTTTGGAATTAAGGAATATTTCACACAATGCAAAGAGCTCTTTCGATATACTGTCCTCTCTATAGAGAATTGGGCACAGTTTTAATCATTCAAAACAGCTATTTTGAAATTTGCTGTTTCTTGGGAATTCTATAATTTTTTAGGATCGCAATGTCTTCTTTGGACAAAGAGGCCCCTCTGTCGTGAATTGCGCATTCCTTCCAAGATGGAAAATTGCTTTTCTAAAATTTGCGGCTTCTTGGGAATTCTGTAATGTTTCAAACGTCCTAGAGTGTTCCTTTGACAAATAGGCCAAATCAATATGAAGAGGGAATTGTTTCAATGCTTGTGAATATCTCTTTAGAAATTTCCGGTCTCTTTGGAAATATGGAATGCATAAAGCATCACAGAGTGTTCTTTGGACAAACAGGCTTCCTCCTTATGAATTGCGAATTATTTCAATGCTTGTAAATTTTTTCTCTGTAAATTGTGGTTTCCTTGAGATTAGGGAAATGTTTAAGCATCGCAAAGTGTTGTTTCGACAAGCAAGCCTCAATATAGAGAATTGCGGATTGTTTCAATGCTTGTAAATGGCTCTTCTGTAATTTGCGATTTCTTTGGAATTGAGGGATATTTCACGCAAGGAAAAGAGCTCTTCCGATAAACTGACCTCTCTATAGAGAATTGGGCACAGTTTTAATCATTCAAAACAGCTATTTTGAAATTTGCTGTTTCTTGGGAATTCTATAATTTTTTAGGATCGCAATGTCTTTTATGGACAATAGGGCCCCTCTATCGTGAATTGCGCATTGCTTCAAAGATGGAAATTGCTTTTCTAAAATTTGCGGCTTCTTGGTAATTCTGTAATGTTTCAAAAGTAATAGAGTGTTCTTTTGACAAATTGGCCAAATCAATATGAAGTGGGAATTGTTTCAATGCTTGTGAATAGCTCTTTAGAAATTTCCGGTGTCTTTGGAAATATGGAATGCATAAAGCATCACAGAGTGTCCTTTGGACAAACAGGCTTCATCCTTATGAATTGCGAATTATTTCAATGCGTGTAAATTTCTTCTCTGTAAATTGTGGTTTATTTGGGATTAGGGAAATGTTTAAGCATCGCAAAGTGTTGTTTCGACAAGCAGGCCTCAATATAGAGAATTGCGGAATGTTTCAATGCTTGTAAATGGCTCTTCTGTAATTTGCGATTTCTTTGGAATTGAGGGATATTTCACGCAAGGCAAAGAGCTCTTTCGATAAACTGACCTCTCTATAGAGAATTGGGCACAATTTTAATCCTTCTAAACCACTATTTTGAAATTTGCGGTTTCTTGAGAATTGTATAATTTTTTAGCATCGCAATGTCTTCTATGTACAAAGGTGCCCCTCTATCGTGAATTGTGCATTGTTTCCACGATGGAAAATTGCTCTTACAAAATTTGGGCTTCTTGGGAATTCTGTAATGTTTCAAACGTCGTAGAGTGTTCTTTTGACAAATTGGCCAAATCAATATGAAGTAGGAATTGTTTCAATGCTTGTGAATAGCTCTTTAGAAATTTCTGGTCTCTTTGGAAATATGGAATGCATAAAGCATCACAGAGTGTTCTTTGGACAAACAGGCTTCATCCTTATGAATTGCGAAATATTTCAATGCTTGTAAATTTCTTCTCTGTAAATCGTTGTTTCTTTCGGATTAGGGAAATGTTTAAGGTGCCCCTCTATCGTGAATTGTGCATCGCTTCCAAGATGGAAAATCGCTTTTCTAAAATTTGCGGATTTTTGGGAATTCTGTAATGTTTCAAACGTCCTAGAGTGTTCTTTTGACAAATTGGCCTAATCAATATGAATTGGGAATTTTTTCAATGCTTGTAAATAGCTCTTTGGAAATTTCCGGTCTCTTTGGAAATATGGAATGCATAAAGCATCAAAGAGTGCTCTTTTGACAAACAGGCTTCGTCCTTATGAATTGCGAATTATTTTAATGCTTGTAAATTTCTTCTCTGTAAATCGTGGTTTCTTTGGGATTAGGGAAATGTTTAAACATCGCAAAGTGTTGTTTGGACAAGCAGGCCTCAATATAGAGAATTGCGGAATGTTTCAATGCTTGTAAATGGCTCTTCTGTAATTTGCGATTTCTTTGGAATTGAGGGATATTTCACGCAAGGAAAAGAGCTCTTCCGATAAACTGACCTCTCTATAGAGAATTGGGCACAGTTTTAATCATTCAAAACAGCTATTTTGAAATTTGCTGTTTCTTGGGAATTCTATAATTTTTTAGGATCGCAATGTCTTCTATGGACAATAGGGCCCCTCTATCGTGAATTGCGCATTGCTTCCAAGATGGAAATTGCTTTTCTAAAATTTGCAGCTTCTTGGGAATTCTGTAATGTTTCAAAAGTCCTAGAGTGTTCTTTTGACAAATTGGCCAAATCAATATGAAGTGGGAATTGTTTCAATGTTTGTGAATAGCTCTTTAGAAATTTTCGGTGTCTTTGGAAATATGGAATGCATAAAGCATCACAGAGTTTCCTTTGGACAAACAGGCTTCATCCTTATGAATTGCGAATTATTTCAATGCGTGTAAATTTCTTCTCTGTAAATTGTGGTTTCTTTGGGATTAGGGAAATGTTTAAGCATTGCAAAGTGTTGTTTCGACAAGCAGGCCTCAATATAGAGAATTGCGGATTTTTTCAATGCTTGTAAATGGCTCTTCTGTAATTTGCGATTTCTTTGGAATTGAGGATCATTTTAAGCATGGCAAAGAGCTCTTTCGACAAACTGACCTCTCTAGAGAGAATTGGGCACAGTTTTAATCCTTCTAAACAACTATTTTGAAATTTGCTGTTTCTTGGGAATTTTATAATTTTTTAGGATCGCAAGGTCTTCTATGGACCAAAGGGCCTCTCTATCGTGAATTGCGCATTGCTTCCAAGATGGAAAATTGCTTTTCTGGAATTTGCGGCTTGTTGGGAATTCTGTAATGTTTCAAACGTCCTAGAGTGTTCTTTTGACAAATCGGCCAAATCAATATGAAGTGGGAATTGATCCAATGCTTGTGAATATCTCTTTAGAAATTTCCGGTCTCTTTCGAAATATGGAATGCATAAAGCATCACAGAGTGTTCTTTGGACGACAGGTTTCATCCTTATGAATTTCACATTATTTCAATGCTTGTAAATTTTTTCTCTGTAAATCGTGGTTTCTTTCGGATTAGGGAAATGTTTAAGGTGCCCCTCTATCGTGAATTGTGCATTGCTTCCAAGATGGAAAATCGCTTTTCTAAAATTTGCGGATTCTTGGGAATTCTGTAATGTTTCAAACGTCCTAGAGTGTTCTTTTGACAAATTGGCCTAATCAATATGAATTGGGAATTGTTTCAATGCTTGTAAATAGCTCTTTAGAAATTTCCGGTCTCTTTGGAAATATGGAATGCATAAAGCATCAAAGCGTGTTCTTTCGACAAACAGGCTTCGTCCTTATGAATTACGAATTATTTTAATGCTTGTAAATTTCTTCTCTGTAAATCGTGGTTTCTTTGGGATTAGGGAAATGTTTAAACATCGCAAAGTGTTGTTTGGACAAGCAGGCCTCAATATAGAGAATTGCGGAATGTTTCAATGCTTGTAAATGGCTCTTCTGTAATTTGCAATTTCTTTGGAATTGAGGGATATTTCACGCATGGAAAAGAGCTCTTCCGATAAACTGACCTCTCTATAGAGAATTGGGCACAGTTTTGATCATTCAAAACAGCTATTTTGAAATTTGCTGTTTCTTGGAAATTCTATAATTTTTTAGGATCGCAATGTCTTCTATGGACAATAGGGCCCCTCTATCGTGAATTGCGCATTGCTTCCAAGATGGAAATTGCTTTTCTAAAATTTGCGGCTTCTTGGGAATTCTGTAATGTTTCAAAAGTAATAGAGTGTTCTTTTGACAAATTGGCCTAATCAATATGAAGTGGGAATTGTTCCGATGCTTGTGAATAGCTCTTTAAAAATTTCCGGTCTCTTTGGAAATATTGAATGCATAAAGCATGACAGAGTGTTCTTTGGACGGCAGGTTTCATCCTTATGAATTTCACATTATTTCAATGCTTGTAAATTTCTTCTCTGTAAATCGTGGTTTCTTTCGGATTAGGGAAATGTTTAAGGTGCCCCTCTATCGTGAATTGTGCATTGCTTCCAAGATGGAAAATCGCTTTTCTAAAATTTGCTGATTCTTGGGAATTCTGTAATGTTTCAAACGTCCTAGAGTGTTCTTTTGACAAATTGGCCTAATCAATATGAATTGGGAATTGTTTCAATGCTTGTAAATAGCTCTTTAGAAATTTCCGGTCTCTTTGGAAATATGGAATGCATAAAGCATCAAAGCGTGTTCTTTCGACAAACAGGCTTCGTCCTTATGAATTACGAATTATTTTAATGCTTGTAAATTTCTTCTCTGTAAATCGTGGTTTCTTTGGGATTAGGGAAATGTTTAAACATCGCAAAGTGTTGTCTGGACAAGCAGGCCTCAATATAGAGAATTGCGGAATGTTTCAATGCTTGTAAATGGCTCTTCTGTAATTTGCGATTTCTTTGGAATTGAGGGATATTTCACGCAAGGAAAAGAGCTCTTCCGATAAACTGACCTCTTTATAGAGAATTGGGCACAGTTTTAATCATTCAAAACAGCTATTTTGAAATTTGCTGTTTCTTGGGAATTCTATAATTTTTTAGGATCGCAATGTCTTCTATGGACAATAGGGCCCCTCTATCGTGAATTGCGCATTGCTTCCAAGATGGAAATTGCTTTTCTAAAATTTGCGGCTCCTTGGGAATTCTGTAATGTTTCAAAAGTAATAGAGTGTTCTTTTGACAAATTGGCCAAATCAATATGAAGTGGGAATTGTTTCAATGCTTGTGAATAGCTCTTTAGAAATTTCCGGTGTCTTTGGAAATATGGAATGCATAAAGCATCACAGAGTGTCCTTTGGACAAACAGGCTTCATCCTTATGAATTGCGAATTATTTCAATGCGTGTAAATTTCTTCTCTGTAAATTGTGGTTTATTTGGTATTAGGGAAATGTTTAAGCATCGCAAAGTGTTGTTTCGACAAGCAGGCCTCAATATAGAGAATTGCGGAATGTTTCAATGCTTGTAAATGGCTCTTCTGTAATTTCCGATTTCTTTGGAATTGAGGGATATTTCACGCAAGGCAAAGAGCTCTTTCGATAAACTGACCTCTCTATAGAGAATTAGGCACAATTTTAATCATTCAAAACAGCTATTTTGAAATGTGCTGTTTCTTGGGAATTCTATAATTTTTTAGGATCGCAATGTCTTCTATGGACAATAGGGCCCCTCTATCGTGAATTGCGCATTGCTTCCAAGATGGAAATTGCTTTTCTAAAATTTGCAGCTTCTTGGGAATTCTGTAATGTTTCAAACGTCGTAGAGTGTTCTTTTGACAAATTGGCCAAATCAATATGAAGTAGGAATTGTTTCAATGCTTGTGAATTGCTCTTTAGAAATTTCTGGTCTCTTTGGAAATATGGAATGCATAAAGCATCACAGAGTGTTCTTTGGACAAACAGGCTTCATCCTTATGAATTGCGAATTATTTCAATGCTTGTAAATTTCTTCTCTGTAAATCGTGGTTTCTTTCGGATTAGGGAAATGTTTAAGGTGCCCCTCTATCGTGAATTGTGCATTGCTTCCAAGATGGAAAATCGCTTTTCTAAAATTTGCGGATTCTTGGGAATTCTGTAATGTTTCAAACGTCCTAGAGTGTTCTTTTGACAAATTGGCCTAATCAATATGAATTGGGAATTGTTTCAATGCTTGTAAATAGCTCTTTAGAAATTTCCGGTCTCTTTGGAAATATGGAATGCATAAAGCATCAAAGCGTGTTCTTTCGACAAACAGGCTTCGTCCTTATGAATTACGAATTATTTTAATGCTTGTAAATTTCTTCTCTGTAAATCGTGGTTTCTTTGGGATTAGGGAAATGTTTAAACATCGCAAAGTGTTGTTTGGACAAGCAGGCCTCAATATAAAGAATTGCGGAATGTTTCAATGCTTGTAAATGGCTCTTCTGTAATTTGCGATTTCTTTGGAATTGAGGGATATTTCACGCAAGGAAAAGAGCTCTTCCGATAAACTGACCTCTCTATAGAGAATTGGGCACAGTTTTAATCATTCAAAACAGCTATTTTGAAATTTGCTGTTTCTTGGGAATTCTATAATTTTTTAGGATCGCAATGTCTTCTATGGACAATAGGGCCCCTCTATCGTGAATTGCGCATTGCTTCCAAGATGGAAATTGCTTTTCTAAAATTTGCGGCTTCTTGGGAATTCTGTAATGTTTCAAAAGTAATAGAGTGTTCTTTTGACAAATTGGCCAAATAAATATGAAGTGGGAATTGTTTCAATGCTTGTGAATAGCTCTTTAGAAATTTCCGGTGTCTTTGGAAATATGGAATGCATAAAGCATCACAGAGTGTCCTTTGGACAAACAGGCTTCATCCTTATGAATTGCGAATTATTTCAATGCGTGTAAATTTCTTCTCTGTAAATTGTGGTTTATTTGGTATTAGGGAAATGTTTAAGCATCGCAAAGTGTTGTTTCGACAAGCAGGCCTCAATATAGAGAATTGCGGAATGTTTCAATGCTTGTAAATGGCTCTTCTGTAATTTCCGATTTCTTTGGAATTGAGGGATATTTCACGCAAGGCAAAGTGCTCTTTCGATAAACTGACCTCTCTATAGAGAATTAGGCACAATTTTAATCCTTCTAAACCATTATTTTGAAATTTGCGGTTTCTTGTGAATTGTATAATTTTTTAGCATCGCAATGTCTTCTATGTACAAAGATGCCCCTCTATCGTGAATTGTGCATTGTTTCCAAGTTGGAAAATTGCTCTTATAAAATTTGAGGCTTCTTGGGAATTCTGTAATGTTTCAAACGTCGTAGAGTGTTCTTTTGACAAATTGGCCAAATCAATATGAAGTAGGAATTGTTTCAATGCTTGTGAATAGCTCTTTAGAAATTTCTGGTCTCTTTGGAAATATGGAATGCATAAAGCATCACAGAGTGTTCTTTGGACAAACAGACTTCATCCTTATGAATTGCGAATTATTTCAATGCTTGTAATATTCTTCTCTGTAAATCGTGGTTTCTTTCGGATTAGGGAAATGTTTAAGGTGCCCCTCTATCGTGAATTGTGCATTGCTTCCAAGATGGAAAATCGCTTTTCTAAAATTTGAGGATTCTTTGGAATTCTGTAATGTTTCAAACGTCCTAGAGTGTTCTTTTGACAAATTGGCCTAATCAATATGAATTGGGAATTGTTTCAATGCTTGTAAATAGCTCTTTAGAAATTTCCAGTCTCTTTGGAAATATGGAATGCATAAAGCATCACAGAGTGTTATTTGGACGACAGGTTTCATTCTTAAGAATTGCGCGTTATTTCAATGCTTGTATATTTCTTCTCTGTAATTTGCGGTTTCTTATGGATTAGGGAATGTTTAAGCATCGCAAAGTGTTGTTTTGACAAGTAGGCCTCAATACAGAGGATTGCGAATTGTTTCAATGCTTGTAAATGGCTTTTCTGTAATCTGCGATATCTTTGGAATTGAGGAAAATTTTAAGCATGGCAAAGAGCTGTTTCGACAAACTGACCTCTCTAGAGAGAATTGGGCACAGTTTTAATCATTCAAAACAGCTTTTTTTAAATTTGCTGTTTCTTGGGAATTCTATAATTTTTTAGCATCGCAATGTCTTTTATGGACAAAGGAGCCCCTCTATCGTGAATTGCGCATTGCTTCCAAGATGGAAAATTGCTTTTCTAAAATTTGCGGAATCTTGGGAAATCTGTAATGTTTCTAACGTCCTAGAGAGTTCTTTTGACAAATTGGCCTAATCAATATGAATTGGGAATTGTTCCAATGCTTGTAAATAGCTCTTTAGAAATTTCGGTCTCTTCGGAATTATCGAATGTATCAAGCATCACAGAGTGTTCCTTGGACCAACAGGCTTCATTCTTATGAATTGCACATTATTTTATTGTTTGTAAATTTCTTCTCTGCAATTTGCGGTTTCTTTGGAATTAGGGAATGTTTAAGCATCGCAAAGTGTTGTTCCAACAAGCAGGGCTTAATATAGAGAATTGCGCATTGTTTCAATGCTTGTAAATGGCTTTTCTGTAATTTGCCATTTCTTTGGAATTAAGGAATATTTAAGCAAGGCAAAGAGCATTTTCGACAAACTGACCTCTCTATTGAGAATTGGGCACAGTTTTAATCCTTCTAAACCATTATTTTGAAATTTACGGTTTCTTGAGAATTCTATAATTTTTTAGCATCGAAATGTCTTCTATGGACAAAGGGGCCCCTCTATCGTGAATTGCACATTCCATCCAAGATGGAAAACTGCTTTTCAAAAATTTGCGGCTTCTTGGGAATTCTGTAATGTTTTAAACGTCCTAGAGTGTTCATTTGACAAATTGGCCAAATAAATATGAATTGGGAATTGTTTCAATGCTTGCAAATAGCTCTTTAGAAATTTCCAGTCTCTTTGGAAATATGGAATGCATAAAGCATCACAGAGTGTTCTTTGGACGACAGGTTTCATTCTTATGAATTGCAAGTTATTTCAATGCTTGTATATTTCTTCTCTGTAATTTGCGGTTTCTTATGGATTAGGGAATGTTTAAGCATCGCAAAGTGTTGTTTCGACAAGTAAGCCTCAATATAGAGGATTGCGAATTGTTTCAATGCTTGTAAATGGCTTTTCTGTAATTTGCGATATCTTTGGAATTGAGGAAAATTTTAAGCATGGCAAAGAGCTCTTTCGACAAACTGACCTCTCTAGAGAGAATTGGGCACAGTTTTAATCCTTCAAAACAGCTTTTTTGAAAGTTGCTGTTTCTTGGGAATTCTATAATTTTTTAGCATCGCAATGTCTTCTATGGACAAAAGAGCCCCTCTATCGTGAATTGCGCATTGCTTCCAAGATGGAAAATTGCTTTTCTAAAATTTGCGGAATCTTGGGAAATCTGTAATGTTTCTAACGTCCTAGAGAGTTCTTTTGACAAATTGGCCTAATAAATATGAATTGGGAATTGTTCCAATGCTTGTAAATAGCTCTTTAGAAATTTCGGTCTCTTCGGAATTATGGAATGTATCAAGCATCACAGAGTAATCTTTGGACCAACAGGCTTCATTCTTATGAATTGCACATTATTCTAATGCTTGTAAATTTCTTCTCTGTAATTTGCGGTTTCTTTGGAATTAGGGAATGTTTAAGCATCGCAAAGTGTTGTTCCAACAAGCAGGGCTTAATATAGAGAATTGCGCATTGTTTCAATGCTTGTAAATGGCCTTTCTGTAATTTGCCATCTTTGGAATTAAGGAATATTTAAGCAAGGCAAAGAGCATTATCGACAAACTGACCTCTCTATTGAGAATTGGGCACAGTTTTAATCCTTCTAAACCATTATTTTGAAATTTGCGGTTTCTTGAGAATTCTATAATGTTTTAGCATCGCAATGTCTTCTATGGACAAAGGGGCCCCTCTATCGTGAATTGCGCATTGCATCCAAGATGGAAAACTGCTTTTCTAAAATTTGCGTTTTTTTTTTAAATTCTGTAATGTTTTAAACGTCCTAGAGTGTTCATTTGACAAATTGGCCTAATAAATATGAATTGGGAATTGTTTCAATGCTTGCAAATATCTCTTTAGAAATTTCCGGTCTCTTTGGCAATATGGAATGCATAAAGCATGACAGAGTGTTCTTTGGACCAACAGGCTTCATCCATATGAATTGCACATTATTTCAATGCTTGTAAAATTCTTCTGTGTAATTTGCGGTTTCTTTGGAGTTAGGGAATGTTTAAGCATCGCAAAGTATCGTTTCGACAAGTAGGCCGCAATATAGAGAATTGCGGAATGTTTCAATGCTTGTAAATGGCTCTTCTGTAATTTGCAATTTCTTTGGAATTGAGGGTTATTTCACGCAAGGAAAAGAGCACTTCCGATAAACTGACCTCTCTATAGAGAATTGGGCACAGTTTTAATCATTCAAAACAGCTATTTTGAAATTTGCTGTTTCTTGGGAATTCTATAATTTTTTAGGATCGCAATGTCTTCTATGGACAATAAGGCCCCTCTATCGTGAATTGCGCATTGCTTCCAAGATGGAAATTGCTTTTCTAAAATTTGCAGCTTCTTGGGAATTCTGTAATGTTTTAAACGTCCTAGAGTGTTCATTTGACAAATTGGCCAAATAAATATGAATTGGGAATTGTTTCAATGCTTGCAAATAGCTCTTTAGAAATTTCCAGTCTCTTTGGAAATATGGAATGCATAAAGCATCACAGAGTGTTCTTTGGACGACAGGTTTCATTCTTATGAATTGCAAGTTATTTCAATGCTTGTATATTTCTTCTCTGTAAAGTGTTGTTTATTTGGGATTAGGGAAATGTTTAAGCATCGCAAAGTGTTGTTTCGACAAGCAGGCCTCAATATAGAGAATTGCGGATTGTTTCAATGCTTGTAAATTGCTTTTCTGTAATTGCAATTTCCCTGGAATTGAGGAATATTTTAAGCATGGCAAAGAGCTCTTTCGATAAACTGACCTCTCTATAGAGAATTAGGCACAATTTTATTCCTTCTAAACCATTATTTTGAATTTTGCGGTTTCTTGTGAATTGTATAATTTTTTAGCATCGCAATGTCTTCTATGTACAAAGGTGCCCCTCTATCGTGAATTGTGCATTGTTTCCACGACGGAAATATGCTCTTATAAAATTTGAGGCTTCTTGGGAATTCTGTAATGTTTCAAACGTCGTAGAGTGTTCTTTTGACAAATTGGCCAAATCAATATGAAGTAGGAATTGTTTCAATGCTTGTGAATTGCTCTTTAGAAATTTCTGGTCTCTTTGGAAATATGGAATGCATAAAGCATCACAGAGTGTTCTTTGGACAAACAGGCTTCATCCTTATGAATTGCGAATTATTTCAATGCTTGTAAATTTCTTCTCTGTAAATCGTGGTTTCTTTCGGATTAGGGAAATGTTTAAGGTGCCCCTCTATCGTGAATTGTGCATTGCTTCCAAGATGGAAAATCGCTTTTCTAAAATTTGCGGATTCTTGGGAATTCTGTAATGTTTCAAACGTCCTAGAGTGTTCTTTTGACAAATTGGCCTAATCAATATGAATTGGGAATTGTTTCAATGCTTGTAAATAGCTCTTTAGAAATTTCCGTTCTCTTTGGAAATATGGAATGCATAAAGCATCAAAGCGTGTTCTTTCGACAAACAGGCTTCGTCCTTATGAATTACGAATTATTTTAATGCTTGTAAATTTCTTCTCTGTAAATCGTGGTTTCTTTGGGATTAGGGAAATGTTTAAACATCGCAAAGTGTTGTTTGGACAAGCAGGCCTCAATATAAAGAATTGCGGAATGTTTCAATGCTTGTAAATGGCTCTTCTGTAATTTGCGATTTCTTTGGAATTGAGGGATATTTCACGCAAGGAAAAGAGCTCTTCCGATAAACTGACCTCTCTATAGAGAATTGGGCACAGTTTTAATCATTCAAAACAGCTGTTTTGAAATTTGCTGTTTCTTGGGAATTCTATAATTTTTTAGGATCGCAATGTCTTCTATGGACAATAGGGCCCCTCTATCGTGAATTGCGCATTGCTTCCAAGATGGAAATTGCTTTTCTAAAATTTGCGGCTTCTTGGGAATTCTGTAATGTTTCAAAAGTAATAGAGTGTTCTTTTGACAAATTGGCCAAATCAATATGAAGTGGGAATTGTTTCAATGCTTGTGAATAGCTCTTTAGAAATTTCCGGTGTCTTTGGAAATATGGAATGCATAAAGCATCACAGTGTGTCCTTTGGACAAACAGGCTTCATCCTTATGAATTGCGAATTATTTCAATGCGTGTAAATTTCTTCTCTGTAAATTGTGGTTTATTTGGTATTAGGGAAATGTTTAAGCATCGCAAAGTGTTGTTTCGACAAGCAGGCCTCAATATAGAGAATTGCGGAATGTTTCAATGCTTGTAAATGGCTCTTCTGTAATTTCCGATTTCCTTGGAATTGAGGGATATTTCACGCAAGGCAAAGTGCTCTTTCGATAAACTGACCTCTCTATAGAGAATTAGGCACAATTTTAATCCTTCTAAACCATTATTTTGAAATTTGCGGTTTCTTGTGAATTGTATAATTTTTTAGCATCGCAATGTCTTCTATGTACAAAGATGCCCCTCTATCGTGAATTGTGCATTGTTTCCACGATGGAAAATTGCTCTTATAAAATTTGAGGCTTCTTGGGAATTCTGTAATGTTTCAAACGTCGTAGAGTGTTCTTTTGACAAATTGGCCAAATCAATATGAAGTAGGAATTGTTTCAATGCTTGTAAATAGCTCTTTAGAAATTTCTGGTCTCTTTGGAAATATGGAATGCATAAAGCATCACAGAGTGTTCTTTGGACAAACAGACTTCATCCTTATGAATTGCGAATTATTTCAATGCTTGTAATATTCTTCTCTGTAAATCGTGGTTTCTTTCGGATTAGGGAAATGTTTAAGGTGCCCCTCTATCGTGAATTGTGCATTGCTTCCAAGATGGAAAATCGCTTTTCTAAAATTTGCGGATTCTTGGGAATTCTGTAATGTTTCAAAAGTCCTAGAGTGTTCTTTTGACAAATTGGCCAAATCAATATGAAGTGGGAATTGTTTCAATGCTTGTGAATAGCTCTTTAGAAATTTCCGGTGTCTTTGGAAATATGGAATGCATAAAGCATCACAGAGTGTCCTTTGGACAAACAGGCTTCATCCTTATGAATTGCGAATTATTTCAATGCGTGTAAATTTCTTCTCTGTAAATTGTGGTTTATTTGGGATTAGGGAAATGTTTAAGCATCGCAAAGTGTTGTTTCGACAAGCAGGCCTCAATATAGAGAATTGCGGATTGTTTCAATGCTTGTAAATGGCTCTTCTGTAATTTGCGATTTCTTTGGAATTGAGGAATATTTTAAGCATGGCAAAGAGCTCTTTCGACAAACTGACCTCTCTAGAGAGAATTGGGCACAGTTTTAATCCTTCAAAACAGCTTTTTTGAAAGTTGCTGTTTCTTGTGAATTGTATAATTTTTTAGCATCGCAATGTCTTCTATGTACAAAGATGCCCCTCTATCGTGAATTGTGCATTGTTTCCACGATGGAAAATTGCTCTTATAAAATTTGAGGCTTCTTGGGAATTCTGTAATGTTTCAAACGTCGTAGAGTGTTCTTTTGACAAATTGGCCAAATCAATATGAAGTAGGAATTGTTTCAATGCTTGTAAATAGCTCTTTAGAAATTTCTGGTCTCTTTGGAAATATGGAATGCATAAAGCATCACAGAGTGTTCTTTGGACAAACAGACTTCATCCTTATGAATTGCGAATTATTTCAATGCTTGTAATATTCTTCTCTGTAAATCGTGGTTTCTTTCGGATTAGGGAAATGTTTAAGGTGCCCCTCTATCGTGAATTGTGCATTGCTTCCAAGATGGAAAATCGCTTTTCTAAAATTTGCGGATTCTTGGGAATTCTGTAATGTTTCAAAAGTCCTAGAGTGTTCTTTTGACAAATTGGCCTAATCAATATGAATTGGGAATTGTTTCAATGCTTGTAAATAGCTCTTTAGAAATTTCCGTTCTCTTTGGAAATATGGAATGCATAAAGCATCAAAGCGTGTTCTTTCGACAAACAGGCTTCGTCCTTATGAATTACGAATTATTTTAATGCTTGTAAATTTCTTCTCTGTAAATCGTGGTTTCTTTGGGATTAGGGAAATGTTTAAACATCGCAAAGTGTTGTTTGGACAAGCAGGCCTCAATATAAAGAATTGCGGAATGTTTCAATGCTTGTAAATGGCTCTTCTGTAATTTGCGATTTCTTTGGAATTGAGGGATATTTCACGCAAGGAAAAGAGCTCTTCCGATAAACTGACCTCTCTATAGAGAATTGGGCACAGTTTTAATCATTCAAAACAGCTATTTTGAAATTTGCTGTTTCTTGGGAATTCTATAATTTTTTAGGATCGCAATGTCTTCTATGGACAATAGGGCCCCTCTATCGTGAATTGCGCATTGCTTCCAAGATGGAAATTGCTTTTCTAAAATTTGCGGCTTCTTGGGAATTCTGTAATGTTTCAAAAGTAATAGAGTGTTCTTTTGACAAATTGGCCAAATCAATATGAAGTGGGAATTGTTTCAATGCTTGTGAATAGCTCTTTAGAAATTTCCGGTGTCTTTGGAAATATGGAATGCATAAAGCATCACAGTGTGTCCTTTGGACAAACAGGCTTCATCCTTATGAATTGCGAATTATTTCAATGCGTGTAAATTTCTTCTCTGTAAATTGTGGTTTATTTGGTATTAGGGAAATGTTTAAGCATCGCAAAGTGTTGTTTCGACAAGCAGGCCTCAATATAGAGAATTGCGGAATGTTTCAATGCTTGTAAATGGCTCTTCTGTAATTTCCGATTTCCTTGGAATTGAGGGATATTTCACGCAAGGCAAAGTGCTCTTTCGATAAACTGACCTCTCTATAGAGAATTAGGCACAATTTTAATCCTTCTAAACCATTATTTTGAAATTTGCGGTTTCTTGTGAATTGTATAATTTTTTAGCATCGCAATGTCTTCTATGTACAAAGATGCCCCTCTATCGTGAATTGTGCATTGTTTCCACGATGGAAAATTGCTCTTATAAAATTTGAGGCTTCTTGGGAATTCTGTAATGTTTCAAACGTCGTAGAGTGTTCTTTTGACAAATTGGCCAAATCAATATGAAGTAGGAATTGTTTCAATGCTTGTAAATAGCTCTTTAGAAATTTCTGGTCTCTTTGGAAATATGGAATGCATAAAGCATCACAGAGTGTTCTTTGGACAAACAGACTTCATCCTTATGAATTGCGAATTATTTCAATGCTTGTAATATTCTTCTCTGTAAATCGTGGTTTCTTTCGGATTAGGGAAATGTTTAAGGTGCCCCTCTATCGTGAATTGTGCATTGCTTCCAAGATGGAAAATCGCTTTTCTAAAATTTGCGGATTCTTGGGAATTCTGTAATGTTTCAAAAGTCCTAGAGTGTTCTTTTGACAAATTGGCCAAATCAATATGAAGTGGGAATTGTTTCAATGCTTGTGAATAGCTCTTTAGAAATTTCCGGTGTCTTTGGAAATATGGAATGCATAAAGCATCACAGAGTGTCCTTTGGACAAACAGGCTTCATCCTTATGAATTGCGAATTATTTCAATGCGTGTAAATTTCTTCTCTGTAAATTGTGGTTTATTTGGGATTAGGGAAATGTTTAAGCATCGCAAAGTGTTGTTTCGACAAGCAGGCCTCAATATAGAGAATTGCGGATTGTTTCAATGCTTGTAAATGGCTCTTCTGTAATTTGCGATTTCTTTGGAATTGAGGAATATTTTAAGCATGGCAAAGAGCTCTTTCGACAAACTGACCTCTCTAGAGAGAATTGGGCACAGTTTTAATCCTTCAAAACAGCTTTTTTGAAAGTTGCTGTTTCTTGTGAATTGTATAATTTTTTAGCATCGCAATGTCTTCTATGTACAAAGATGCCCCTCTATCGTGAATTGTGCATTGTTTCCACGATGGAAAATTGCTCTTATAAAATTTGAGGCTTCTTGGGAATTCTGTAATGTTTCAAACGTCGTAGAGTGTTCTTTTGACAAATTGGCCAAATCAATATGAAGTAGGAATTGTTTCAATGCTTGTAAATAGCTCTTTAGAAATTTCTGGTCTCTTTGGAAATATGGAATGCATAAAGCATCACAGAGTGTTCTTTGGACAAACAGACTTCATCCTTATGAATTGCGAATTATTTCAATGCTTGTAATATTCTTCTCTGTAAATCGTGGTTTCTTTCGGATTAGGGAAATGTTTAAGGTGCCCCTCTATCGTGAATTGTGCATTGCTTCCAAGATGGAAAATCGCTTTTCTAAAATTTGCGGATTCTTGGGAATTCTGTAATGTTTCAAAAGTCCTAGAGTGTTCTTTTGACAAATTGGCCAAATCAATATGAAGTGGGAATTGTTTCAATGCTTGTGAATAGCTCTTTAGAAATTTCCGGTGTCTTTGGAAATATGGAATGCATAAAGCATCACAGAGTGTCCTTTGGACAAACAGGCTTCATCCTTATGAATTGCGAATTATTTCAATGCGTGTAAATTTCTTCTCTGTAAATTGTGGTTTATTTGGGATTAGGGAAATGTTTAAGCATCGCAAAGTGTTGTTTCGACAAGCAGGCCTCAATATAGAGAATTGCGGATTGTTTCAATGCTTGTAAATGGCTCTTCTGTAATTTGCGATTTCTTTGGAATTGAGGAATATTTTAAGCATGGCAAAGAGCTCTTTCGACAAACTGACCTCTCTAGAGAGAATTGGGCACAGTTTTAATCCTTCAAAACAGCTTTTTTGAAAGTTGCTGTTTCTTGTGAATTGTATAATTTTTTAGCATCGCAATGTCTTCTATGTACAAAGATGCCCCTCTATCGTGAATTGTGCATTGTTTCCACGATGGAAAATTGCTCTTATAAAATTTGAGGCTTCTTGGGAATTCTGTAATGTTTCAAACGTCGTAGAGTGTTCTTTTGACAAATTGGCCAAATCAATATGAAGTAGGAATTGTTTCAATGCTTGTAAATAGCTCTTTAGAAATTTCTGGTCTCTTTGGAAATATGGAATGCATAAAGCATCACAGAGTGTTCTTTGGACAAACAGACTTCATCCTTATGAATTGCGAATTATTTCAATGCTTGTAATATTCTTCTCTGTAAATCGTGGTTTCTTTCGGATTAGGGAAATGTTTAAGGTGCCCCTCTATCGTGAATTGTGCATTGCTTCCAAGATGGAAAATCGCTTTTCTAAAATTTGCGGATTCTTGGGAATTCTGTAATGTTTCAAAAGTCCTAGAGTGTTCTTTTGACAAATTGGCCAAATCAATATGAAGTGGGAATTGTTTCAATGCTTGTGAATAGCTCTTTAGAAATTTCCGGTGTCTTTGGAAATATGGAATGCATAAAGCATCACAGAGTGTCCTTTGGACAAACAGGCTTCATCCTTATGAATTGCGAATTATTTCAATGCTTGTAAATTTCTTCTCTGTAAATTGTGGTTTATTTGGGATTAGGGAAATGTTTAAGCATCGCAAAGTGTTGTTTCGACAAGCAGGCCTCAATATAGAGAATTGCGGATTGTTTCAATGCTTGTAAATGGCTCTTCTGTAATTTGCGATTTCTTTGGAATTGAGGAATATTTTAAGCATGGCAAAGAGCTCTTTCGACAAAATGACCTCTCTAGAGAGAATTGGGCACAGTTTTAATCCTTCTAAACAACTATTTTGAAATTTGCGGTTTCTTGTGAATTGTATAATTTTTTAGCATCGCAATGTCTTCTATGTACAAAGATGCCCCTCTATCGTGAATTGTGCATTGTTTCCACGATGGAAAATTGCTCTTATAAAATTTGAGGCTTCTTGGGAATTCTGTAATGTTTCAAACGTCGTAGAGTGTTCTTTTGACAAATTGGCCAAATCAATATGAAGTAGGAATTGTTTCAATGCTTGTAAATAGCTCTTTAGAAATTTCTGGTCTCTTTGGAAATATGGAATGCATAAAGCATCACAGAGTGTTCTTTGGACAAACAGACTTCATCCTTATGAATTGCGAATTATTTCAATGCTTGTAATATTCTTCTCTGTAAATCGTGGTTTCTTTCGGATTAGGGAAATGTTTAAGGTGCCCCTCTATCGTGAATTGTGCATTGCTTCCAAGATGGAAAATCGCTTTTCTAAAATTTGCGGATTCTTGGGAATTCTGTAATGTTTCAAAAGTCCTAGAGTGTTCTTTTGACAAATTGGCCAAATCAATATGAAGTGGGAATTGTTTCAATGCTTGTGAATAGCTCTTTAGAAATTTCCGGTGTCTTTGGAAATATGGAATGCATAAAGCATCACAGAGTGTCCTTTGGACAAACAGGCTTCATCCTTATGAATTGCGAATTATTTCAATGCGTGTAAATTTCTTCTCTGTAAATTGTGGTTTATTTGGGATTAGGGAAATGTTTAAGCATCGCAAAGTGTTGTTTCGACAAGCAGGCCTCAATATAGAGAATTGCGGATTGTTTCAATGCTTGTAAATGGCTCTTCTGTAATTTGCGATTTCTTTGGAATTGAGGAATATTTTAAGCATGGCAAAGAGCTCTTTCGACAAAATGACCTCTCTAGAGAGAATTGGGCACAGTTTTAATCCTTCTAAACAACTATTTTGAAATTTGCGGTTTCTTGAGAATTGTATAATTTTTTAGCATCGCAATGTCTTCTATGGATAAAGGGGCCCCTCTATCGTGAATTGTGCATTGCTTCCAAGATGGAAAATCGTTTTTCTAAAATTTGAGGATTCTTTGGAATTCTGTAATGTTTCAAACGTCCTAGAGTGTTCTTTTGACAAATTGGCCTAATCAATATGAATTGGGAATTGTTTCAATGCTTGTAAATAGCTCTTTAGAAATTTCCAGTCTCTTTGGAAATATGGAATGCATAAAGCATCACAGAGTGTTATTTGGACGACAGGTTTCATTCTTAAGAATTGCGCGTTTTTTCAATGCTTGTATATTTCTTCTCTGTAATTTGCGGTTTCTTATGGATTAGGGAATGTTTAAGCATCGCAAAGTGTTGTTTTGACAAGTAGGCCTCAATACAGAGGATTGCGAATTGTTTCAATGCTTGTAAATGGCTTTTCTGTAATCTGCGATATCTTTGGTATTGAGGAAAGTTTTAAGCATGGCAAAGAGCTCTTTCGACAAACTGACCTCTCTAGAGAGAATTGGGCACAGTTTTAATCATTCAAAACAGCTTTTTTTAAATTTGCTGTTTCTTGGGAATTCTATAATTTTTTAGCATCGCAATGTCTTTTATGGACAAAGGAGCCCCTCTATCGTGAATTGCGCATTGCTTCCAAGATGGAAAATTGCTTTTCTAAAATTTGCGGAATCTTGGGAAATCTGTAATGTTTCTAACGTCCTAGAGAGTTCTTTTGACAAATTGGCCTAATAAATATGAATTGGGAATTGTTCCAATGCTTGTAAATAGCTCTTTAGAAATTTCGGTCTCTTCGGAATTATGGAATGTATCAAGCATCACAGAGTAATCTTTGGACCAACAGGCTTCATTCTTATGAATTGCACATTATTTTAATGCTTGTAAATTTCTTCTCTGTAATTTGCGGTTTATTTGGAATTAGGGAATGTTTAAGCATCGCAAAGTGTTGTTCCAACAAGCAGGGCTTAATATAGAGAATTGCGCATTGTTTCAATGCTTGTAAATGGCCTTTCTGTAATTTGCCATTTCTTTGGAATTAAGGAATATTTAAGCAAGGCAAAGAGCATTATCGACAAACTGACCTCTCTATTGAGAATTGGGCACAGTTTTAATCCTTCTAAACAGCTTTTTTGAAATTTGCGGTTTCTTGAGAATTGTATAATTTTTTAGCATCGCAATGTCTTCTATGGATAAAGGGGCCCCTCTATCGTGAATTGTGCATTGCTTCCAAGATGGAAAATCGCTTTTCTAAAATTTGAGGATTCTTTGGAATTCTGTAATGTTTCAAACGTCCTAGAGTGTTCTTTTGACAAATTGGCCTAATCAATATGAATTGGGAATTGTTTCAATGCTTGTAAATAGCTCTTTAGAAATTTCCAGTCTCTTTGGAAATATGGAATGCATAAAGCATCACAGAGTGTTATTTGGACGACAGGTTTCATTCTTAAGAATTGCGCGTTATTTCAATGCTTGTATATTTCTTCTCTGTAATTTGCGGTTTCTTATGGATTAGGGAATGTTTAAGCATCGCAAAGTGTTGTTTTGACAAGTAGGCCTCAATACAGAGGATTGCGAATTGTTTCAATGCTTGTAAATGGCTTTTCTGTAATCTGCGATATCTTTGGAATTGAGGAAAATTTTAAGCATGGCAAAGAGCTCTTTCGACAAACTGACCTCTCTAGAGAGAATTGGGCACAGTTTTAATCATTCAAAACAGCTTTTTTTAAATTTGCTGTTTCTTGGGAATTCTATAATTTTTTAGCATCGCAATGTCTTTTATGGACAAAGGAGCCCCTCTATCGTGAATTGCGCATTGCTTCCAAGATGGAAAATTGCTTTTCTAAAATTTGCGGAATCTTGGGAAATCTGTAATGTTTCTAACGTCCTAGAGAGTTCTTTTGACAAATTGGCCTAATAAATATGAATTGGGAATTGTTCCAATGCTTGTAAATAGCTCTTTAGAAATTTCGGTCTCTTCGGAATTATGGAATGTATCAAGCATCACAGAGTAATCTTTGGACCAACAGGCTTCATTCTTATGAATTGCACATTATTTTAATGCTTGTAAATTTCTTCTCTGTAATTTGCGGTTTATTTGGAATTAGGGAATGTTTAAGCATCGCAAAGTGTTGTTCCAACAAGCAGGGCTTAATATAGAGAATTGCGCATTGTTTCAATGCTTGTAAATGGCCTTTCTGTAATTTGCCATTTCTTTGGAATTAAGGAATATTTAAGCAAGGCAAAGAGCATTATCGACAAACTGACCTCTCTATTGAGAATTGGGCACAGTTTTAATCCTTCTAAACCATTATTTTGAAATTTGCGGTTTCTTGAGAATTCTATAATGTTTTAGCATCGCAATGTCTTCTATGGACAAAGGGGCCCCTCTATCGTGAATTGCGCATTGCATCCAAGATGGAAAACTGCTTTTCTAAAATTTGCGTTTTTTTTTAAATTCTGTAATGTTTTAAACGTCCTAGAGTGTTCATTTGACAAATTGGCCTAATAAATATGAATTGGGAATTGTTTCAATGCTTGCAAATATCTCTTTAGAAATTTCCGGTCTCTTTGGCAATATGGAATGCATGAAGCATGACAGAGTGTTCTTTGGACCAACAGGCTTCATCCATATGAATTGCACATTATTTCAATGCTTGTAAAATTCTTCTGTGTAATTTGCGGTTTCTTTGGAGTTAGGGAATGTTTAAGCATCGCAAAGTATCGTTTCGACAAGTAGGCCGCAATATAGACAATTGCGGAATGTTTCAATGCTTGTAAATGGCTCTTCTGTAATTTGCGATTTCTTTGGAATTGAGGGTTATTTCACGCAAGGAAAAGAGCACTTCCGATAAACTGACCTCTCTATAGAGAATTGGGCACAGTTTTAATCATTCAAAACAGCTATTTTGAAATTTGCTGTTTCTTGGGAATTCTATAATTTTTTAGGATCGCAAGGTCTTCTATGGACAAAGGGGCCCCTCTATCGTGAATTGCGCATTGCTTCAAAGGTGGAAAATTGCTTTTCTAAAATTTGCGGCTTCTTTGGAATTCTGTAATGTTTTAAACGTCCTAGACTGTTCTTTTGACAAATTGGCCTAATCAATATGAATGGGGAATTGTTTCAATGCTTGTAAATAGCTCTTTAGAACTTTCCGGTCACTTTGGAATTATGGAATGCATCAAGCATCACAAACTGTTCTTTGGACCAATAGGCTTCAACATGATGAATTGCGCATTGTTTAATTGCTTGTAAATTTCTTCTCTGTAATTTGCGGTTTCATTGGGATTAAGGAATGTTTAAACATTGCAACGTGTTGTTTCGACAAGCAGGCCTCAATATAGCGAATAGCGCATTGTTTCAATGCTTGTAAATGGCTTTTCTATAAGTTGCTATTTCTTTGGAATTAAGGATCATTTTGAGTGTGGCAAAGAGCTCTTTCGACAAACTGACCACTCTATATGGAATTGAGCACAGTTTTAATCCTTTAAAACAACTATTTTGAAATTTGCGGTTTCTTGGGAATTCCATAATTTTTTAGCATCGCAATGTCTTCTTTGGACAAAGGGGCCCCTCTATCGTGAATGGCGCATTGCTGCCAAGATGGAAAATTGCTTTTCTAAATTTTGCGGCTTCTTAGGAAATCTGTAATGTTTTTGACGTCCTAGAGTGTTCTTTTGACAAATTCGCCAAATCAATATGAAGTGGGAATTGTTTCAATGCTTGTGAATAGCTCTTTAGAAATTTCAGGTGTCTTTGGAAATATGGAATGCATAAAGCATCACAGAGTGTTCTTTGGACAAACAGGCTTCATCCTTATAAATTGCGAATTATTTCAATGCGTGTAAATATCTTCTCTGTAAATAGTGGTTTGTTTGGGATTAGGGAAATGTTTAAGCATCGCAAAGTGTTGTTTCGACAAGCAGGCCTCAATATAGAGAATTGCGGATTGTTTCAATGCTTGTAAACGGCTCTTCTGTAATTTGCGATTTCTTTGGAATTGAGGAATATTTTAAGCATGGCAAAGAGCTCTTTCGACAAAATTACCTCTCTAGAGAGAATTGGGCACAGTTTTAATCCTTCTAAACAACTATTTTGAAATTTGCGGTTTCTTGAGAATTGTATAATTTTTTAGCATCGCAATGTCTTCTATGGACAAAGGGGCCCATCTATCGTGAATTGTGCATTGCTTCCAAGATGGAAAATCGCTTTTCTAAAATTTGAGGATTCTTTGGATTTCTGTAATGTTTCAAACGTCCTAGAGTGTTCTTTTGACAAATTGGCCTAATCAATATGAATTGGGAATTGTTTCAATGACTGTAAATAGCTCTTTAGAAATTTCCAGTCTCTTTGGAAATATGGAATGCATAAAGCATCACAGAGTGTTCTTTGGACGACAGGTTTCATTCTTATGAATTGCGCGTTATTTCAATGCTTGTATATTTCTTCTCTGTAATTTGCGGTTTCTTATGGATTAGGGAATGTTTAAGCATCGCAAAGTGTTGTTTCGACAAGTAGGCCTCAATATAGAGGATTGCCAATTGTTTCAATGCTTGTAAATGGCTTTTCTGTAATTTGCGATTTCTTTGGAATTGAGGAAAAATTTAAGCATGCCAAAGAGCTCTTTCGACAAACTGACCTCTCTAGAGAGAATTGGGCACAGTTTTAATCCTTCAAAACAGCTTTTTTGAAATTTGCTGTTTCTTGGGAATTGTATAATTTTTTAGCATCGCAATGTCTTTTATGGACAAAAGAGCCCCTCTATCGTGAATTGCGCATTGCTTCCAAGATGGAAAATTGCTTTTCTAAAATTTGCAGAATCTTGGGAAATCTGTAATGTTTCTAACGTCCTAGAGAGTTCTTTTGACAAATTGGCCTAATCAATATGAATTGGGAATTTTTCCAATGCTTGTAAATAGCTCTTTAGAAATTTCGGTCTCTTCGGAATTATGGAATGTATCAAGCATCACAGAGTGTTCTTTGGACCAACAGGCTTCATTCTTATGAATTGCAAATTATTTTAATGCTTGTAAATTTCTTCTCTGTAATTTGCGGTTTCTTTGGAATTAGGGAATGTTTAAGCATCGCAAAGTGTTATTCCAACAAGCAGGGCTAAATATAGAGAATTGCGCATTGTTTCAATGCTTGTAAATGGCCTTTCTGTAATTTGCCATTTGTTTGGAATTAAGGAATATTTAAGCAAGGCAAAGAGCATTTTCGACAAACTGACCTCTCTATTGAGAATTGGGCACAGTTTTTATCCTTCAAAACAGCTATTTTGAAATTTGCTGTTTCTTGGGAATTCTATAATTTTTTAGCATTGCAATTTCTTCTATGGACAAAAGGGCCCCTCTATCGTGAATTGCGCATTGCTTTCAAGATGGAAAATTGCTTTTTTAAATTTGCGAATTCTTGGGAAATCTGTAATGTTTCTAACGTCCTAGAGAGTTCTTTTGACAAATTGGCCTAATAAATATGAATTGGGAATTGTTTAAATGCTTGTAAATAGTTCTTTAGAACTTTCCGGTCACTTTGGAATTATGGAATGCATCAAGTATCACAGAATGTTCTTTGGACAATCAGGCTTCATCCTTATGAATTGCAAATTATTTCAATGCGTGTAAATTTCTTCTCTGTAATTTGAGGTTTCTCTTGGATTAGGGAATATTTAAGCATCGCAAAGTGTTGTTTCGACAAGCAGGCCTGAATATAGAGAATAGCGCATTGTTTCAATGCTTGTAAATGGCTTTTCTGTAATTGCAATTTCCCTGGAATTGAGGAATATTTTAAGCATGGCAAAGAGTTCTTTCGACATACTGACCTCTCTGGAGAGAATTGGGCATAGTTTTAATCCTTCTGAACAACAATTTTTTTTAATTTTCAGTTTCTTGGGAATAGTATAATTTTTAAGCATTGCAATGTCTTCTATGGACAAAGGGGCCCCTCTACCATGAATTGCGCATTGCTTCCAAGATGGAAAATTGCTTTTCTCAAACTTGCGGCTTCTTGGGAATTCTGTAATATTTCAAACGTCCTAGACTGTTCTTTTGACAAATTGGCCTAATCAATATGAATGGGGAATTGTTTCAATGCTTGTAAATAGCTCTTTAAAACTTTCCGGTCACTTTGGAATTATGGAATGCATCAAGCATCACAGACTGTTCTTTGGACCAATAGGCTGCAACATGATGAATTGCGCATTGTTTAATTGCTTGTAAATTTCTTCTCTGTAATTTGCGGTTTCATTGGGATTAAGGAATGTTTAAACATTGCAACGTGTTGTTTCGACAAGCAGGCCTCAATATAGCGAATAGCGCATTGTTTGAATGCTTGTAAATGGTTTTTCTATAATTTGCTATTTCTTTGGAATTAAGGATTATTTTAAGTGTGGCAAAGAGCTCTTTCGACAAACTGACCTCTCTATAGAGAATTGAGCACAGTTTTAATCCTTCAAAACAAATATTTTGAAATTTGCAGTTTCTTGGGAATTCCATAATTTTTTAGCATCGCAATGTCTTCTTTGGACAAAGGGGCCCCTATATCGTGAATTGCGCATTGCTGCCAAGATGGAAAATTGCTTTTCTAAATTTTACGGCTTCTTAGGAAATCTGTAATGTTTCTGACGTCCTAGAGTGTTCTTTTGACAAATTGGCCTAATCAATATGAATTGGGAATTGTTTCAATTCTTGTAAATAGCTCTTTAGAAATTTCCGGTCTCTTTGGAATTATGAAATGCATAAAGCATCACAGACTGTTCTTTGGACAAACAGGCTTCATCCTTATGAAATGCGAATTATTTCAATGCTTGTAAATTTCTTCTCTGTAATTTGCGGTTTCATGGGGATTAGGGAATGTTTAAGCATCGCAAAGTGTTGTTTCGACAAGCAGGCCTCAATATAAAGAATAGCGAATTGTTTCAATGCTTGTAAATGGCTTTTCTGTAATTTGCAATTTCTTTGGAATTAAGTAATAATTTGAGTGTGAAAAAGAGCTATAACGGCAAACTGACCTCGCTTACGACAATTGGGCACAGTTTTAATACTTCTAAACAACTATTTTGAAATTTGCGGTTTCTTGGGAATTGTATAATCTTTTAGCATCGCAATGTCTTGTATGGACAAAGGGGTTCCTCTATCGTGGATTGCGCATTGTTTTCAAGATTGAAAATTGCTTTTCTAAAATTTGCGGCTTCTTCTGAAATCTGAAATGTTTCTAACGTCCTAGAGTGTTCTTTTGACAAATTCGCATAATCAATATGAATTGGGAATTGTTTCAATTCTTGTAAATAGCTCTTTAGAAATTTCCGGTCTCTTTGGGATTATGAAATGCATAAAGCATCAAAGACTGTTCTTTGGACAAACAGGCTTGATCATGATGAATTGTGCATTGTTTCAATGCTTGTAAATTTCTTCTCTGTAATTTGAGGTTTCTCTTTTATTAGGGAAAGTTTAAGCATCGCAAAGTGTTGTTTCGACAAATAGGCCTCAATATAGAGAATAGCGCATTGTTTCAATGCTTGTAAATGGCTTTTCTGTAATTGCAATTTCCCTGGAATTGAGGAATATTTTAAGCATGGCAAAGAGTTTCTTCAACATACTGACCTCTCTGGAGAGAATTGGGCACAGTTTTAATCCTTCAAAATAGCTTTTTTGAAATTGGCTGTTTCTTGGGAATTCTATAATTTTTTATTATCGCAAAGTCTTCTATGGACAAAGGGGCCCCTCTATCGTGAATTGCGCATTGCTTCCACGATGGAAAATTGCTTTTCTAAAATTTGCAGCTTCTTGGGAATTCTGTAATGTTTCAAACGTCCTATAGTGTTCTTTCGACAAATTGGCCAAATCAATATGAACTCGGAATTGATTCAATGCTTTTGAATAGCTCTTCAGAAATTTCCGGTCTCTTTGGAAATATGGAATGCATAAAGCATCACAGAATGGTCTTTGGACAAACAGGCTTCATCATTATGAATTGCGAATTATTTCAATGCTTGTAAATTTCTTCTCTGTAAATTGTGGTTTCTTTGGAATTAGGGAAATGTTTGAGTATTGCAAAGTGTTGTTTCGACAAGCAGGCCTCAAAATAGAGAATAGTGCATTGTTTCAATGCTTGTAAATGGCTTTTCTGTAATTGCAATTTCCCTGGAATTGAGGAATATTTTAAGCATGGCAAAGAATTTCTTCAACATACTGACCTCTCTGGAGAGAATTGGGCACAGTTTGAATCCTTCTGAACAACTATTTTTAAATTTGCAGTTTCTTGGGAATTGTATAATTTTTTTGTTTCGCAATGTCTTCTATGGACAAAGAGGCCCCTCTATCGTGAATTGCGCATTGTTTCCACGATGGAAATTGCTCTTCTAAAATTTGAGGCTTCTTGGGAATTCTGTAATGTTTTAAACGTCCTAGAGTGTTCTTTTGACAAATTGGCGTAATCAATATGAATTGGGAATTGTTTCAATGCTTGTAGATTGCTCTTTAGAAATTTCTGTCTCTTTGGAAATATGGAATGCATAAAGCATTACAAAGTGTTCTTTGGACAAACAGAATTTATTCTTATGAATTGCGCATTATTTCAATGCTTGTAAATTTCTTCTCTGTAATTTGCGGTTTCTTTGGGATTAGGGAATGTTTAAGCATCGCAAAGTGTTGTTTTGACAAGTAGGCCTCAATATAGAGAATTGCAAATTGTTTCAATGCTTGTAAACGGCTTTTTTGTAATTTGCGATTTCTTTGGAATTAAGGCATATTTTAGGCAAGGCAAAGAGCTCTTTCGATAAACTGACCTCTCTATAGAGAATTGGGCACAGTTTTAATCCTTCTAAAACACTATTTTGAAATTTGCTGTTTCTTGGGAATTCTATAATTTTTTAGGATGGCAAGGTCTTCTATGGACAAAGGGGCCCCTCTATCGTGAATTGCGCATTGCTTCAAAGGTGGAAAATTGCTTTTCTAAAATTTGCGGCTTCTTTGGAATTCTGTAATGTTTCAAACGTCCTAGACTGTTCTTTTGACAAATTGGCCTAATCAATATGAATGGGGAATTGTTTCAATGCTTGTAAATAGCTCTTTAGAACTTTCCGGTCACTTTGGAATTATGGAATGCATCAAGCATCACAGACTGTTCTTTGGACCAATAGGCTTCAACATGATGAATTGCGCATTGTTCAATTGCTTGTAAATTTCTTCTCTGTAATTTGCGGTTTCATTGGGATTAAGGAATGTTTAAACATTGCAACGTGTTGTTTCGACAAGCAGGCCTCAATATTGCGAATAGCGCATTGTTTGAATGCTTGTAAATGGCTTTTCTATAATTTGCTATTTCTTTGGAATTAAGGATCATTTTAAGTGTGGCAAAGAGCTCTTTCGACAAACTGACCACTCTATAGAGAATTGAGCAGAGTTTTAATCCTTCAAAACAACTATTTTGAAATTTGCGTTTCTTGGGAATTCCATAATTTTTTAGCATCGCAATGTCTTCTTTGGACAAAGGGGCCCCTCTATCGTGAATGGCGCATTGCTGCCAAGATGGAAAATTGCTTTTCTAAATTTTGCGGCTTCTTAGGAAATCTGTAATGTTTTTGACGTCCTAGAGTGTTCTTTTGACAAATTGGCCAAATCAATATGAAGTGGGAATTGTTTCAATGCTTGTGAATAGCTCTTTAGAAATTTCATTTATCTTTGGAAATATGGAATGCATAAAGCATCACAGAGTGTTCTTTGGACAAACAGGCTTCATCCTTATAAATTGCGAATTATTTCAATGCGTGTAAATTTCTTCTCTGTTAATAGTGGTTTCTTTGGGATTAGGGAAATGTTTAAGCATCGCAAAGTGTTGTTTCGACAAGCAGGCCTCAATATAGAGAATTGCGGATTGTTTCAATGCTTGTAAATGGCTCTTCTGTAATTTGCGATTTCTTTGGAATTGAGGAATATTTTAAGCATGGCAAAGAGCTCTTTCGACAAAATTACCTCTCTAGAGAGAATTGGGCACAGTTTTAATCCTTCTAAACAACTATTTTGAAATTTGCGGTTTCTTGAGAATTGTATAATTTTTTAGCATCGCAATGTCTTCTATGGACAAAGGGGCCCATCTATCGTGAATTGTGCATTGCTTCCAAGATGGAAAATCGCTTTTCTAAAATTTGAGGATTCTTTGGATTTCTGTAATGTTTCAAACGTCCTAGAGTGTTCTTTTGACAAATTGGCCTAATCAATATGAATTGGGAATTGTTTTAATGACTGTTAATAGCTCTTTAGAAATTTCCAGTCTCTTTGGAAATATGGAATGCATAAAGCATCACAGAGTGTTCTTTGGACGACAGGTTTCATTCTTATGAATTGAGCGTTATTTCAATGCTTGTATATTTCTTCTCTGTAATTTGCGGTTTCTTATGGATTAGGGAATGTTTAAGCATCGCAAAGTGTTGTTTCGACAAGTAGGCCTCAATATAGAGGATTGCGAATTGTTTCAATGCTTGTAAATGGCTTTTCTGTAATTGCAATTTCCCTGGAATTGAGGAATATTTTAAGCATGGCAAAGAGTTCTTTCGACATACTGACCTCTCTGGCAGAATTGGGCATAGTTTTAATCCTTCTGAACAACAATTTTTTTTAATTTTCAGTTTCTTGGGATAGTATAATTTTTAAGCATCGCAATGTCTTCTATGGACAAAGGGGCCCCTCTATCATGAATTGCGCATTGCTTCCAAGATGGAAAATTGCTTTTCTCAAACTTGCGGCTTCTTGGGAATTCTGTAATATTTCAAACGTCCTAGACTGTTCTTTTGACAAATTGGCCTAATCAATATGAATGGGGAATTGTTTCAATGCTTGTAAATAGCTCTTTAGAACTTTCCGGTCACTTTGGAATTATGGAATGCATCAAGCATCACAGACTGTTCTTTGGACCAATAGGCTGCAACATGATGAATTGCGCATTGTTTAATTGCTTGTAAATTTCTTCTCTGTAATTTGCGGTTTCATTGGGATTAAGGAATGTTTAAACATTGCAACGTGTTGTTTCGACAAGCAGGCCTCAATATAGCGAATAGCGCATTGTTTGAATGCTTGTAAATGGCTTTTCTATAATTTGCTATTTCTTTGGAATTAAGGATTATTTTAAGTGTGGCAAAGAGCTCTTTCGACAAACTGACCTCTCTATAGAGAATTGAGCACAGTTTTAATCCTTCAAAACAAATATTTTGAAATTTGCGGTTTCTTGGGAATTCCATAATTTTTTAGCATCGCAATGTCTTCTTTGGACAAAGGGGCCCCTATATCGTGAATTGCGCATTGCTGCCAAGATGGAAAATTGCTTTTCTAAATTTTACGGCTTCTTAGGAAATCTGTAATGTTTCTGACGTCCTAGAGTGTTCTTTTGACAAATTGGCCTAATCAATATGAATTGGGAATTGTTTCAATTCTTGTAAATAGCTTCTTTAGAAATTTCCGGTCTCTTTGGAATTATGAAATGCATAAAGCATCACAGACTGTTCTTTGGACAAACAGGCTTCATCCTTATGAATTGCGAATTATTTCAATGCTTGTAAATTTCTTCTCTGTAATTTGCGGTTTCATGGGGATTAGGGAATGTTTAAGCATCGCAAAGTGTTGTTTCGACAAGCAGGCCTCAATATAAAGAATAGCGCATTGTTTCAATGCTTGTAAATGGCTTTTCTGTAATTTGCAATTTCTTTGGAATTAAGGAATAATTTGAGTGTGAAAAAGAGCTATAACGGCAAACTGACCTCGCTTACGACAATTGGGCACAGTTTTAATACTTCTAAACAACTATTTTGAAATTTGCGGTTTCTTGGGAATTGTATAATCTTTTAGCATCGCAATGTCTTGTATGGACAAAGGGGTTCCTCTATCGTGGATTGCGCATTGTTTTCAAGATTGAAAATTGCTTTTCTAAAATTTGCGGCTTCTTCTGAAATCTGTAATGTTTCTAACGTCCTAGAGTGTTCTTTTGACAAATTCGCATAATCAATATGAATTGGGAATTGTTTCAATTCTTGTAAATAGCTCTTTAGAAATTTCCGGTCTCTTTGGAATTATGAAATGCATAAAGCATCAAAGACTGTTCTCTGGACAAACAGGCTTGATCATGATGAATTGTGCATTGTTTCAATGCTTGTAAATTTCTTCTCTGTAATTTGAGGTTTCTCTTGGATTAGGGAATGTTTAAGCATCGCAAAGTGTTGTTTCGACAAATAGGCCTCAATATAGAGAATAGCGCATTGTTTCAATGCTTGTAAATGGCTTTTCTGTAATTGCAATTACCCTGGAATTGAGGAATATTTTAAGCATGGCAAAGAGTTTCTTCAACATACTGACCTCTCTGGAGAGAATTGGGCACAGTTTTAATCCTTCAAAATAGCTTTTTTGAAATTGGCTGTTTCTTGGGAATTCTATAATTTTTTATTATCGCAAAGTCTTCTATGGACAAAGGGGCCCCTCTATCGTGAATTGCGCATTGCTTCCACGATGGAAAATTGCTTTTCTAAAATTTGCAGCTTCTTGGGAATTCTGTAATGTTTCAAACGTCCTATAGTGTTCTTTCGACAAATTGGCCAAATCAATATGAACTCGCAATTGATTCAATGCTTTTGAATAGCTCTTCAGAAATTTCCGGTCTCTTTGGAAATATGGAATGCATAAAGCATCACAGAATGGTCTTTGGACAAACAGGCTTCATCATTATGAATTGCGAATTATTTCAATGCTTGTAAATTTCTTCTCTGTAAATTGTGGTTTCTTTGGAATTAGGGAAATGTTTGAGTATTGCAAAGTGTTGTTTCGACAAGCAGGCCTCAAAATAGAGAATAGCGCATTGTTTCAATGCTTGTAAATGGCTTTTCTGTAATTGCAATCGCCCTGGAATTGAGGAATATTTTAAGCATGGCAAAGAATTTCTTCAACATACTGACCTCTCTGGAGAGAATTGGGCACAGTTTTAATCCTTCTGAACAACTATTTTTAAATTTGCAGTTTCTTGGGAATTGTATAATTTTTTTGTTTCGCAATGTCTTCTATGGACAAAGAGGCCCCTCTATCGTGAATTGCGCATTGTTTACACGATGGAAATTGCTCTTCTAAAATTTGAGGCTTCTTGGGAATTCTGTAATGTTTTAAACGTCCTAGAGTGTTCTTTTGACAAATTGGCGTAATCAATATGAATTGGGAATTGTTTCAATGATTGTAGATCGCTCTTTAGAAATTTCTGTCTCTTTGGAAATATGGAATGCATAAAGCATTACAAAGTGTTCTTTGGACAAACAGAATTTATTCTTATGAATTGCGCATTATTTCAATGCTTGTAAATTTCTTCTCTGTAATTTGCAGTTTCTTTGGGATTAGGGAATGTTTAAGCATCGCAAAGTGTTGTTTTGACAAGTAGGCCTCAATATAGAGAATTGCGAATTGTTTCAATGCTTGTAAACGGCTTTTTTGTAATTTGCGATTTCTTTGGAATTAAGGCATATTTTAGGCAAGGCAAAGAGCTCTTTCGATAAACTGACCTCTCTATAGAGAATTGGGCACAGTTTTAATCCTTCTAAAACACTATTTTGAAATTTGCGGTTTCTTGGGAATTCCATAATTTTTTAGCATCGCAATGTCTTCTTTGGACAAAGGGGCCCCTCTATCGTGAATGGCGCATTGCTGCCAAGATGGAAAATTGCTTTTCTAAATTTTGCGGCTTCTTAGGAAATCTGTAATGTTTTTGACGTCCTAGAGTGTTCTTTTGACAAATTGGCCAAATCAATATGAAGTGGGAATTGTTTCAATGCTTGTGAATAGCTCTTTAGAAATTTCAGGTGTCTTTGGAAATATGGAATGCATAAAGCATCACAGAGTGTTTTTTGGACAAACAGGCTTCATCCTTATAAATTGCGAATTATTTCAATGCGTGTAAATTTCTTCTCTGTAAATAGTGGTTTCTTTGGGATTAGGGAAATGTTTAAGCATCGCAAAGTGTTGTTTCGACAAGCAGGCCTCAATATAGAGAATTGCGGATTGTTTCAATGCTTGTAAATGGCTCTTCTGTAATTTGCGATTTCTTTGGAATTGAGGAATATTTTAAGCATGGCAAAGAGCTCTTTCGACAAAATTACCTCTATAGAGAGAATTGGGCACAGTTTTAATCCTTCTAAACAACTATTTTGAAATTTGTAGTTTCTTGAGAATTGTATAATTTTTTAGCATCGCAATGTCTTCTATGGACAAAGGGGCCCATCTATCGTGAATTGTGCATTGCTTCCAAGATGGAAAATCGCTTTTTTAAAATTTGAGGATTCTTTGGATTTCTGTAATGTTTCAAACGTCCTAGAGTGTTCTTTTGACAAATTGGCCTAATCAATATGAATTGGGAATTGTTTCAATGACTGTAAATAGCTCTTTAGAAATTTCCGGTCTCTTTGGAAATATGGAATGCATAAAGCATCACAGAGTGTTCTTTGGACGACAGGTTTCATTCTTATGAATTGCGCGTTATTTCAATGCTTGTATATTTCTTCTCTGTAATTTGCGGTTTCTTATGGATTAGGGAATGTTTAAGCATCGCAAAGTGTTGTTTCGACAAGTAGGCCTCAATATAGAGGATTGCGAATTGTTTCAATGCTTGTAAATGGCTTTTCTGTAATTAGCGATTTCTTTGGAATTGAGGAAAATTTTAAGCATGCCAAAGAGCTCTTTCGACAAACTGACCTCTCTAGAGAGAATTGGGCACAGTTTTAATCCTTCAAAACAGCTTTTTTGAAATTTGCTGTTTCTTGGGAATTGTATAATTTTTTAGCATCGCAATGTCTTTTATGGACAAAAGAGCCCCTCTATCGTGAATTGCGCATTGCTTCCAAGATGGAAAATTGCTTTTCTAAAATTTGCGGAATCTTGGGAAATCTGTAATGTTTCTAACGTCCTAGAGAGTACTTTTGACAAATTGGCCTAATCAATATGAATTGGGAATTGTTCCAATGCTTGTAAATAGCTCTTTAGAAATTTCGGTCTCTTTGGAATTATGGAATGTATCAAGCATCACAGAGTGTTCTCTGGACCAACAGGCTTCATTCTTATGAATTGCACATTATTTTAATGCTTGTAAATTTCTTCTCTGTAATTTGCGGTTTCTGTGGAATTAGGGAATGTTTAAGCATCGCAAAGTGTTATTCCAACAAGCAGGGCTAAATATAGAGAATTGCGCCTTGTTTCAATGCTTGTAAATGGCCTTTCTGTAATTTGCCATTTGTTTGGAATTAAGGAATATTTAAGCAAGGCAAAGAGCATTTTCGACATACTGACCTCTCTATTGAGAATTGGGCACAGTTTTTATCCTTCAAAACAGCTATTTTGAAATTTGCTGTTTCTTGGGAATTCTATAATTTTTTAGCATTGCAATGTCTTCTATGGACTAAAGGGCCCCTCTATCGTGAATTGCGCATTGCTTTCAAGATGGAAAATTGCTTTTTTAAATTTGCGAATTCTTGGGAAATCTGTAATGTTTCTAACGTCCTAGAGAGTTCTTTTGACAAATTGGCCTAATAAATATGAATTGGGAATTGTTTAAATGCTTGTAAATAGTTCTTTAGAACTTTCCGGTCACTTTGGAATTATGGAATGCATCAAGTATCACAGAATGTTCTTTGGACAATCAGGCTTCATCCTTATGAATTGCAAATTATTTCAATGCGTGTAAATTTCTTCTCTGTAATTTGAGGTTTCTCTTGGATTAGGGAATATTTAAGCATCGCAAAGTGTTGTTTCGACAAGCAGGCCTCAATATAGAGAATAGCGCATTGTTTCAATGCTTGTAAATGGCTTTTCTGTAATTGCAATTTCCCTGGAATTGAGGAATATTTTAAGCATGGCAAAGAGTTCTTTCGACATACTGACCTCTCTGGAGAGAATTGGGCACAGTTTTAATCCTTCTGAACAACAATTTTTTTTAATTTTCAGTTTCTTTGGAATAGTATAATTTTTAAGCATCGCAATGTCTTCTATGGACAAAGGGGCCCCTCTATCATGAATTGCGCATTGCTTCCAAGATGGAAAATTGCTTTTCTCAAACTTGCGGCTTCTTGGGAATTCTGTAATATTTCAAACGTCCTAGACTGTTCTTTTGACAAATTGGCCTAATCAATATGAATGGGGAATTGTTTCAATGCTTGTAAATAGCTCTTTAGAACTTTCCGGTCACTTTGGAATTATGGAATGCATCAAGCATCACAGACTGTTCTTTGGACCAATAGGCTTCAACATGATGAATTGCGCATTGTTTAATTGCTTGTAAATTTCTTCTCTGTAATTTGCGGTTTCATTGGGATTAAGGAATATTTAAACATTGCAACGTGTTGTTTCGACAAGCAGGCCTCAATATAGCGAATAGCGCATTGTTTCAATGCTTGTAAATGGCTTTTCTATAATTTGCTATTTCTTTGGAATTAAGGATTATTTTAAGTGTGGCAAAGAGCTCTTTCGACAAACTGACCTCTCTATAGAGAATTGAGCACAGTTTAAATCCTTCAAAACAAATATTTTGAAATTTGCGGTTTCTTGGGAATTCCATAATTTTTTAGCATCGCAATGTCTTCTTTGGACAAAGGGGCCCCTCTATCGTGAATTGCGCATTGCTTCCACGATGGAAAATTGCTTTTCTAAAATTTGCAGCTTCTTGGGAATTCTGTAATGTTTCAAACGTCCTATAGTGTTCTTTCGACAAATTGGCCAAATCAATATGAACTCGGAATTGATTCAATGCTTTTGAATAGCTCTTCAGAAATTTCCGGTCTCTTTGGAAATATGGAATGCATAAAGCATCACAGAATGGTCTTTGGACAAACAGGCTTCATCATTATGAATTGCGAATTATTTCAATGCTTGTAAATTTCTTCTCTGTAAATTGTGGTTTCTTTGGAATTAGGGAAATGTTTGAGTATTGCAAAGTGTTGTTTCGACAAGCAGGCCTCAAAATAGAGAATAGTGCATTGTTTCAATGCTTGTAAATGGCTTTTCTGTAATTGCAATTTCCCTGGAATTGAGGAATATTTTAAGCATGGCAAAGAATTTCTTCAACATACTGACCTCTCTGGAGAGAATTGGGCACAGTTTGAATCCTTCTGAACAACTATTTTTAAATTTGCAGTTTCTTGGGAATTGTATAATTTTTTTGTTTCGCAATGTCTTCTATGGACAAAGAGGCCCCTCTATCGTGAATTGCGCATTGTTTCCACGATGGAAATTGCTCTTCTAAAATTTGAGGCTTCTTGGGAATTCTGTAATGTTTTAAACGTCCTAGAGTGTTCTTTTGACAAATTGGCGTAATCAATATGAATTGGGAATTGTTTCAATGCTTGTAGATTGCTCTTTAGAAATTTCTGTCTCTTTGGAAATATGGAATGCATAAAGCATTACAAAGTGTTCTTTGGACAAACAGAATTTATTCTTATGAATTGCGCATTATTTCAATGCTTGTAAATTTCTTCTCTGTAATTTGCGGTTTCTTTGGGATTAGGGAATGTTTAAGCATCGCAAAGTGTTGTTTTGACAAGTAGGCCTCAATATAGAGAATTGCAAATTGTTTCAATGCTTGTAAACGGCTTTTTTGTAATTTGCGATTTCTTTGGAATTAAGGCATATTTTAGGCAAGGCAAAGAGCTCTTTCGATAAACTGACCTCTCTATAGAGAATTGGGCACAGTTTTAATCCTTCTAAAACACTATTTTGAAATTTGCTGTTTCTTGGGAATTCTATAATTTTTTAGGATGGCAAGGTCTTCTATGGACAAAGGGGCCCCTCTATCGTGAATTGCGCATTGCTTCAAAGGTGGAAAATTGCTTTTCTAAAATTTGCGGCTTCTTTGGAATTCTGTAATGTTTCAAACGTCCTAGACTGTTCTTTTGACAAATTGGCCTAATCAATATGAATGGGGAATTGTTTCAATGCTTGTAAATAGCTCTTTAGAACTTTCCGGTCACTTTGGAATTATGGAATGCATCAAGCATCACAGACTGTTCTTTGGACCAATAGGCTTCAACATGATGAATTGCGCATTGTTCAATTGCTTGTAAATTTCTTCTCTGTAATTTGCGGTTTCATTGGGATTAAGGAATGTTTAAACATTGCAACGTGTTGTTTCGACAAGCAGGCCTCAATATTGCGAATAGCGCATTGTTTGAATGCTTGTAAATGGCTTTTCTATAATTTGCTATTTCTTTGGAATTAAGGATCATTTTAAGTGTGGCAAAGAGCTCTTTCGACAAACTGACCACTCTATAGAGAATTGAGCAGAGTTTTAATCCTTCAAAACAACTATTTTGAAATTTGCGTTTCTTGGGAATTCCATAATTTTTTAGCATCGCAATGTCTTCTTTGGACAAAGGGGCCCCTCTATCGTGAATGGCGCATTGCTGCCAAGATGGAAAATTGCTTTTCTAAATTTTGCGGCTTCTTAGGAAATCTGTAATGTTTTTGACGTCCTAGAGTGTTCTTTTGACAAATTGGCCAAATCAATATGAAGTGGGAATTGTTTCAATGCTTGTGAATAGCTCTTTAGAAATTTCATTTATCTTTGGAAATATGGAATGCATAAAGCATCACAGAGTGTTCTTTGGACAAACAGGCTTCATCCTTATAAATTGCGAATTATTTCAATGCGTGTAAATTTCTTCTCTGTTAATAGTGGTTTCTTTGGGATTAGGGAAATGTTTAAGCATCGCAAAGTGTTGTTTCGACAAGCAGGCCTCAATATAGAGAATTGCGGATTGTTTCAATGCTTGTAAATGGCTCTTCTGTAATTTGCGATTTCTTTGGAATTGAGGAATATTTTAAGCATGGCAAAGAGCTCTTTCGACAAAATTACCTCTCTAGAGAGAATTGGGCACAGTTTTAATCCTTCTAAACAACTATTTTGAAATTTGCGGTTTCTTGAGAATTGTATAATTTTTTAGCATCGCAATGTCTTCTATGGACAAAGGGGCCCATCTATCGTGAATTGTGCATTGCTTCCAAGATGAAAAATCGCTTTTCTAAAATTTGAGGATTCTTTGGATTTCTGTAATGTTTCAAACGTCCTAGAGTGTTCTTTTGACAAATTGGCCTAATCAATATGAATTGGGAATTGTTTTAATGACTGTAAATAGCTCTTTAGAAATTTCCAGTCTCTTTGGAAATATGGAATGCATAAAGCATCACAGAGTGTTCTTTGGACGACAGGTTTCATTCTTATGAATTGAGCGTTATTTCAATGCTTGTATATTTCTTCTCTGTAATTTGCGGTTTCTTATGGATTAGGGAATGTTTAAGCATCGCAAAGTGTTGTTTCGACAAGTAGGCCTCAATATAGAGGATTGCGAATTGTTTCAATGCTTGTAAATGGCTTTTCTGTAATTGCAATTTCCCTGGAATTGAGGAATATTTTAAGCATGGCAAAGAGTTCTTTCGACATACTGACCTCTCTGGCAGAATTGGGCATAGTTTTAATCCTTCTGAACAACAATTTTTTTTAATTTTCAGTTTCTTGGGATAGTATAATTTTTAAGCATCGCAATGTCTTCTATGGACAAAGGGGCCCCTCTATCATGAATTGCGCATTGCTTCCAAGATGGAAAATTGCTTTTCTCAAACTTGCGGCTTCTTGGGAATTCTGTAATATTTCAAACGTCCTAGACTGTTCTTTTGACAAATTGGCCTAATCAATATGAATGGGGAATTGTTTCAATGCTTGTAAATAGCTCTTTAGAACTTTCCGGTCACTTTGGAATTATGGAATGCATCAAGCATCACAGACTGTTCTTTGGACCAATAGGCTGCAACATGATGAATTGCGCATTGTTTAATTGCTTGTAAATTTCTTCTCTGTAATTTGCGGTTTCATTGGGATTAAGGAATGTTTAAACATTGCAACGTGTTGTTTCGACAAGCAGGCCTCAATATAGCGAATAGCGCATTGTTTGAATGCTTGTAAATGGCTTTTCTATAATTTGCTATTTCTTTGGAATTAAGGATTATTTTAAGTGTGGCAAAGAGCTCTTTCGACAAACTGACCTCTCTATAGAGAATTGAGCACAGTTTTAATCCTTCAAAACAAATATTTTGAAATTTGCGGTTTCTTGGGAATTCCATAATTTTTTAGCATCGCAATGTCTTCTTTGGACAAAGGGGCCCCTATATCGTGAATTGCGCATTGCTGCCAAGATGGAAAATTGCTTTTCTAAATTTTACGGCTTCTTAGGAAATCTGTAATGTTTCTGACGTCCTAGAGTGTTCTTTTGACAAATTGGCCTAATCAATATGAATTGGGAATTGTTTCAATTCTTGTAAATAGCTTCTTTAGAAATTTCCGGTCTCTTTGGAATTATGAAATGCATAAAGCATCACAGACTGTTCTTTGGACAAACAGGCTTCATCCTTATGAATTGCGAATTATTTCAATGCTTGTAAATTTCTTCTCTGTAATTTGCGGTTTCATGGGGATTAGGGAATGTTTAAGCATCGCAAAGTGTTGTTTCGACAAGCAGGCCTCAATATAAAGAATAGCGCATTGTTTCAATGCTTGTAAATGGCTTTTCTGTAATTTGCAATTTCTTTGGAATTAAGGAATAATTTGAGTGTGAAAAAGAGCTATAACGGCAAACTGACCTCGCTTACGACAATTGGGCACAGTTTTAATACTTCTAAACAACTATTTTGAAATTTGCGGTTTCTTGGGAATTGTATAATCTTTTAGCATCGCAATGTCTTGTATGGACAAAGGGGTTCCTCTATCGTGGATTGCGCATTGTTTTCAAGATTGAAAATTGCTTTTCTAAAATTTGCGGCTTCTTCTGAAATCTGTAATGTTTCTAACGTCCTAGAGTGTTCTTTTGACAAATTCGCATAATCAATATGAATTGGGAATTGTTTCAATTCTTGTAAATAGCTCTTTAGAAATTTCCGGTCTCTTTGGAATTATGAAATGCATAAAGCATCAAAGACTGTTCTCTGGACAAACAGGCTTGATCATGATGAATTGTGCATTGTTTCAATGCTTGTAAATTTCTTCTCTGTAATTTGAGGTTTCTCTTGGATTAGGGAATGTTTAAGCATCGCAAAGTGTTGTTTCGACAAATAGGCCTCAATATAGAGAATAGCGCATTGTTTCAATGCTTGTAAATGGCTTTTCTGTAATTGCAATTACCCTGGAATTGAGGAATATTTTAAGCATGGCAAAGAGTTTCTTCAACATACTGACCTCTCTGGAGAGAATTGGGCACAGTTTTAATCCTTCAAAATAGCTTTTTTGAAATTGGCTGTTTCTTGGGAATTCTATAATTTTTTATTATCGCAAAGTCTTCTATGGACAAAGGGGCCCCTCTATCGTGAATTGCGCATTGCTTCCACGATGGAAAATTGCTTTTCTAAAATTTGCAGCTTCTTGGGAATTCTGTAATGTTTCAAACGTCCTATAGTGTTCTTTCGACAAATTGGCCAAATCAATATGAACTCGCAATTGATTCAATGCTTTTGAATAGCTCTTCAGAAATTTCCGGTCTCTTTGGAAATATGGAATGCATAAAGCATCACAGAATGGTCTTTGGACAAACAGGCTTCATCATTATGAATTGCGAATTATTTCAATGCTTGTAAATTTCTTCTCTGTAAATTGTGGTTTCTTTGGAATTAGGGAAATGTTTGAGTATTGCAAAGTGTTGTTTCGACAAGCAGGCCTCAAAATAGAGAATAGCGCATTGTTTCAATGCTTGTAAATGGCTTTTCTGTAATTGCAATTTCTCTGGAATTGAGGAATATTTTAAGCATGGCAAAGAATTTCTTCAACATACTGACCTCTCTGGAGAGAATTGGGCACAGTTTTAATCCTTCTGAACAACTATTTTTAAATTTGCAGTTTCTTGGGAATTGTATAATTTTTTTGTTTCGCAATGTCTTCTATGGACAAAGAGGCCCCTCTATCGTGAATTGCGCATTGTTTCCACGATGGAAATTGCTCTTCTAAAATTTGAGGCTTCTTGGGAATTCTGTAATGTTTTAAACGTCCTAGAGTGTTCTTTTGACAAATTGGCGTAATCAATATGAATTGGGAATTGTTTCAATGATTGTAGATCGCTCTTTAGAAATTTCTGTCTCTTTGGAAATATGGAATGCATAAAGCATTACAAAGTGTTCTTTGGACAAACAGAATTTATTCTTATGAATTGCGCATTATTTCAATGCTTGTAAATTTCTTCTCTGTAATTTGCAGTTTCTTTGGGATTAGGGAATGTTTAAGCATCGCAAAGTGTTGTTTTGACAAGTAGGCCTCAATATAGAGAATTGCGAATTGTTTCAATGCTTGTAAACGGCTTTTTTGTAATTTGCGATTTCTTTGGAATTAAGGCATATTTTAGGCAAGGCAAAGAGCTCTTTCGATAAACTGACCTCTCTATAGAGAATTGGGCACAGTTTTAATCCTTCTAAAACACTATTTTGAAATTTGCGGTTTCTTGGGAATTCCATAATTTTTTAGCATCGCAATGTCTTCTTTGGACAAAGGGGCCCCTCTATCGTGAATGGCGCATTGCTGCCAAGATGGAAAATTGCTTTTCTAAATTTTGCGGCTTCTTAGGAAATCTGTAATGTTTTTGACGTCCTAGAGTGTTCTTTTGACAAATTGGCCAAATCAATATGAAGTGGGAATTGTTTCAATGCTTGTGAATAGCTCTTTAGAAATTTCAGGTGTCTTTGGAAATATGGAATGCATAAAGCATCACAGAGTGTTTTTTGGACAAACAGGCTTCATCCTTATAAATTGCGAATTATTTCAATGCGTGTAAATTTCTTCTCTGTAAATAGTGGTTTCTTTGGGATTAGGGAAATGTTTAAGCATCGCAAAGTGTTGTTTCGACAAGCAGGCCTCAATATAGAGAATTGCGGATTGTTTCAATGCTTGTAAATGGCTCTTCTGTAATTTGCGATTTCTTTGGAATTGAGGAATATTTTAAGCATGGCAAAGAGCTCTTTCGACAAAATTACCTCTATAGAGAGAATTGGGCACAGTTTTAATCCTTCTAAACAACTATTTTGAAATTTGCAGTTTCTTGAGAATTGTATAATTTTTTAGCATCGCAATGTCTTCTATGGACAAAGGGGCCCATCTATCGTGAATTGTGCATTGCTTCCAAGATGGAAAATCGCTTTTTTAAAATTTGAGGATTCTTTGGATTTCTGTAATGTTTCAAACGTCCTAGAGTGTTCTTTTGACAAATTGGCCTAATCAATATGAATTGGGAATTGTTTCAATGACTGTAAATAGCTCTTTAGAAATTTCCGGTCTCTTTGGAAATATGGAATGCATAAAGCATCACAGAGTGTTCTTTGGACGACAGGTTTCATTCTTATGAATTGCACGTTATTTCAATGCTTGTATATTTCTTCTCTGTAATTTGCGGTTTCTTATGGATTAGGGAATGTTTAAGCATCGCAAAGTGTTGTTTCGACAAGTAGGCCTCAATATAGAGGATTGCGAATTGTTTCAATGCTTGTAAATGGCTTTTCTGTAATTTGCGATTTCTTTGGAATTGAGGAAAATTTTAAGCATGCCAAAGAGCTCTTTCGACAAACTGACCTCTCTAGAGAGAATTGGGCACAGTTTTAATCCTTCAAAACAGCTTTTTTGAAATTTGCTGTTTCTTGGGAATTGTATAATTTTTTAGCATCGCAATGTCTTTTATGGACAAAAGAGCCCCTCTATCGTGAATTGCGCATTGCTTCCAAGATGGAAAATTGCTTTTCTAAAATTTGCGGAATCTTGGGAAATCTGTAATGTTTCTAACGTCCTAGAGAGTACTTTTGACAAATTGGCCTAATCAATATGAATTGGGAATTGTTCCAATGCTTGTAAATAGCTCTTTAGAAATTTCGGTCTCTTTGGAATTATGGAATGTATCAAGCATCACAGAGTGTTCTCTGGACCAACAGGCTTCATTCTTATGAATTGCACATTATTTTAATGCTTGTAAATTTCTTCTCTGTAATTTGCGGTTTCTGTGGAATTAGGGAATGTTTAAGCATCGCAAAGTGTTATTCCAACAAGCAGGGCTAAATATAGAGAATTGCGCCTTGTTTCAATGCTTGTAAATGGCCTTTCTGTAATTTGCCATTTGTTTGGAATTAAGGAATATTTAAGCAAGGCAAAGAGCATTTTCGACATACTGACCTCTCTATTGAGAATTGGGCACAGTTTTTATCCTTCAAAACAGCTATTTTGAAATTTGCTGTTTCTTGGGAATTCTATAATTTTTTAGCATTGCAATGTCTTCTATGGACTAAAGGGCCCCTCTATCGTGAATTGCGCATTGCTTTCAAGATGGAAAATTGCTTTTTTAAATTTGCGAATTCTTGGGAAATCTGTAATGTTTCTAACGTCCTAGAGAGTTCATTTGACAAATTGGCCTAATAAATATGAATTGGGAATTGTTTAAATGCTTGTAAATAGTTCTTTAGAACTTTCCGGTCACTTTGGAATTATGGAATGCATCAAGTATCACAGAATGTTCTTTGGACAATCAGGCTTCATCCTTATGAATTGCAAATTATTTCAATGCATGTAAATTTCTTCTCTGTAATTTGAGGTTTCTCTTGGATTAGGGAATATTTAAGCATCGCAAAGTGTTGTTTCGACAAGCAGGCCTCAATATAGAGAATAGCGCATTGTTTCAATGCTTGTAAATGGCTTTTCTGTAATTGCAATTTCCCTGGAATTGAGGAATATTTTAAGCATGGCAAAGAGTTCTTTCGACATACTGACCTCTCTGGAGAGAATTGGGCACAGTTTTAATCCTTCTGAACAACAATTTTTTTTAATTTTCAGTTTCTTTGGAATAGTATAATTTTTAAGCATCGCAATGTCTTCTATGGACAAAGGGGCCCCTCTATCATGAATTGCGCATTGCTTCCAAGATGGAAAATTGCTTTTCTCAAACTTGCGGCTTCTTGGGAATTCTGTAATATTTCAAACGTCCTAGACTGTTCTTTTGACAAATTGGCCTAATCAATATGAATGGGGAATTGTTTCAATGCTTGTAAATAGCTCTTTAGAACTTTCCGGTCACTTTGGAATTATGGAATGCATCAAGCATCACAGACTGTTCTTTGGACCAATAGGCTTCAACATGATGAATTGCGCATTGTTTAATTGCTTGTAAATTTCTTCTCTGTAATTTGCGGTTTCATTGGGATTAAGGAATATTTAAACATTGCAACGTGTTGTTTCGACAAGCAGGCCTCAATATAGCGAATAGCGCATTGTTTCAATGCTTGTAAATGGCTTTTCTATAATTTGCTATTTCTTTGGAATTAAGGATTATTTTAAGTGTGGCAAAGAGCTCTTTCGACAAACTGACCTCTCTATAGAGAATTGAGCACAGTTTAAATCCTTCAAAACAAATATTTTGAAATTTGCGGTTTCTTGGGAATTCCATAATTTTTTAGCATCGCAATGTCTTCTTTGGACAAAGGGGCCCCTATATCGTGAATTGCGCATTGCTGCCAAGATGGAAAATTGCTTTTCTAAATTTTACGGCTTCTTAGGAAATCTGTAATGTTTCTGACGTCCTAGAGTGTTCTTTTGACAAATTGGCCTAATCAATATGAATTGGGAATTGTTTCAATTCTTGTAAATAGCTCTTTAGAAATTTCCGGTCTCTTTGGAATTATGAAATGCATAAAGCATCACAGACTGTTCTTTGGACAAACAGGCTTCATCCTTATGAATTGCGAATTATTTCAATGCTTGTAAATTTCTTCTCTGTAATTTGCGGTTTCATGGGGATTAGGGAATGTTTAAGCATCGCAAAGTGTTGTTTCGACAAGCAGGCCTCAATATGAAGAATAGCGCATTGTTTCAATGCTTGTAAATGGCTTTTCTGTAATTTGCAATTTCTTTGGAATTAAGGGATAATTTGAGTGTGAAAAAGAGCTATAACGGCAAACTGACCTCGCTTACGACAATTGGGCACAGTTTTAATACTTCTAAACAACTATTTTGAAATTTGCGGTTTCTTGGGAATTGTATAATCTTTTAGCATCGCAATGTCTTGTATGGACAAAGGGGTTCCTCTATCGTGGATTGCGCATTGTTTTCAAGATTGAAAATTGCTTTTCTAAAATTTGCGGCTTCTTCTGAAATCTGTAATGTTTCTAACGTCCTAGAGTGTTCTTTTGACAAATTCGCATAATCAATATGAATTGGGAATTGTTTCAATTCTTGTAAATAGCTCTTTAGAAATTTTCGGTCTCTTTGGAATTATGAAATGCATAAAGCATCAAAGACTGTTCTTTGGACAAACAGGCTTGATCATGATGAATTGTGCATTGTTTCAATGCTTGTAAATTTCTTCTCTGTAATTTGAGGTTTCTCTTGGATTAGGGAATGTTTAAGCATCGCAAAGTGTTGTTTCGACAAATAGGCCTCAATATAGAGAATAGCGCATTGTTTCAATGCTTGTAAATGGCTTTTCTGTAATTGAAATTTCCCTGGAATTGAGGAATATTTTAAGCATGGCAAATAGTTTCTTCAACATACTGACCTCTCTGGAGAGAATTGGGCACAGTTTTAATCCTTCTGAACAACTATTTTTAAATTTGCAGTTTTTTGGGAATTGTATAATTTTTTTGTTTCGCAATGTCTTCTATGGACAAAGAGGCCCCTCTATCGTGAATTGCACATTGCTTCCACGATGGAAATTGCTCTTCTAAAATTTGAGGCTTCTTGGGAATTCTGTAATGTTTTAAACGTCCTAGAGTGTTCTTTTGACAAATTGGCCTAATCAATATGAATTGGGAATTGTTTCAATGCTTGTAAATCGCTCTTTAGAAATTTCTGTCTCTTTGGAAATATGGAATTCATAAGGCATTAAAAAGTTTCTTTGGACAAACAGGATTTATTCTTATGAATTGCGCATTATTTGAATGCTTGTAAATTTCTTCTCTGTAATTTGCGGTTTCTTTGGGATTAGGGAATGTTTAAGCATCGCAAAGTGTTGTTTTGACAAGTAGGCCTCAATATAGAGAATTGCGAATTGTTTCAATGCTTGTAAACGGCTTTTTTGTAATTTGCGATTTCTTTGGAATTAAGGCATATTTTAGGCAAGGCAAAGAGCTCTTTCGATAAACTGACCTCTCTATAGAGAATTGGGCACAGTTTTAATCCTTCAAAATAGCTTTTTTGAAATTGGCTGTTTCTTGGGAATTCTATAATTTTTTATTATCGCAAAGTCTTCTATGGACAAAGGGGCCCCTCTATCGTGAATTGCGCATTGCTTCCACGATGGAAAATTGCTTTTCTAAAATTTGCAGCTTCTTGGGAATTCTGTAATGTTTCAAACGTCCTATAGTGTTCTTTCGACAAATTGGCCAAATCAATATGAACTCGGAATTGATTCAATGCTTTTGAATAGCTCTTCAGAAATTTCCGGTCTCTTTGGAAATATGGAATGCATAAAGCATCACAGAATGGTCTTTGGACAAACAGGCTTCATCATTATGAATTGCGAATTATTTCAATGCTTGTAAATTTCTTCTCTGTAAATTGTGGTTTCTTTGGAATTAGGGAAATGTTTGAGTATTGCAAAGTGTTGTTTCGACAAGCAGGCCTCAAAATAGAGAATAGCGCATTGTTTCAATGCTTGTAAGTGGCTTTTCTGTAATTGCAATTTCCCTGGAATTGAGGAATATTTTAAGCATGGCAAAGAATTTCTTCAACATACTGACCTCTCTGGAGAGAATTGGGCACAGTTTTAATCCTTCTGAACAACTATTTTTAAATTTGCAGTTTCTTGGGAATTGTATAATTTTTTTGTTTCGCAATTTCTTCTATGGACAAAGAGGCCCCTCTATCGTGAATTGCGCATTGTTTCCACGATGGAAATTGCTCTTCTAAAATTTGAGGCTTCTTGGGAATTCTGTAATGTTTTAAACGTCCTAGAGTGTTCTTTTGACAAATTGGCGTAATCAATATGAATTGGGAATTGTTTCAATGCTTGTAGATCGCTCTTTAGAAATTTCTGTCTCTTTGGAAATATGGAATGCATAAAGCATTACAAAGTGTTCTTTGGACAAACAGAATTTATTCTTATGAATTGCGCATTATTTCAATGCTTGTAAATTTCTTCTCTGTAATTTGCGGTTTCTTTGGGATTAGGGAATGTTTAAGCATCGCAAAGTGTTGTTTTGACAAGTAGGCCTCAATATAGAGAATTGCGAATTGTTTCAATGCTTGTAAACGGCTTTTTTGTAATTTGCGATTTCTTTGGAATTAAGGCATATTTTAGGCAAGGCAAAGAGCTCTTTCGATAAACTGACCTCTCTATAGAGAATTGGGCACAGTTTTAATCCTTCTAAAACACTATTTTGAAATTTGCTGTTTCTTGGGAATTCTATAATTTTTTAGGATGGCAAGGTCTTCTATGGACAAAGGGGCCCCTCTATCATGAATTGCGCATTGCTTCAAAGGTGGAAAATTGCTTTTCTAAAATTTGCGGCTTCTTTGGAATTCTGTAATGTTTCAAACGTCCTAGACTGTTCTTTTGACAAATTGGCCTAATCAATATGAATGGGGAATTGTTTCAATGCTTGTAAATAGCTCTTTAGAACTTTCCGGTCACTTTGGAATTATGGAATGCATCAAGCATCACAGACTGTTCTTTGGACCAATAGGCTTCAGCATGATGAATTGCGCATTGTTCAATTGCTTGTAAATTTCTTCTCTGTAATTTGCGGTTTCATTGGGATTAAGGAATGTTTAAACATTGCAACGTGTTGTTTCGACAAGCAGGCCTCAATATAGCGAATAGCGCATTGTTTGAATGCTTGTAAATGGCTTTTCTATAATTTGCTATTTCTTTGGAATTAAGGATCATTTTAAGTGTGGCAAAGAGCTCTTTCGACAAACTGACCACTCTATAGAGAATTGAGCAGAGTTTTAATCCTTCAAAACAACTATTTTGAAATTTGCGGTTTCTTGGGAATTCAATAATTTTCTAGCATCGCAATGTCTTCTTTGGACAAAGGGGCCCCTCTATCGTGATTGGCGCATTGCTGCCAAGATGGAAAATTGCTTTTCTAAATTTTGCGGCTTCTTAGGAAATCTGTAATGTTTTTGACGTCCTAGAGTGTTCTTTTGACAAATTGGCCAAATCAATATGAAGTGGGAATTGTTTCAATGCTTGTGAATAGCTCTTTAGAAATTTCAGGTGTCTTTGGAAATATGGAATGCATAAAGCATCACAGATTGTTCTTTGGACAAACAGGCTTCATCCTTATAAATTGCGAATTATTTCAATGCGTGTAAATTTCTTCTCTGTAAATAGTGGTTTCTTTGGGATTAGGGAAATGTTTAAGCATCGCAAAGTGTTGTTTCGACAAGCAGGCCTCAATATAGAGAATTGCGGATTGTTTCAATGCTTGTAAATGGCTCTTCTGTAATTTGCGATTTCTTTGGAATTGAGGAATATTTTAAGCATGGCAAAGAGCTCTTTCGACAAAATTACCTCTCTAGAGAGAATTGGGCACAGTTTTAATCCTTCTAAACAACTATTTTGAAATTTGCGGTTTCTTGAGAATTGTATAATTTTTTAGCATCGCAATGTCTTCTATGGACAAAGGGGCCCATCTATCGTGAATTGTGCATTGCTTCCAAGATGGAAAATCGCTTTTCTAAAATTTGAGGATTCTTTGGATTTCTGTAATGTTTCAAACGTCCTAGAGTGTTCTTTTGACAAATTGGCCTAATCAATATGAATTGGGAATTGTTTCAATGACTGTAAATAGCTCTTTAGAAATTTCCAGTCTCTTTGGAAATATGGAATGCATAAAGCATCACAGAGTGTTCTTTGGACGACAGGTTTCATTCTTATGAATTGCGCGTTATTTCAATGCTTGTATATTTCTTCTCTGTAATTTGCGGTTTCTTATGGATTAGGGAATGTTTAAGCATCGCAAAGTGTTGTTTCGACAAGTAGGCCTCAATATAGAGGATTGCGAATTGTTTCAATGCTTGTAAATGGCTTTTCTGTAATTTGCGATTTCTTTGGAATTGAGGAAAATTTTAAGCATGCCAAAGAGCTCTTTCGACAAACTGACCTCTCTAGAGAGAATTGGGCACAGTTTTAATCCTTCAAAACAGCTTTTTTGAAATTTGCTGTTTCTTGGGAATTGTATAATTTTTTAGCATCGCAATGTCTTTAATGGACAAAAGAGCCCCTCTATCGTGAATTGCGCATTGCTTCCAAGATGGAAAATTGCTTTTCTAAAATTTGCGGAATCTTGGGAAATCTGTAATGTTTCTAACGTCCTAGAGAGTTCTTTTGACAAATTGGCCTAATCAATATGAATTGGGAATTGTTCCAATGCTTGTAAATAGCTCTTTAGAAATTTCGGTCTCTTCGCAATTATGGAATGTATCAAGCATCACACAGTGTTCTCTGGACCAACAGGCTTCATTCTTATGAATTGCACATTATTTTAATGCTTGTAAATTTCTTCTCTGTAATTTGCGGTTTCTGTGGAATTAGGGAATGTTTAAGCATCGCAAAGTGTTATTCCAACAAGCAGGGCTAAATATAGAGAATTGCGCCTTGTTTCAATGCTTGTAATTGGCCTTTCTGTAATTTGCCATTTGTTTGGAATTAAGGAATATTTAAGCAAGGCAAAGAGCATTTTCGACAAACTGACCTCTCTATTGAGAATTGGGCACAGTTTTTATCCTTCAAAACAGCTATTTTGAAATTTGCTGTTTCTTGGGAATTCTATAATTTTTTAGCATTGCAATGTCTTCTATGGACAAAAGGGCCCCTCTATCGTGAATTGCGCATTGCTTTCAAGATGGAAAATTGCTTTTTTAAATTTGCGAATTCTTGGGAAATCTGTAATGTTTCTAACGTCCTAGAGAGTTCTTTTGACAAATTGGCCTAATAAATATGAATTGGGAATTGTTTAAATGCTTGTAAATAGTTCTTTAGAACTTTCCGGTCACTTTGGAATTATGGAATGCATCAAGTATCACAGAATGTTCTTTGGACAATCAGGCTTCATCCTTATGAATTGCAAATTATTTCAATGCGTGTAAATTTCTTCTCTGTAATTTGAGGTTTCTCTTGGATTAGGGAATATTTAAGCATCGCAAAGTGTTGTTTCGACAAGCAGGCCTCAATATAGAGAATAGCGCATTGTTTCAATGCTTGTAAATGGCTTTTCTGTAATTGCAATTTCCCTGGAATTGAGGAATATTTTAAGCATGGCAAAGAGTTCTTTCGACATACTGACCTCTCTGGAGAGAATTGGGCACAGTTTTAATCCTTCTGAACAACAATTTTTTTAAATTTTCAGTTTCTTGGGAATAGTATAATTTTTAAGCATCGCAATGTCTTCTATGGACAAAGGGGCCCCTCTATCATGAATTGCGCATTGCTTCCAAGATGGAAAATTGCTTTTCTCAAACTTGCGGCTTCTTGGGAATTCTGTAATATTTCAAACGTCCTAGACTGTTCTTTTGACAAATTGGCCTAATCAATATGAATGGGGAATTGTTTCAATGCTTGTAAATAGCTCTTTAGAACTTTCCGGTCACTTTGGAATTATGGAATGCATCAAGCATCACAGACTGTTCTTTGGACCAAGAGGCTTCAACATGATGAATTGCGCATTGTTCAATTGCTTGTAAATTTCTTCTCTGTAATTTGCGGTTTCATTGGGATTAAGGAATGTTTAAACATTGCAACGTGTTGTTTCGACAAGCAGGCCTCAATATAGCGAATAGCGCATTGTTTCAATGCTTGTAAATGGCTTTTCTATAATTTGCTATTTCTTTGGAATTAAGGATTATTTTAAGTGTGGCAAAGAGCTCTTTCGACAAACTGGCCAATCTGACCAGACAATTTACACAAGTTCTGTACACGGTTCAAACTATAAATAATAGGATTTGTTGATGATGAACCAGTACTAGGAATTGAGTTAGGTAGTACGGTGGAAGTGGTAACTGTAGGTACAGGTGAATTGATGGATGACAGAATCGATTGGGTTGATAATGGTAATGATGAGGACAAAGGTAAAGCATCGGTAGACACAGTTATTGCAGTTATAGATGACTGAGCTACTGTTGTAATATTGACAGTTTCAGATGTAGCAACTGATGAAACATTAGTGGTACTGGTTTGAGATACAAATTCATCCGTGATAATTTTGAGCAAGTTAATATAAGCTGTGTAACGCTCAAGTTCATTCAAAGTGTCAAAGTAACGTCGTAATAATTTTATTATGTATATTTTAGATTTTCCCTCCCAATTCTCAGTAGGAATATAGAGTCCCTCTGCTACTGTAGTTAATTCAGCAGTAGTTAATCTCAGAAAAGCGGTTTCAACTTCAATTTCAACGTCTTCGATCGGAATAGCAGACGCCATCTTTAAATTATACAAAATATCCAGTTGCTAATGGCGACAAGATGACAGGGCTGAGCTCCCTGTGGACACAGTGATATTGAATCTCAACAAAATGGCGAACGTAAAACGCAATATGTCAAGAAAACAACAGTTCAAGTTTTCAACAGTAAAAATAAAACGCTATTACAGACCACAATTCACAAATATATGAGAAGTGATGTCAACTAATAGACAAGTAAAAAATTGTTAATTAAATGGAGTTTAAAACAAGATAGATCTCACCGATCTTTGGTTGAATATACTTTGTTGTGTTGCTCGTTCGTCTCGTCTTTTCTCAGCGGGGAATAAAGTTCGATTAATCGGGCTCCAATTGTCACAACGCGACTTATACCAATGTATATATAGTTGTAGTTGTGAGATAAAAGTAAGTAAACGAATAAATGATATACTATGAAGTTAAAGAACTTATTTAATATAACATTTATCTAAAACACGACTGTTTGTTACTCAGCTATACAAAATCTAATCAAAACAATATTTCAACTGTTTTATAACTTATAACGATATCCGTTGTAATATTGATCTAGATGATCAATATTGTAAACAAACTTATTAACTATCATTAACTATTAACTATCATTAATTGTACTAGTGACATTTGCAATAAACTCAACTCTAAAATATTGGTTGATCAAAAAACGGACATTCTTGCTAATACATTATAAATATAAAAGATTAATCTGAACTGCAATTTATGGATTACAATAAGATAATTAACTGGATAATGATTGAATATAAGAATAAATGTTACTAAACTGTAAAAATTAAGATTAAAACAAATATAAGTATATACATAACAGTTTTCGCTGAAACATACTCCCCCTCATCGTCCAACTCTGGTACAATTTACTAATTTAATATTGATAATAGTTGGACGATCACCTCTTTTTGCTCTTCTCCAGTATACATAATCTAGTTATTGGTCGATTTACTTCGCCATCCTCCGTTTTAATAGTTGCTGCTCTGGCATAGCCATCTTTTCCAGGATAGACACGATTCACGGTACCAATTCTCCACTGACCTCTTGGTAAATTTGGATCCAATACGAGGACAACATCTCCAATTGCAACATTTCTATTTTTAGTATGCCATTTACTACGTTGTAAAAGAGAAGGTAGATACTGTTTCTGCCACACTTGCCATACTTGCTCGGTAATATTCTGCACAAACTTGTAGTTGTAGTTGTTTCTAGGTGGATCTCTGTAAAATCTCCTGGTGGAGGATCAAGAAAAGGTAGTTGAAGAAGAAAATGATTTGGTGTTATGACTTTATGATCTTCTGGGTCACTACTTGCATATGTTAGGGGTTGAGAATTCAAAATTTCCATCACTGATGCCAACAACGTTCTAAACTCATCGTCACGTAAATGTCTTACTGACTTTTTCCTACTTATTAAAACTTTGTACATAGCTGATTTTGTACTTTTAACTAATTCTTCATGAACTCCCCCCCAATGAGGGGTGGAAAGGGGCTGAAACTTCCACTTGACTCCTTAACTCTTGAATTCTGTCCTTCAACTTTTGATCTGTCATACAAGTATAAAGAGCATCATAATGTTTCACGAGTATATTTCTTCCTTCAAGGATTTCAAATGGCCCAGAATAATCGACAGATGTATTATAAAAGCAAGGTTTGCCTATTGCTAACCGCTCAGGAGGTAATTCAGCCATTAATTGTTTAGAGACCTTAGCTTTGTGCTCTAAACAATCTCTACATTTCACTCCACAATTTTTTACCATTTCTCTACCATGTATCACCCAAAAATATCGCCTCATATACCCGAGAACATGATCAACACCTGCATGGTTACATATACGATGGTAATACTCAACAACTTTTTCAGAAAACAAATGACCTTTAGGTAAAATAATTGGGTGCTTAATATCATAGGGTAGATCTGCTTTACCCAATCTACCACCAACTCTTAATAATTCGTTTTTATCTAAAAATGGTGTTTACGACAACAAGCACGAAGATTTACTCAACTCTTCTCCTTTTAATAATTTTTTAATTTCACTTTCAAACATTTCATTTTGACATTCTTTTATTGTTTTTATCATTTCAATTTCATTTAACTTTTCTAAACACATACTATTTTCATCCACTGTAATTTCTTCCCATTTAACATTATTTACATTACAAATAATAAATTGCTCATGTTTTGCATTACTATGTTTGCCTGGCTTCCATGGTAACACTACTTCATACCCATCGTCTAAGTATGTGGTGCTGTCATTTATTAACTTTATTGCTCTTTTACCATTGGCAGAAAAGACCACAGTTGATTTATGTTCGCTGCCAAAATTTTCAGAATCCCAAAATCTCTTGAATTCCTTATCTAAGTCCTGTTCTAAGGTACACATATTTACACTCAAGGAACCACTTGTTCCCCTCTCCCCCAAATTGCCTCCAGCAATCCACCCAAGGGGCGTAAATATGGCATAAGGGTGACTTGGATGATCAATCCTTGTTTGTAATGGAGCTAGCAAGCTCGCATGGTCAAGACCTATTAACAAGTCAATTCGTCCCTTTGTTTCCTGCAATGGAAGGTCTGCTACATGCCCCCATTCATTTTTAATATTTGGCCACTCTACTCTTGGCACATCTTGGCACACTTTGGGTAGTGACCAAACTGTCAATTTTGAAAATTGTTCAGTCCCGTTAGGGGTCGCTATTTGCAATGACAACTGGGAAGACAAATGTTTTTTCTGACTTCCAGTGACTCCTTCTACAGTGAGCCCTTGTTTTTCAATAATTGGGAGACCCAATATATTTGCTAGATTTTCTGTAATCAAAGAAGAAACGCTGCCTTCATCTACAAGAACGGTTGCATTTACGAAAGTGTTGTTAATGCCTTTCAATGTTACATTAATAGTACCAAATGCAATTTTATTTACACTGCAACATACGGAATTTGATGCAGCAGAAACCCCCTTATCTGCAGGTTGATCAACAGTACAATTACCAGAAACGGCTGGCTGTGAAATTTGTACAATTTCCTTTTTATGCAAAGACGTATGATGATAAAACCCACAACCGTCAACATTGCAACGTTTTTTGTATTTGCAATCTCTGGACAAATGTGGTCTCTTACTTTGTGCAGGCAAGAAAAACATAAGCCATTGTCCATGGCAAATTTCAATCTCATGTCAACTTCTAATTTCAAGTATTCAGAGCATTCACCTATTTTGTGCTCTGTGCTATCGCAATACAAACATGTTTTATAATAATTAGTAGAAGATTGGGCGTTATGTGTTTTCACATTTCTTCTGTTGGCACCGCTATTACTATTACTATTCCCTGCCTTGTCTGGTACGGAGAATTTCTGGGTTGAGATGACGTCATTCATTCCAACGGCGGTATTTTGCTGCTTTAATACACAGCCAATCACTTAATGCCTCAAGGGTATTTACAAAATCACTTTTATTTAAAAATTCTCTCCAGTCAATTCTTGCGGAAAGAGGTAATTTTTTCTCTACTTCAATCAAAATAGTTTCTGTTAAACTTTCACTTTCGTTTAACTGTCGCGACAGAACACGCAAATGACTGCCTGCTTGATTAGCAAATAAACTAAATAGCCTTGGATTGTTATCCGGCACTTCTTCAAATTATGACAGTGCACGTTGATGGGCTCTTGTTACCTCATCGGTTTGACCATATCGATCCTTCAAAATTCGTAAAGTGTCGACATAGTCGGCTTCACTACTGCCTAAATCTCTTATCACTAATTTGCAGTCATCGTCTAAGCACTGCAAAAGAAGGGACATTTTCTCGCCAACAGGGCGATTTGTTGAATGAACTAACGAGCGAAAAAGTTCACTCCAAGAATTCCATTAAATTTTGGTGGGCTAACCTTTGAGGGCGATTTTCCTAGGAAATATTAGTTTTGTGGTTGTAATGACCGTACTCTACATATTTGGTAATCCAATCTATTTTGTTGGATCTACTTTGATTTTCATCTAAAAATCGTTCAACTTTTTCTTGATCACTCATATTACATTTGCTATTATAACAAGAACTATGAGAATTAATTGTGTGAGTTGAATCCCATCTCAACAGCATTATCGGTGCTGCTAGACCCGGGCGTTTCCGCAACAGGGTCGGACATTTTCAACAAACAACAAACTTATTGTTTAAAAATTGAGAATACCATTCAAAATTGGTTTCAGAAAAAGCAAAAATTAGATTTCAAACAATGATTAAATAGCTATTTTTCAAGATTGAAAATCTACAAAGAGCCATAAAAAACCATCAAAGAATTTTCTTCAAAAAAGAACTAATTTGCATTGGCAAATTGAATGTCTAGAGACTCAAGAATGAAATCAAATCAAAACAATCTCACCGATGTTGATATATTCTGTATCAACTTTTCAAATTTTTTCGCTGGAACAATCACTGTATGTACATTTCGCTCCGCTAAACCATTTGACTGTTGGTATCTAGGACTAGAAGGTGTTAGTTTAGCATTCCATTCCTTTGCAAAGTTGTTCATTTTGATACTATTAAAAGGATTATGATTGTAATTTAATATATTTTAATTAGGGATAATTGAAATTTAAGGCTAAATTAGATCCCCATCTTATTAAGGGGATTGTTTATCTGCCTTTTAACTGTGTGTTTTACGTCCTAGCAATTTCATCAGGATACGATGGAGGTTGTGCCTCGTGCCGATGCGTAATGTGCGTGGGCAGAGAAAAAATACTGATGACTGTTGCATTACCGGTTTCATGTCGGTGTAATCATCAGGTGCATGTTGTTGTTTGTCCCACCCTCCTCTCCTCAATAGCTTCCAAGGTGAGTATAATTAGGAATTCCACTGACGTAGCAGTGTGACTGGAGCTGGTTGGTGGCGAGGCGTGTGGTGTCAGGTCTGCCTTTGTTCAGTTGGCGCTCGCACCTCGCTATGGTTGCCTCCCACCAATCAAGCACCTAGGCCAAAAGTAAATGTAGATTCTACTAAGATGAGGGGTTTAAATGAGGTTAAAATTAGCCGAGGTATAAAACGCCTACGAAAAAGGATATAACGCACGCATAAAGGCTTAACGCACTGGTGGGGCCTCAAAATTCTGGTACACGTGTTCAACAGATTATCACATGATTATTAAGCACTCAAAATTAATTAACCAAGGGTATACAGATGCCAGAATATATAATCAATTCAACCCTGCTAGTTATCGATATTGCTACACTTATCAGCTATCATTACTGCTAAATTTATTAAACTTAAAATGCCCAGACGTAATACACGCAATGGTCGCGATTCCAGCTATGTGGAGAACAACGAGGTCAAAGTGGGAGAGGAGCTTCTGGCTCGCTCTCAATCTGCTGGTACTGTAAGTACAACTACATCTACACGTAATACACCAGTCGCTACTACATCAACTACAAACAACTCAAGGTATGTTAAATGACACCAGTGTTTGTGAGAATTACTTGAAAAAGCAATTACTTAGATTACAAATTACTTTTCCTAAATATTCAAAAATTACATTACTAAATTACTTTTCTGGAAAAAGTAATTAATTACAAATTACTAATTACTTCTCAGAAAAAGTAATTAATTACTAATTACTTTGTTACGTTTGGAATATTTATCAAAATATTTCTGTCCGTAATAATTCAAAATTATATGTATTTTAGGCTAGACAGGACACATTTATAATAATATGTTTCACTGTCTGTAGCTGAACCATAGTCAAACAACATCGAAACAATCAAAACTTTGAACGATCAAACAATAAATATAAACAGTTAAAAAACAAATTATAAAATAAATGAACTTTTGCGAATAGTTTGGTCAAATTAATGTGATTAATCTCACTGTCAATTTTTGTGTGTGAACATGATTTTTTATGGCGAAAAATTGTTGCAAAGATTATGAGTTTTTCATCGATAAAATATCAAATTATTCATTCAAGTCAAAAACCTTTGCGTGTCCTTCTCATCAACTCTAAATGTGATGACATTTTGATCTTCGAACAATAGAGGTGTCAAATGGTGTGACGAACAAATTAGATGTAAACAATGAAATAGTTCATTTCTAAAATCTTGCCGTTGCTTATGTAATTTCAAAATCAAAACATTGAGAAAACAATAACCAACTTCACACAAACAACAATCATTTCAAATCATTTGGGACTTCACAATGACAGGCTTAACAATATCGCAATGAAAACAATTATACCTACTTCATAATAACAAAACAATAGATCTTTTGTAAATAAATCGGGAATAAATTATTGCGAAAAGTACTCAAAAAGTAACATCAATTACTTTATCGCTTCAAATACTCGTTACTTGAAAAAGTTAACTACTAATTACTAATTAATCACTAAATAATACTTTCCTCAAAAAAGTAATTAATTACCCCTAAAATTACTTCAAAAGTGACAAGTACCAAGTAATGTATTACTTTTGTAACGAGGACTGACAACACTGCAGGACACAGTACCTACGTTTGTGAACACCTTCTCATTGCCTGGTGGTTCTATGGCGGTGAATGATCAAATACCGGGCCCTAATATCGAATACCCAAAATATTAACCTGTCAAATGATTTGCCTGAACCTCTTTTACTTCTTGTTGATATGGGTCAGGAGGGACTCACATCCCATCAATCATTCACATCCCATCAATCATTGACTTTAGTGATGGGTTGTTCCCCGGTACCGTCCAAATTGGTATATGCATATGATTTATTACCCACAGACAATGTGTTGAGACAGATTATGAGCCGATCTTGTTTCATGGTCGGTCAAGTGATGTATACTACATAACCAAAGCAACCTTTAGCCAGATCACGGACATTTTATCGTGGTTGGAAAGTTTTACAATTTTTACTATTGTGATGACCACTCATTCCCCCCACCAATGGAAGGATTTACCACTGCATAAACTGTTAATTATCAGGACTCGCCAAGCACAAATATGATCAATCGTTTCAGCAACACGCTGCAATGACAAACTTAACTCACTGGTCAAATATCAATACACAGCTTTATAGCTATTTTACAGCAGAATTGTCCCAACGCACTAAGGGCCTCCGCATTTACTTATGGCCAAACTCGTCCAACCGGGGGATGCATCGTACTGACATTTGTCGCTTGTGACGATGCATGTTTTCGGGAAACTGTTACAACGTTCACAAATGTTCACAATGCTCCGAGGACCACCCGCTTGTAGATGCCCACAGCAAGCAACATAATTTTTACACAGCAATGACCGTTGGCAGGCTCGACCAGGACCAAGCCAAGGTCAATTTGAAAAGCCCCGCAAAGAGCCAAGAATGGTTTGTTAAAGAAAAATTTATCTTGTTAGTTACACATAGTTTTTTGATCATAACCGGTCCCCTATTATACATAGTGTAGTTACAGTATTCAGCGTAACACATACATTCTTTTGTATTTTACATATACTAAAGCTCGTGCTTACAACACAAGTGCATTTTACGATTTTTTAAAGCACTTCACTATAACCAATAATCAGAGTATTACGCATTTATTTCACAATTTCATCACGTTTTTTAAGCACTATAGACCCTTTTGTGATTAGTTTACCCTTTAATTAGATATTTGATTATGCATGCTATCTACCCTGCTACATAATCCTGGTAATGGAAGGTTTTCATTATCTTATTGAGCCATTTTGGTTAACACTTTGATATATTCTGTTTTGTGTTGTTCATTGTCTCTGTCGCCCTGCTCAGATTCTTTGTATTGCTAGGGGATGGGAAGCTTGGGGCACTGGGAATTTAAATGCTGTGGCCTCACTCTGGGATCAAAAATCAATTTCCAGATTGGTGCTGCAGCAGTTGCCCCAATAGTAGAATTCCAGAGCATTTAATTAATGCACTGGGACGTTGGTCGAGCAAATTGCGTATATGCTCTATGCACGGACACTACCTCAAACTCTAGCTAACTTATCCCAATTCCTATCTTGATACAATATAATACATTAAAATAAGATGTAGCATGAAATACAATACGAAACATTAAAATAAGATGTGATATGAAATACAATATCTAACATAAAAAGATGTATTATTTATTTGGTATTATCCTTCAAATAGTGTAGAAACTTGGCCGGTATAGCTGTAGGCTATATTAATTCAAAACAGCAACAACAACAAATTGTTTTTTCTTGATTTCCACTTTTCAATGTCAATTTACTGTAGCTGGCTACCTGTTGTACTCGATGGTCTGATTTTTTTGGGAGCAGTTCCAGACCGAGTCCTGTCACTCCTCCTGTCGGTCCTGGCACCTTGGAGACGTTATAATCTTGGGTGGTGACAGGCCTCATTGCCTAATACATACAACTTACACAATCACCCCATCAGCCAAGCACGAAATGCTAAAAAAAAAGACTAGCAAATAGAGGCACCAATTTTAATCTGCAATTAATGTATTGGGTATACCGTGACATGTCCATATCTGCATAAATGCTATTATAGTAGCATCTGCATCTTTGCTATTCATTACTTGTATTTCAGGGTACTTACAATAATAATCCACAACTAATAAAGAGTCTTTGCCCCCAAACAGAAAATAAACGGCAGCAACTTTGCTTCACGGCCGGGTTAGGAGATTGTGTGGCATCAAAGGTTCTTTGCCATTGTCTCTTCCGAAGCTGATATAGGTGGAACATTGTGAGATCATATTTTCAATGGCAATCATCATTCCAGGCCAATAGGCTACATTGAGCTTTGTGCTTGAACTCTACATTTATCAATCCCAAAATGTCCCTTATGTACTTTATTCAACATATTAATACTAATCTTTCAGACACAACAACTTTCTCACCTCTAAAAATCAGGCTATCACACAGAGACAATTCTCCATGAAAATTCCAGAACCCATGCAAGTCTCTGTGAACGTCTTGTTTTCACTCAGGCCAACCTTGTTGTATGCAATTAGTTAGTTCCTGTAGCTGAGGATCATTGAGTGTGGCCCTTTGAAATAAGTTCCAGCTGCGTAGATAGTTCAGCAGTATTATTTGATACAATGGTACTTCATATTTCTTTTCAAACTCTGTAGCTCGCTTGTGATAATGTATCTGCAATGTACATTTGATTTCCTGGCTTATGTTTAACTGAAATTGGATATGGTTGTAGGTCTGAGCATCATTCGCTGTAACCTGGATGGACCTTGACATATATCAACATATATCATCCAGAGCGCAGCGTATCGGATCACTCAATTGTTGACGATATTGCTATCTTAACAAATAGCATGTCTGATGCAACAACAACTTCTCGATGAAGTTGAATGGGTCACTGGTAAAACGGTAGGCTCGACAATTACCATGACTAAGACGAAATTTATTGTTTTAGGCATAAAACAGGTACAATTAGCTACATCAAATTATGACATAGAATGTGTAGGTTTGTTCAAGTACCTAGGTTCTGTACTTCCATCTTCTTCAGGTGATTTAACCCAACGTAGAGTGGCCTCAGTCATCACGTAGAGTGGACTGTGGGCAGTCATTAGAGGTCTAACTAAATTCTGGGCGACCGAATGTCAACACTGACGTTAAGTTATGACTGTTCCGATACACGATAGAACCTGTTCTATTATATACATCTGAATTGTGGATTCTATTAACCACTCTATTGACTGAGCTTATGACTCCATGCTTAGGCATGCTTTAGGAATACATTGGCCCAACTTACTGTCTACTGCTAAACTTAGGAAGCTTTCCCCTTCTGACTCTGCTATTGCTCACCAACGTCACATGTCTTTTTTAGGTCACACCGAAAGAGCAAAGACGTATGCCCCTCAACCGCTGCATGACATCTTTCACTGGCAACCGAGGGAGATGTTTTGACGGGGCTATGGGAAAGCAGTATCTTTCTAGTAAAGTTCTTTGTCAGCTATGTCTGACCGTGATTTGTGGCGTTCTTTGTGTAGCAAATATGTTAGGCGTAAGAGGGACGGCACATTCCTATAATGTGACTGTCTATATTACTACTACTACTACTACTTGACATATAGGCGTCATTAGTATCATTTCCAGCTGTTTATAATCAGTTTCCACATAGATGACATCTTGGCCAAACAAATAATCAAGAAATTTAGTACAACCAAACACAACTGCCAATAATTCCATCTCTTTTTTGCATAATTTGTTTCATTTGTAGTGAGGGAACGAGAAGAATATGCAACAGGTTGATCTTTTTGTATTATACAGCACCCAATCCTTGAGAACTTAAGCATCTACTGACAATGTAACAGACAGTATGTGATCAAAATATGACAGAACTGGTGCATTACTGATAGCTGTTTTCAATCTTTTCAAATTGACCTTTTGTGGCTGCTCCATGCCATAAGGCATCTTGCTTTAACAGCTCACTTAACGAAGCTGTTTTGGCAGATAACTGTGGTACAAATTTAGCAAAATTGGTTATCATTCCTAGGAAACGTAGAATATCCCCTTTGTTACATATAAACAATGGCCTATAAACATATGAGTAGGCATATAAACAATGGCCTGCATTCTGACCGGATCTGGCTTAATACCACCTTGCCCCAAAACATGACAAATATACCTAACATCAATTTGATTGAAATAACATTTACTTTTATTGAATTTTAGATTTCGTTCTCTGGTACGCTGCAATACTTGATCTAGTCTTTTATTGTGTTCCTCTTGTGTGACACCGCATATTAATAGATCATCTGCAACAACTTCCAAACCCTCAATATCATCATACATTTGTGCCATAACCCTTTGAAAGACTTCTGGTGCTGACTTGATTCCAAATGGAAGTCTTTTAAAACGGTATCGTCCAAATGGTGTATTAAAAGTACATAGTCTGCTGCTTTTTCCATCCAGTTCCACTTGCCAAAATCCATGGTTAGCATCCAATACAGAGAACACCTTTGCACCAGGCAGACTCGATGCCACTTCTTCAATGGTACTCATAGGATAGTGTTCACGGCGAATCGCACGGTTTAAATCACTAGGATCGAGGCACTGACCCTCAATTTCTTATTTTTCCTTCGAATAATTACTAAATGCTAACCCAGTCGCTTGGCTCCTGTACAGGACATAAAACATTGAGTTGAACCATGTTTCAGTTCTTGTCGTAAAGGCTCCCTCAGTGAAACAGGTATACGAGGAGGAGGATGTGAAACAGGTATACATCGGGGAGGATGAATAACAGGATCAATATCCGGGTATAGTTTGATGCCGGGTGGGTGAGAAAGTCAACTTACAAACTCGCCGACTTTGTCAACTTCCGTTACTCTTTTTGATCGAATTAAGGCAAGATTCACAAATGTTCTGCATTAATAGCCTTAAATGGGATGAAGAAAGTCTTTGCTGTGTACTGTGAACTTCGATCGGACTCATGGGCGCTAATATATCTCGAAAACGTTATTGTTTGGTCAAGTCAGTCTGTTTTGAATAACTGTTTATATGATAAACATATGGAGATCCAGGTCTAAATGTAATAAATACTCATATCATTCTAGATTATTTTCAATTATTGCAAAACAAATTATATGCTAGAAAAGCCACGTACAATCAAAAATGAAAGAAATGAAGCTAAATGTTTTATGGTGATTCCCCATCATCGATCACAGCTTTTGACTTATTTAACTCTGCTGTTCAATGATTGATTTATCAACATTCCTCGTTTTTAAGCAAGTTGGTTTTCTCACCCACTCTTTGATGCCATATTTAACATTTTTTACTATTTAATAACAAAATTATTCAACATGATATTCTGAACAAATTACACTCAACAAATATTTCAAAATGTTCTAGTTCCAGGCCCTTGGTTTTAAAATTCAAATACAAATGAAAAGAGCCTGGAGCTTAAGTTCCGGTGCACATTTTAAAATTATTTTTGACTGTAATTTGTTCAGAATATCATGTTAATAATTCTAGACTACTTCCAATAACAATCTGATAATCGAAGTGTCCATAAAATTGGTTGATTTTTTTCTATGGGACTATGTAACTACTACACAGATTGTAGACTTGCCTGTTTAACTTGTCTTCGATACCTCGCACTTAGATACTGTGTTACAGTAACAACAAAAAACGAATGGCTCTGCATTCTAAGTGAAGCTCCTTTTCCAATACAAATCATTATTTATTCAGTAAAAACAAACCTGAAAAGTACGATTGTTCAAATTTCTTTGTTGAAGAACTTAAAGTAAATAAATTTCACATGCACAATTGCCATTGTTCATTTGAGAATTTGAACTTGAGTTTTACTGCTTGCGTTCCAGTTACTGTTCCGTGTTTGTGTTGCTGTTGTTTTGTTGTCGTGTCTGTTGTCGTTTTTGCAAGTCTCGCTTAAAGGCATAAACTGACCGACAGCCTCTGCACTGCTTATATGCACTGATTTACTACACTACTTGCTGCCTGGAAAGTGGCATTCACATTCCAACTTATCCAACGTATTCCAACGTAAATACCCCTGACCAGATCAATGTATCATAGCAAATTATCTCTTACCCTGAATTGGGTGCAAATATATGTATGATTTAGTTCCAGACTCTTATTGTTAAAACTTAGATATAAATATAAAGAGCCTGGAACTAGTTCCGGTGCACATATTAAAATATTTCTTGACTCTAATTTGTTCAGAATATCATGTTGAATAATCCTAGACTATTTCCAATAAATATCTTCTAGTCAAAGTGTCCATATGATTGATTGATTTTTTCTATGGGACTATACTACTACACAGATTGTAGATTTGCTGTTTAATCAGGAAGAAACATACACCACATTATAGAATATAATCCTTATAGGTATCATGGAAAGTAAGGTCATCACATCGGTCCTCGGTAGTATAGTGGTCAAGTATCCCCGCCTGTCACGCGGGAGACCGGGGTTCAATTCCCCGCCGGGGAGGGCTTTTTACATTTTTTCAAATAAATTTTTCATTTTATTTAGCTACAATACTAAATTTGATTAAAAAAAAACTTTTAAACTTGATGAAGTTTATTTTGGATTGGAAATAATAGTTTTCCAGGTTAATTTAGATAAAAATGCAGCCAAAAAGGTCCAGAATCCAGTGCAAAAGCCGCAAACAGAAAACTGCTGCAGTCTGGCCCAGAATATAGTGCAATAACCCTTTTACCAATCACAAGTCAACTGAGATGGTTGCTATGGGTGTATTTATCCTACTAGCAGCCAGTCTCATGCATGCTAATGGCCCATTGCAAAGTGCACGACATTGCATGATGCAACTTACTTGCAAAGAAACGGAAAGTGCCACTTTTCCTCAACAACTTGAGTTTGGAAACACCATCAAACCGCTTGAGTACTTCAGTTGTCGACTTGTGCATAATTTAATGTATTCAATCAAGTCTTCTATACAAGAGCAGCATAATTGTGGTCTGTTGATGGTTCGACCTCAAATACTGCAGTGCCTACCTGTAGTTTGATAGACTCTATTATGACTTTTTAAACCCAAATCTACAACTTGGATTTAAATCTTTGCGCATGCGCTGGCTTCCCTTCCCTTGCAGTCCCGTCCCTAAATTAATTAATGGCCATAGCAACCGGCTGTCCCTTTGGGACAAATGAGACAATTCTAGGACGTCCTTCGTGTACGATCGACGAAGGAATGATGACATCACAGAAAAAGAACTTTTTGCAGAGTGAAGAGGCTCTATCAATTTGCAGATCTATCGCCTGGTTTTTATGGAATTGCCTTGGGTGATGTTTTTCACATACTCTGGTAAGTATAGTTATTGAAACAACTTCAATTTTATTTAAATGGAGTTTAAATAACGAAATTCGAAGTACTGTATTGGTCTGTATTGCGGTGTGACTGTAACTTGCGTGTGTGCGTGCGTGCTGCGTGCTTTTTCAGAAAACAGGTCATAATTTATCACCTTTTCGACTACGCCGCTTACGATTTTTAGCATCTTGATGTTATGAAGAAATTCTTGCTTGGCTAAATTTGGCAGTCGCTGTAATGTCGTAATTTACAGGCACTTTATTCCAGACTAAATTTATTAAGAGATACAAGTATAGCCGTAGCTATTTAAAGATTTTCCATGAATTGTTGAACTATAATAGTCGCGTGCCTTATTGTCTTTTTTTCAAATTACGTCATCCAGCCTCCTTTGAAATATGTTTCTCGCGGCCATGGTCACGCCACTCGGTCGTGATTTCTGTTGTCTTCTGATGAGATCTGTAGCTTTATATGTTGAAGAAATAATAATAACAACGTAGCTAGGTTGGATTGATTTGTATATTTCTTCTTATAAATAATAATATTAATTCCAAGTTGACATGTTGATAGTAGACTGTACATTAAGTTCCCATAGTTCTCATTTACTGTGTTTGGAGTGGTTATAGTACAGTCATTAATGCCAATATAAGCCTTAACCTCACACAAATTGCAACAGAAGCATTTTTTATCAATTCTAGGGTGAAATTTTATGCTTAACAACATATCCAAAAGGTTCCGAAATCAGAGTAGGCAAAATGCGAGTAGGCAAAATGCCTTAATTTTGCAATTCGATTAATGGCATTCCCAGTAAGAACATGAAAGCAAGGATGTCAAGTTTCAGTGCAATCATGTGATTTGATATGAAGGAATACCATCAGAAATAAAGGCCATTTACACTGCAGAAAAATAGGCACGGTACTCGTCAATTAACACATCAAAGGTGTGAAGGTGTCAAGTGTTTTTGAGCACGGGCCAAGCAAAAACACTGTCTAAACGGCTTTTTCAGACATTGAAAAGCGGCACCGTGTCCACTATTTTGATCGGGCCGAGATCATTTCTCGAGGTAGTCTCGGCCCGCTCAAAAAGTGGGCGCCGTGCCGTTTTGCAGTAATTATGACGTCATCGTAGAAGTTGCGTCTCTTTACAGTGGAATTCTGAGGTTTTCTAATAAAATCAGTAACAGACTAAAGATTACCAAAGCTAGATAAGCACATTGACCATATTTTGTTACGTATTTCTTTTGAAAATTAATGAAGTTTCTGTAGTATAAGGTTTAATTATGCAAATTGTAACTACGAGTGCGGAGCGTAAATTTAGATGTGTCTTTTGTCACAGAAATACTGATCTGGCGTGGTAGCATGTTCAGAGGTGAAAGACTAACCCAAATGTATTTGAATTTTGCTCAATGGAGATAGGAATGTAACATAAATTTAAATATTAGAATTGATGAAAAACATAGTGATTTTCAGTTTAACGGAATCCTTACAAGTTATTTAACATAATTGAATCTCAATTTATCGAATTTCACCTGTAAAACCATTAAATAATGAGAAACCTATAATTCAGTTTGTAAGTTTTCAATCTCGGCCCGCGTAAAAGTAGGCACGGGCGATCTTGAAAACAGTTTTTAATAAGCTGTGTAAACCCTGAAAAAAAACAGCACAGGCCGCATTCTTGTTAACACCTCGAGTGTTAATTGACGAGTAGCCTACCGTGCCTTTTTTGATTACATGTTTTAATGAAGAAAAGTTTTATGTAGAAAATTTTATTTTTGCGATTTTCTACGTTAAATTTCCACGATAACCGCCATTTTGTAAATTTTTCTACGTTAAACTTAAAATTTTCCCGCGCGAGAACAATAAATAACACGCGCGATTTTTAAAATTTTCTCGAAGAGTTTATGTAGAAAAGCGGGAAATGTCTAAATAAACAATTGAAAAATGACTCCAATAAATGCGCCACGTCGTTTTACTCTGTTATCATCTACCGTTGCTTTGGGTAAACTCATCGGGAAACATTTTCCCCATTAACCTCATCGGGAAACAAGCCGATATTCTTTACTATTAACACGTATAATTTAATCCAAACAAATTCATGGTTAATAACTATAATTCATAAGTAGTACTTCATATAAAGGTGCATCAGTATAATACCTTTCTAAAATGCACAAAAGTTCGTATCTTTACGGGTTATATCATCGACTTCTCAATTTTCCTCATTAAACTTATTTGTACAAAAGCCGATATTCTTTACTATTAAATACGTATAATTTCATCCAAACAAATTCATGGTTAATAATTATAATTGGTAGCTAATACTTCACAAATAAGTGTATCAATAGAATACCTTGCTATAGTGCACAAATGTCCGTGTCTTGACCGGCTTTATCATCAACTTATTAATTTTTCTCATTAAACTTAGGCTATCAGGATTTTTTTACTACTGAACACTTGTATTTCAATCCGATTTTAATCAAAACAAGTAATTTAGAAATAGCTATAATTGGTAGCTAATACTTCCGTTTCTTAAAGGGATTTTTCATCAACTTATCCATTTTCCTGATTAAACTTATCGGTTAATCCCCTATCGCGATATTCTAAGTCACTATTTATCACCTGTAGTTTAATCGAAGCATTTAATTTATGGAATGATTATGGTAAATAACTATAATTGCTAGTTATTACTTCACTTTTCTACTTAAATCCGATACAGTCTAAAAACTACATTTACAGATATGTATTCATCGGTAATGCCTCATTCTAATTTCAGAGACGTATAAATTTTGGAGAAAATGGAAGACCGGCATTTTGAAAAACCCTAAGATACAACCTAGATCAACTCCATTGGCTATATCTAATGATAAATACATGATGTATTTTCAAAAATCTTTTCCATTGTCTCGACTACACATCTAAGAACTATATATAATAATATATCCATTTATCGTCATCATCATCATCATCATCATCATCATCGTCATTTATTCAGAACTTGAATAAGCTAAAAGCTTTTTTTCACAAGACTGATTGGATAGACCTACTACAAGTTGGAGAAAGGGACAACCTGCAATGACTGTATCTGAATAGAAGCATAATATATTTTCATGAAAGCTTTCTAAATACGATGAACATCTATACTAAGAGCACATATAGTAGTATGGAGTCATCCGCACGCCTCGTTCTGATTTGAGAGACCTACAAGTTGGGGAAAGTGAGAAAACCAGCATTAAGAAAAACACCTAAAATACCCCTCATGATATTGATTGATTGATTGATTTTTATTTGTCAAATGTTATAATAGTTTGACTGGCAAACACTGGTAAGTTACATATAGCTTACACTTACATTGGAGCCTAAATTTGAAATACAACATGATAATAATTAAAAGCTAACTCTACAAAAATTTGAAAAATTTATTCCGTCTAAAGTTTTTTTAAACGTAACAAAAGGGGCAGTAACTAATGATTCTGGTAATGAGTTCCATATTGGTATTACGCGGTTTGCAAATATATTAGCTACAGTGTTATTAACAGGTAAATGCCTTTGATATAATTTCTGAGAATGTCCTCTAGTTTTGGTTTTGTGAGAGGCAAGAAACATTTCTTTTTTTAAATCAACCATTCCATTAACAACTTTGTAAACCATACATAGATCGGCGTAAATTCGCCGAACTTCTAAAGAAAGCCAAACCTAGCATCTTAAGTCGAGTACAATAATCAGAATTATCAGAATTTGAACATTTTCGGCATACGCGTTTTGTAAATCTCTGTTTAACTTTTTCCATGCATTTAACATCTTTTAATAAATAAGGACTCCATACTGGCATGATACTGGTGAGTTAGACTCCAATATAGGACGTACATACGTTGTATAGGCTTTTATTAGACATCTATGGTCTTCAGAAGAGAAACAGTTGAATATATATATATAAGGTAAGATGCTGAATGAGCTTTACCAGCGATTTTAGCATAGTGACTTGATGACCTTAAATCAGAACATATAATAACACCAAGATCTCTAACTTTATCTATTCTAACAACTTCTTCACTATTCAGATAATATTTGCATATGGATAAGTTCTTATTTCCAAAAGAGATAGCATCGCATTTTCCTATGGCGATTTGAAGTTGCCAGGCATTTGCCCAATCACAAAAAGCGTCAAGCGTGTATTGGAGTGCATTATCGTCTGAGTTAGTGTAACGACCAACTGAAAATTTAACATCAGCAGCGAAAAGTTCAACTTCACAATTCTGCTTTAAACAAGAATCAATGTCATTTACATAAATTAGAAACAATAAAGGTCCCAAAACAGAACCCTGCGGTACCCCGCTAGTAACATTTATTGATGACGATAAAGAATTTCCAATAACTACTTGTTGCGAACGACCATTTAAATAGCTTTCTAACCAATTCAAAAGCTCAAAACGTATGCTTTGAGTTTTGAAAGTAATTTTGAATGAGTGACAGTGTCAAATGCTTTTTTGAAATCTATATAAACTGCATCTACTCGCGCTCGTATGTTGATCACGTCACACCATTCATTGATTGTTAATAACAACTGAGTAAATGTAGATCTTCGGCGAAAAAAACCACATTGCTTGTCGGTGATAAGATTATTACTGAGAAGAAAGCAAAGTAATTCATCGTGTAGACCTTTTTCCATTACTTTACAGGCAATACATGTTAGAGATATTGGACGATAGTTCTGTTTCTTTGATGATAGTCCCTTTTTATAAAGTGGAATGACTAGAGCGGTTTTAAGGATATATTATGACATGATATGATATGATATATGATATGATATGATATGATATGATATGATATGATATGTTGTTGTTGTTGTTGTTGTTGTCACTTTAATATCAATATACCCAATTTTACAGGATGTGTGATAATTACATAATTATGTTCTATTTATATAACATATATGTATATATACAATATTTATTTTATTTATTTATTTATTATTATTATTTTTTTACAATGATAGTAACTATTAACAATCCTAATAAAATAACTGACCAATTATTACAAATCTGGTATAATATGTGATAATTATTAATTATTCTACCATTGTTTAATACAACCAAAATATAGTATAATCTAATATCATTTTTTTTTTTTTTTTTTTTTAAATATTTTATAAGCCTCTTGCACGATAAGAATTGAGTACGAATGCCCCAAGAACATTGTTCACGATAGTAGGTGGATCCGAGAATAAGAAGTGAATCTTTTCTTCAGTTGTCGACGAGCTAAAAGTACTATATACATTCTATTTATTGCATTATAGAAGGATATCCTATTATTATGGTTTGAAGAACAGAAAAAGAGAAGATGAATTTCGTCATCAATATCATCTTTGTTGCAAACTGGACACAGGAGATCTTCGTATGGGATACCAATATGGCGTCCTGTCTGTACAGTTAATTTATGAGAACTTACTCTCAGTTTAGTTAACGTTATCCTAGCTTTTGTATGAGGTATAAGTAGGTAGTTTTCGATTTGAAACTTTGATGTAATTTTTCGGTAAAAGTTCAATTGATTAGAGTTTTGATTAGCGGAGAGATTATTTTCAAATAATTGAATAAATTTATGCGTCAAATCTTGCTCTACTGCTTTTATAAATAAGTTTTGAGAAGTCAAGGTTGATAAATCCTTATTGCAAAGGAGTGTAAATCAACTCCAACTTCTCTCAAAATATTTTTGACATTTGCAAGCCAAGTAAGGGGGGAACTATCCAAGACTTGTTCTCCAAAAGCTTTATATACTAGTGAATTTTGATCAGAGTTTAACAAATGAATACAGTATTTAATTATTTTAACTTTAACATCGATATTTAATGGTAATAATGCTAAGTCACCGCGTATCGCAGTCAGGGTAACATTCTTTGGTGCATTTAGCATACTACGCATTACTTTTTTTTGAAAGGCTTCTAATGGGTATGATATGTTTGTATGTATGTATGTATTTTGTAGCACAATGGCTAACAGGCAAATAAACAAAGGAGGATATTTTTAAATGTATCCACACTTACATGTGACCTTTAAAAAAAAGTATATATATATAAAGAAAACTATGTTATCAGAAATAATTAACAGGCAAAGTAAAAGTTACAGAACTGTGATAAATTAACGTGATTAAGTTTAAATTTGAATATTTGTAAAGAATTAGACGATATAACTTCTTCAGGAAGAGAGTTCCATGGCTTGATTATTCTATTTGCAAAGTAATGTTTGCAACAGTCATAGTTAAATGATTTAGTTGGGTACAGCGTCAGTGAATGTCCACGCAAGGAATATTTGGAATATTTAATAATGAAAAATTCATCTGGAGCCAAGTCAATCAAGTTTTCAAAATTCTGAAGACCATGTGAAGATCAAACTTAAGGCGGTGTAATTCTAGAGACTCAAGGTTGAGGTAGGTAAGATGATCTACATAGGGCTTGTAAGAATTATTTTTCAAACAAACATATCTTGTGAAAGAGCGCTGAACATTTTCTAAAATATTTATGTCCTTGATGAGATAGGGATTCCGAGATATTTAGGGATTCCGAGGGATTTAGAGATATGATATGATATGATTTGATATGATATGATATGTTATGATATGATATGATATATTTTGTCATTTTGTTGAATCATAAATAATCATTATATTTTGTCATAAATCTAAAGGTTTCTAGTTAAATCATGAATATGACCCTATCATTTATTAATTTGTTATATGCATAAATACCGTATTTGACATATAGTATCAGGTTAACAACTATGAATGTAAAGATATGTATCTATACATTAGCTATGTGATGTAATACTATACGACTGATTAATTTATCTATATAATAACTTTGCAAAATGATGACAAATTCAATGATCGTAGTTTCTCCTTGAATTGAGCAATAGTTTTTGATGTAAATATCACCCGTCAGATTGTTCCACCAGGGTATTATAGGGTAGTATTAACTTGGATTATCTATTGATAAATCTACAAGGTTATGCCTGATGTCAATATCAACCTAGATTGCTGCTAGTAAATATAGACTTGATATTTTTTAATCCAGTTTTTTTAAATCACTTCGATACATGCCTGCGTATGATATACTATAACAGCGAATTAATAGGGAATTGTATCGGCGGTTATAATGCGGTAACTTTTTTTTCAAATTCTGAAAAGTGGGGAAATCACACTTAGGTTGACCTAGATTGCTGCTACAGCGTAACTCGCTTAAGTGCAAGTCAAATTTGCCAAAGGTTTTCATTGCATTTATCCGAATTTGCAGTTATCCGAAATCGTTTACCAAGAAAAAGACTCAAGGAAAAGACCAGAAAATTGTTTTTAACAGGTTTCAAAGCCAATTTGCAAATAAGCGGGAATTTCATTTATCCGAATTGCACATAAGCAGGTTACACTGTATAGTAAGTATAGACTTGACATTTTTTAATCCAGTTTTTTAAAATCACTTCCATACATGTCTGCGTATGACATACTAATATTAATAGTGAGTTGTATAGGCGGTTATAGTGTGAGAGACAATTAAAGTCGCGAAAGTGAACAAACGGCTTTTTTCAAATTCTGAAAAATGGGTGAAGTCACAGGTCAACCTAGATTGCTGCTAGCTAGTAAATATAGACTTGAAGTTTTTTTTAAATCACTTCGATACATATCTGCGTATGACATACCATAGTTTATAGAGACAAACCCTATATTACCAGGGTTTGTCTCTATAAACTATGGACATACTAAAATTAACAGTGAATTGTTTCGCCGGCTGTGGCGTGAGAGCCATTTAAAGTCGAGAAAGTGAAAAACCGGCTTTTTTTTTGAATTCTGAAAAGTAGTGAAATCACACTTAGGTCAACCACTTGATAAAGACTTGATAATTTTCCGTAGTCATTTCACAATAGAGCGTTTTCCTCTGACGTCACGCGCTCTTCAAATTTTTACGGCAGCCATGTTTGTGTTCCTTCCGTTTGTGTTCACTTCTTATTAGCAATGGCGAACGAAGGATCGAATGTAGTCAAAGATCAAAACCGTGATTTATCTATCGATATACCATTATCTACTTATGCTCAGAATTTGGAAAAGCATGTGAGAGATCGATATTTACAAAAAATCACTGTTATTGGTGTTGATCCTATTTTAATACCCGAAGAAAACTTTGATGGCGAAAGCCTTCCTCCTGTCGAAGCGACAGATATTTTTCATATCTTGTTCTTGACACAAGTCATTACACCAGACAGCAATTTAAAGCATTCAAAAGTCTGGAAGCTTATAACCAAATGGTTTCTGGTTTTATAACTTGTGTAATGGGGTGCATTATAAAAGACACGTTTATATTATTTGGAAAAGTTAGGCATTCTCAGCGAATGAACGACCCTCCTGTACCGCTGTGGATATTGTGTCAGAAAAGTGGAACTATATTATGTGCACATTGCATCGGATGTAAAGCTGGCTTAGGCGAGGTGTGCTCACACGTAGCAAGTATTCTCTTTTACGTTGAAGTCTGGAATAGGATACATGATAAGCTTGCTTGCACTCAAGTTAAATGTACTTGGCTTCTCCCAACAGCTGTCAAAGAAATAACTTACTCTCCAATTAAAAACATTAACTTTTCATCCGTCAAAAAGTTAAAAAACAAGTTGAATGAATCTATCAAAGAAGCTCAAAAGAATTTATCAAATAACACTAATCATATGGCTGACCGGACGATTTTAATACCAGTGACGAAGACTAATAAAGATATTCCATCTCCACTCCAACATGAGCTTGATGCCCTTCATGCTGCTCTCAACAAATGCAAGATAAAGCCAATGGCACTTAGTTTGGTGTCTGTTTATGCCGATTATTTTATTAAAAAAACCAGAGATCTAACTACAATCATGGATTTGTTCAATGAAGAACTTTTGGACATATCGTATGATAAACTTTTAATTGAATGTAGTAAGTTAACATTAGATATTGATGAAAACCAAGTTACGTTGATCGAAGAAGATACCAGGGAACAATCTCAAGGGCAAGGATTTTACCTTCACAGAGCTGGCAGAATTGGTGCATCTGCTAGTTACAGTGCCAGTCACTCAAACCCAGCACAGCCATCACAATCCCTTATAAAAAATATTTGTTATCCAGAACTGTTCAAATTTCACACTGCTGCAACTGACTTTGGATGTAAACATGAAAAGCTGGCTGTGTTAGCATTTGAAGCTGTGATGAAAAAGCATCATAAAAATTATGTCATCAAATCATGTGGTTTATTTGTTAGCAAAGAACATCCTTTTATCCATGCTACCCCTGACTTTCTATCTTATTGCGACTGCTGTGGAGAAGGATGCGGAGAGGTGAAATGCCCTTATTGCTTGGATGGTGTCGATTTCGAATCATACATGAAAAATAAAAATTGCTGTTTAATTAAAAAGGGTGATATGTACCATCTAGACTCTGCACATTCTTACTTTTATCAAGTACAGCAGCAAATAGCTATAACTGGTGTTAAATTTGGTGATTTTGTAGTTTGTCGATTTGATAATAATCAGATTGAATTTATCAGTGATCGTATTATATTTGACAGTAATCATTGGAACACTACCTTCCAAAAGCTACAGAAATTTTGGACATTTTGTGTTTTGCCCGAAATACTTGCCAGGTGGTATACCAGAAAGGACAATCTTCTAGGAAAAGACGATGATTCTGGTAAAGTGCAATTAGCTTGTTTCTGCCAACAAAACAAGGACGAGAAAATTATTGTTTGCAGGAATGATCAATGTCCTTTCGAAAGTTACCATCTTTCCTGTCTCAAAATCGAGAATGACAATTTACCCAAATCTTGGCTTTGTCCTAACTGTTCGCGGCTACCTCAGTTTAAGCGACAGAAAAAAGTAGATTTGGTAGAAAAGCTGGCTGGTGAAATGGCATTCATTTGTACATGTAAAAAGATGTTTACCAAAGGTGAAAAAGTGATGAAATGTCGTAATTTAAACTGTAATAATGGTACTATCTTTCATATGTCTTGTCTTAATTATAAAAGACGTCCAAAGGGTTATTTGACAAACTGGTATTGTAATGAATGTGTAGTTGAAACTGATGTCTCTGCATCAGGACACGTGCATGTATCAGATAGTGAAGAGGAAATTTTAATTGCTACACTTGAGACTGTTGGCGTTTCTCGCAAAAGAGCAGGCCTAGTCAGATTGACCGATGAGCACTATTCAATCATCCTCAACAATAAATGGATAGATAACGACATCGTACAGCAGTCTCAAGTTAATCTACAGAAGCTGAATGGATCAATTGAAAGTCTCCAGCGGCCAACTCTTGGACCTTACATGAATTTTAGCATCGTCAAACATCCATTTGTGCAAATCCTCCACACTGGAGGCAACCATTGGGTATGTGTCGGCTCTGGTGATGAACCTGGATATATTTATTTGTATGACAGCATGTATTCTGGTAAGATAAACAAAGATATAATTGATCAAGCAAAGAATCTTGTCGGTGATATTTACAAAAAGGTTTGTTATATTCCAGTATGTCAACAAAGCAACCACAATGACTGCGGTTTATATGCCATTGCATTTGCAACTTGTCTTGTCGCGAACGTTAACCCTGCTAATGTCGCATTCGATGAAAGCAAAATGAGACAACATTTGTTTGATTGCTTGAAATCTGGTGTTATGGAATTATTTCCTGTACATGGAATGTAATAAGACATGAATTTAGATTATTTATTGCATTTCAATTTTTTAAATACAAAAGTTGAGTACTTTATTTACCATAATTATTTTTATATTTATTTATATACCAGTACAGTCCTTAAATTTCTATTATCTAATATTTACAATTATCATACCACTTTGTAACTTCATTTCAATTAAAATTCTCCCCTTTATGTCATTTGATAATATGTGGTCTTTAACCACATGTCTCATTTTAAATTTGTAATCAAGTTCTTATATTTTAATTAATAACAGCAACATTTAGTACAATCAGCTGTAACATTCAAACTATATTATGATTTTATTGAACTACTAGATGATTTTCATGAATCCATATGTATCTAATAGAACCAAATATTTGCATGCATCTTATGTGTTGATGCCATTTCATGTACGAGGAAACATGTTTATAACAGCCAGCTATGAGAGGTAGATAAATAGTCCAATATGCAGGTGGCCTTTATATACAGGATGCCTTATATTCAATAAAAATATCATCTTACGACATTGCAAGAGTGACCACACTGTAGACAGATGACCAGTATATAGATGTGACCATTGTAACAGGATTGGTTGTATCTGCCACCTGCTAGGATTGATTTCACTGTCCCCAGTTACCTGTGTGTACCAACTAACCCAGTTGCTCGTAGTTTGTTGAGGCTGCATTGTTGTGTTCAGTAGACATCGTAACCAGAGAATTCAATGATTGTAAGGTTAAATGTGTATTCTTGTTATAATGAAGATAGATACAGTACTGATTACATATACGAATTACTTTACTTTTATATACATGATAGAGAGGCTACTTACGAGGTATCATTGTGAGGTATCACTAATATTTAATATATATGAAATTGAGGCTACGCTATTACAAGTTCCTATTTTATCGATTAAATTTTCACAAGCACCAACCAATCATTCAAGCTACCACACACATTAATTAATTAATAATATCATTTGATAGTCTTAACGCCGTTCAATCTGAGTTGACAAGCTGAATAATGTCCTGGTCTCTATTACTATGACAAATCAAAATATGTAAGTAACTTTTATGAGAACTGAACAGACACTAAAAGTCTGATAGCTTGATCATGCACCCAGACACTAGAGACAGGTAGACGTAGGCTTGCAATATTAAATACAAGGCAAGACCTCCTTTTGACCAATGTGTCCAGTTGGTCATTTACAGAGGTTTGGTGATATCATAAGTGACAACATTGAAAACTTGATTAGCCTACCAATCCTTGAGAAAATTATTAATGTATCACAACACTGCACAATCATATCAAATAAAGAAACAGATTGCTTGGACTGTAACGTCACAGTTTATGATTATACTTAATATACAAATGAAATTCAGCATTACAAATGCTAGATATTAACATACTGTAGCAATGAGGTACATATAGAGCTGTAATTAATTATATTTATCAAACGGGACTATGGGTGCGCATAAGTTGACCAGTGCAGCACATACTCTTATTATTCTGTCAATTGTAGGTACTTTACTCTGTCCACTTGCAGTCATGAAATCAATTGGCAGGGTTCCCTGCAGAATACTATTTTTCTGACGTAACAGTCCAATCACCCTCTCTACATGAATACGCACATTGGCAATTGTTCTTGTCGTTTCAACATCAATAGGGTCAAGTTGGTCCTTTCCCCTGGTGAACGCAGGAATGGCCAGTTCTGCATGTGTCATTGTTACACTCTCTTGGATTGTGAATCCTCTGTCGGCTAAAACCAAATCACCGGGTAGTAAATTTTTTTAAATGCCGCAATTTTCTGTCAAGAATTTATCCGAAGTTCTACCACCCCATGCTTCAGACACAAAGCTAATAGTCCCTTGAGGGGTGATACCAACTAACACTTTGATGGTGTTGTGGTGTTTGTAATTCGAAAATGTTTGGGCTCTTGCCAACAAATTGGAAGGTCGTTCGATAAAGACCTCAAAGCAGTCAATAATTACCGCTACCTTATGCCCAAATGCTTTTTGATAGCATTTAGGCATTGTCCGCCACAGGTCTTCTCTACTAGGCCATGATATGATTGGAGAAAGTTTGGTATCAAGCACAATCATCCAACTTGAAAATATTTTTGAAATGGCAGAAACTGACATTTCAAAGCGATAAGCCAAGTCCATAAACGGTACATTCAAGCGGAGTTTTATTAGTACTAACACAAACTCCTGAAATAGCGTTAGTGTCGTATTTTTTCTGTTTACAAACGGAACAACAAACTCATAAACAGTCATAAGTATTTCGTAGCTTGGAAGGCCAGTATAAAATCTTGTCTTCTCGTCATCATCCTCGAAGTAAGACGGTTGAAATGGTAGTTTCGAAGGTTCTGTTATTAAATAATCAAATTCTTCAGTCTGTGTAGACTTATCAACATAATTACCTATTAAATAATCTGTCTCAATAACATCGTAGTCTGCAATATCAAATGAGTCTTGACAGTTATAATTGCTAGATGAGTCTGATTCAGGATCAATATCCTTCTGCTCTTCGAGTTTTGATAGCTTCATTGCTAGCACAATATCAGAATTTTCATTCATACGCTTTTTCCTTTCAAGAGTTCTAGCAGCCCGTTCACTTGTTTTAATGCAGTTGGTTCTCAACACCTTAGAATGTCCCAAATGTAAAGTAGGGACCCAATCTACATTGAATTTGTCGAATGATTTTGCAGCTTTTCCAGAGACAAAATGTTTATCGCAAACACGATCATTCGATAAAATCTTTTCGGAAAGACCAGCTCTACTAATAGCAGAAATCCAAAGTAGTCTTCTCTCTGTCGTTAGCTCTAAAGTAGACTGTCCCTGGTGCTTGATTATGACAGGGACTTTGGAGAAATGAATCTTCTCGTCATCAGTCTCTTCGTCGTTTTGACTTTTGACTTTCTTACCGCCTTTACCAGATTTTCGACCACATCCGACCATTAAACACATAACCATCTTGATAAAGTTGGAATAGGTAATAATAAAACGATATAATTCAAAATAGATAAAGGATTTGTTGATGTAATTTCGAGAACAACACCACAAACAAGATAACGGTCATGCAATAATCTTTTCACAATTTGAAATGGCGCTTTTGGGATTTGGAACACAAACATGGCCGACATAAATGCTGTGACGTCAATCGATGACGTAGAGGAAAACGCTCTATAGTTTGTTTTGATTAAATTACACAAGTTTAATTTTGAAGAATATCGTGATAGGCAACCGATAAGTTTAATGAGGAAAATGAATAAGTCGATGAAGAAACCCTTTAATATAAAAACTTTTGTGCATTATAGCAAGGTATGATACTGATACACCTTTGTGTGAAGAATTAGCTACAAATTGGAGTTATTTTAAAATGACTTGTTTTGATCAAAATCGGGGTAAATTACACGTGTTCAGTAGTAAAAAATCCTGATTTGAACCGATAAGTTTAATGAGGAAAATGAATAAGTCGATGAAAAAACCCTTTAATATACAAACTTTTGTGCATTATAGCAAGGTATGATAGTGATACACTTTTGTGTGAAGAATTAGCTACAAATTGGAGTTATTTCAAAATGACTTGTTTTGATCAAAATCGGGGTAAATTACACGTGTTCAGTAGTAAAAAATCCTGATTTGAACCGATAAGTTTAATGAGGAAAATGAATAATTCGATGAAAAAGCCGTTTAAGATACGAACTTTTGTTCACTATAGCAAGGTATTATACTGATACACATTTGTGTGAAGTATTAGCTAGCAATTATAGCGATTAACCATGAATTGGCGTGGATTAAACTACATGAGTTTAGTACTGATCAAAAAATCCTGAAATGAACCGATAAGTTTAATGAGGAAAATGAATAAGTCGATGAAAAAACCCTTTAATATACAAACTTTTGTGCATTATAGCAAGGTATGATACTGATACACCTTTGTGTGAAGAATTAGCTACAAATTGGAGTTATTTCAAATTGACTTGTTTTGATCAAAATCGGGGTAAATTACACGTGTTCAGTAGTAAAAAATCCTGATTTGAACCGATAAGTTTAATGAGGAAAATGAATAAGTCGATGAAAAAACCCTTTAGTATACAAACTTTTGTGCATTATAGCAAGGTATGATACTGATACACCTTTGCGTGAAGAATTAGCTACAAATTGGGGTTATTTCAAAATGACTTGTTTTGATCAAAATCGGGGTAAATTACACGTGTTCAGTAGTAAAAAATCCTGATTTGAACCGATAAGTTTAATGAGGAAAATGAATAATTCGATGAAAAAGCCGTTTAAGATACGAACTTTTGTGCACTATAGCAAGGTATTATACTGATACACATTTGTGTGAAGTATTAGCTAGCAATTATAGCGATTAACCATGAATTGGCGTGGATTAAACTACATGAGTTTAGTACTGATCAAAAAATCCTGATTTGAACCGATAAGTTTAATGAGGAAAATGAATAAGTCGATGAAAAAACCCTTTAATATACAAACTTTTGTGCATTATAGCAAGGTATGATAGTGATACACTTTTGTGTGAAGAATTAGCTACAAATTTGAGTTATTTCAAAATGACTTGTTTTGATCAAAATCGGGGTAAATTACACGTGTTCGGTAGTAAAAAATCCTGATTTCAACCGATAAGTTTAATGAGGAAAATGAATAAGTCGATGAAGAAACCCTTTAATATACAAACTTTTGTGCATTATAGCAAGGTATGATACTGATACACCTTTGTGTGAAGAATTATCTACAAATTGGAGTTATTTTAAAATGACTTGTTTTGATCAAAATCGGGGTAAATTACACGTGTTCAGTAGTAAAAAATCCTGATTTCAACCGATAAGTTTAATGAGGAAAATGAATAATTCGATGAAAAAGCCGTTTAAGATACGAACTTTTGTTCACTATAGCAAGGTATTATACTGATACACATTTGTGTGAAGTATTAGCTAGCAATTATAGCGATTAACCATGAATTGGCGTGGATTAAACTACATGAGTTTAGTACTGATCAAAAAATCCTGAAATGAGCCGATAAGTTTAATGAGGAAAATGAATAAGTCGATGAAAAAACCCTTTAATATACAAACTTTTGTGCATTATAGCAAGGTATGATACTGATACACCTTTGTGTGAAGAATTAGCTACAAATTGGAGTTATTTCAAATTGACTTGTTTTGATCAAGATCGGGGTAAATTACACGTGTTCAGTAGTAAAAAATCCTGATTTGAACCGATAAGTTTAATGAGGAAAATGAATAAGTCGATGAAAAAACCCTTTAATATACAAACTTTTGTGCATTATAGCAAGGTATGATACTGATACACCTTTGTGTGAAGAATTAGCTACAAATTGGAGTTATTTCAAAATGACTTGTTTTGATCAAAATCGGGGTAAATTACACGTGTTCAGTAGTAAAAAATCCTGATTTCAACCGATAAGTTTAATGAGGAAAATGAATAATTCGATGAAAAAGCCGTTTAAGATACGAACTTTTGTGCACTATAGCAAGGTATTATACTGATACACATTTGTGTGAAGTATTAGCTAGCAATTATAGCGATTAACCATGAATTGGCGTGGATTAATCTACATGAGTTTAGTACTGATCAAAAATCCTGAAATGAACCGATAAGTTTAATGAGGAAAATGAATAAGTCGATGAAAAAACCCTTTAATATACAAACTTTTGTGCATTATAGCAAGGTATGATAGTGATACACCTTTGTGTGAAGAATTAGCTACAAATTTGAGTTATTTCAAAATGAATTGTTTTGATCAAAATCGGAGTAAATTACACGTGTTCAGTAGTAAAAAATCCTGATTTCAACCGATAAGTTTAATGAGGAAAATGAATAATTCGATGAAAAAGCCGTTTAAGATACGAACTTTTGTGCACTATAGCAAGGTATTATACTGATACACATTTGTGTGAAGTATTAGCTAGCAATTATAGCGATTAACCATGAATTGGCGTGGATTAAACTACATGAGTTTAGTACTGATCAAAAAATCCTGATTTGAACCGATAAGTTTAATGAGGAAAATGAATAAGTCGATGAAAAAACCCTTTAATATACAAACTTTTGTGCATTATAGCAAGGTATGATAGTGATACACTTTTGTGTGAAGAATTAGCTACAAATTGGAGTTATTTCAAAATGACTTGTTTTGATCAAAATCGGAGTAAATTACACTTGTTCAGTAGTAAAAAATCCTGATTTGAACCGATAAGTTTAATGAGGAAAATGAATAAGTCGATGAAAAAACCCTTTAATATACAAACTTTTGTGCGCTATAGCAAGGTATGATACTGATACACCTTTGTGTGAAGAATTAGCTACAAATTGGAGTTATTTCAAAATGACTTGTTTTGATCAAAATCGGGGTAAATTAGACGTGTTCAGTAGTAAAAAATCCTGATTTGAACCGATAAGTTTAATGAGGAAAATGAATAAGTCGATGAAAAAGCTGTAAAAGATACGAACTTTTGTGCACTATAGCAACGTATGATACGGATACACCTTTGTATGAAGTATTACTCACGAATTATAGTTATTAACGATGAATTTGTTTGGATTAAATTATACGTGTTTATTAGTAAAGAATATCGGCTATTGTACCGATAAGTTTAATGAGGAAAATTAAGAAGTCGATGATAAAACTGTTTAAGATACGAACTTTTGTGCACTATAGCAAGGTATTATACTGATGTACCTTTATATGAAGAAATAGCTATAACGATTATGGCTATATTGTGATGGTTAATCATTTTCGACATAAACTTATTCCTGGATTGTGAAACTTTCCGATCTAATCCCTACTGTTTCACACGTTAATTATATTCGTTGCAAACTTCGTAGATTCAGTATAATTGATAAGAACATGTTCATAAAGTTTAATCCATATTTATTAATTCGATTAATCAATGTAGATTCTCCATTAACTATGTTTTCGAATTGTTGTTATAATAAACCGCATTTACTTAAATTATTTCCCACATTTTGAAAAAAAATCGCATTTTTACGATATTTTTCCGCTTTTCTCTATTAAACATTTTTCAAACGCGGCGGATTTTTCGGCGTTAAACTTTTCTTCATTAAACTTTTCTACATTAAACTTTTCTCCATAAAGACAAACTTCGCCTTTTTTGCTGCAGTGTAAATGGCCCTATAGTATCCCTGCATCATTTAGGTCATATATTGCGCTTAAAATTACTTTACTGTCACTATGTATTAAATTACTAAAATGAGGCTATGTACGAAGATAGGCTACAAAAATCGAATTAGAAAAACGAGAAAAACATATTCAAAGTCAGTAAAAAATGGTATGATTCATTATGTTTTAGCATCCCACTAGCAGTAAAGATTATGTAATACTTTAATTATGTTATTCAAAAAATACAACTAGATATATACATTATGCACAATAAACAATTTTAGGCAAATGCCTAGGAATGTTATTGTTCATGATCGCAATTATACACTATGAATCTTGGATATACTGAATTGCTACTGAAATCTACTGAAAACATACTGGAATGGGATTGGGTACTGAAACCATACTGAAATTCACCAGACATTTAAATGTAGATTCTTCCCAGTCTACTGAAAAACTACTGAAATACACCTTGAAATTTGAAAGCTACTTAAAAAGGCCCAATTCAGTAGCATTATTCTATAAGTTTTCATCATTTTTTCAGTAAGGCTTTCAGACTTTCAAAATTCATAGTGATATCTGACAGAAATTGGCTGTTATGATTTTATGATAGGCATGCAGAAAAAAAATTGACAAAGCTATCCATTAAAGATGTCAAATAAAATTAAACTACAGAACTAATAACTTAATTACTCCTCGACAGGACATCATTGTAACTACTTATAGCATAGACTACAGTTACCCAGTAACAACATGTTAATAATTTAACCATGGAATGAAAATTGAACAAAGGAGCTTCACCCAAAGGTTATGCTCAAAAGGTTGACTATATCCTATATCCATATGCAGTCAAACCTGTTATAACAGTGATCTCTATACAGCGGCCACCTGTCCAAAGTGGTCACCTTTGAAAGGTCTAAAAATAGCATATTCTATTGAATCAAAGATTGATGAGCTTAGTTGCAGTTTTGATGATTTACCCTTTTTCTAGTTCTTGATTCGTCTGAGCAGACAAAATAAACTTGTACGAAGAAAATAATTAGCTCCACTTTTTAAAATTTGCAAAATTCCCCAACCATTAAATTTCCTTTCATTAATAACTGTCAACATATTTTCATAACTTTGAATACAAGTTAGTAAAAAGGAGGAGGATTAGCTCAGATGGCAGAGCAACCGAACTTTAGCTCAGATCATATCTGATCGACTGTGGTTCAAGTCCCCCGAAGGTCAACTCAGCCTTGATTTTATCTAAAACATCAATTGAGTACGATCTTCTGATTGCGGATGCAATAGTTTCAAAGGGGATTGCATTCTGAGTAGCTGCGGCGCATCGTTACGCATTGACAATCGGAACCTATCTGCCATGAAATCTGTTGAAATTGATCTGCAGTGGCGCGGCTAAGATCAACTAAGAGCGTTTATAAAAATCATTGCTCTTAGCGAAAAAAAACCACTCCTCTATTTTTAGAGGAGTCGTACAGGTGCCTTCGGTAGGGCGACACCGTCTAAAAACTAAAAAAAGAGTAAAATTGTAGGGTTCACAATAGGTGTTTGATAGACCTTCATAAAATCCCTGCAAAAACAGTTCAGGAGTTGTTCATTAACGTTAAATGGCCTCAAGTTTTCATGAACTTATCATGAACTGTCCGTGAAGAATCATGGACTGTTTTTTGAAGTGGATCTATCAAATCTGTAATATAATAATCTTCCTTGGGAAAATAGTTCAGAAATGTTAATTGGCCTAAGTTTGATGAACAATTTATGAGTAGTTCATGAACTGCTAAATTTATTTATAATTTATCCATGAATATTCAAATGTTCATGAACAGTTCATGAATAATCAAATGTTAATGAACAGTGCATGAATGATCGAATGTTAATGAATGGTTCATGAGGTTTGCGAGAAGCTCATGAACAATAAACGTCAGCTCATGAACTGTTCATTAACATTTGATTATTCATGAACTGTTCATTAACATTTGAGTATACATCAAATGTTCATTAACACTTGAATATTAATGAAATGTTCATAAACCTAGGCCATTTAACATTTATGAACTATTTTCACAAGGAAGATTATTATATAACAGATTTGATAAATGCCCTGCGAAAAACAGTTCAGAAGTTCATGAACAGTTCATGAACCTAACACGGACAGTTCATGACCAGTTCATGAAATTTGGGGCCATTTAACGTTCATTAACTGTTCATGGACTGTTCATGAACTCCTGAACTGTTTTTCGCAGGGATATTACGAAGGTCTGCCAAACACATATTGCAAGCCCTACAATTTTATTGACTTGTATTCAAAGTTACGAAAATATATTGAGGATTATTAATGAATGGAAAGTTAATGATTGAGGAATTTTGCAAATTTTAAAAGTGGAGGAAATTATTTTCTTCATACAAGTTTCCTTTGTCTGCTGAAACGAAGCAAAGATCTAGAAAAGAGTTTATCATCAAAACTGCATCCAAGCTCATCAATCTTTGATTCAATACAATATAATATTTCAAGACATTCCAAGAGTGACCACTTTGGACAGGTGGCCGCTGTATAGAGATGACTGTTATATCAGGTTTGACTGTATATGGATATAGGACATAGTCAATATTTTAGGCATAACCTTTAGGTGAAACTCCACGGTTCAATGTTCATTTCATGGTTAAATTATTAACATGAAACGACTGGGTAACAATAGTCTATGCTATATGTATTAACAATGATGACCTGTCGAGGAGTAATTAAGTTATTAGTTCTGTAGTTTAATTTTATTTGACAATTGTGATCATGATCAATAACATTCCTAGGCATTTGCCTAAAATTGTTCATTGCGTATAATGTATATATCTAGTTGTGTTTTCTGGATAAGATAAATAAAGTGTTAGCTGACTAGTTGGATGATAAACTGACTAGTTGGATGCTAAAACATAATGAACACCATTTTTTTTTACTGACTATGAATATGTTTTTCTCGTTTTTCTATGTCGATTTGTGTATCTTCGTACATAGCCTCGTTTTGGTAATTTGATACATTGTGACAGTAGAGAAATTTAAGCACATTATATGAGCTAAATGATGCAGGCGGTTACTATGGTTGATGGTATTTCCTCAAATTGAATCACATGATTGCACTGAAACTTGACAGCCTCATTTTCATGTTTCTACTGGGAATGCCATAAATCAAATTTCAAAATCAAGGCATTTTTTCTACTCTGATTTCGGAACATGTAATTTGGGCATTTAACCCGAGAATTGATGAAAAATGCTTCTGTTGCAATTTGTGTGAGGTCATTTTCTACAATGACTGTAGGCCTACTATCTATATACAAATAGAGATGTGTGCGTGTGTGTATGTATGTATGTGTTCTTTTCACGCATTTATTAATCTATGAAATGTGACAAACAATAGCTTAAAATGATCATCGTAGTCCAAACAGCGAGCTGCGCTATATAATTTATCCTAGATTTTTATTGCATGAAGAGATAGCAACGATTATTTACAAAAAATAGGATATTTACAACGCCAGTGTCGTTCTTTTTGTCAAGTAGGTGTCCCTTTCTTTGCTGTCATGGTGTCTGACGAATGGCGCCGCTGCTATTGTCTTAATGTAAACAGGCTTAGAATGACAAGGATGTATCAAGTAATTATAGAAAGGCCCACTGAAATAATAAAATTGTAAAATTTCAATTTAAATATTCGAGATGCTTTAGAAATAGCATAAATAATGGGGACCTATTTTTATACAAGAAGGAAATTTTACAGGAATGTATTCTGCTGAATCCAAGTATTTTAAATTTCAATGATCTATTCAGGCTATTTATATCTGCAAATGAGTGAAAGTTCAAGCATTTACAAACACACTAAATGTGACAAGTCTTAGCTTTTAATAATGACGGTAAGCGGTAGACATTTTTGCTTGATAAGAGGAGATATCAATTTCATCATCATAGTGTCATCAATGGAAATTAGCCATTCCACATGTTCAAGTGTGGGCCTATATTATTAGCACGACAAGAGCAAGACGAGTTAAAACTCCAAACTCTCTTATTCAATAATGCAAGTTGTAGGCCTAAACATGCACAAAATAATGAGAATTTAGAATTGATACATATAGCTCGAACAAAGTGTAAAACTGTAAATTAAAACCCTGAGTGAAATACAAACATTCATAAAATAGCGCTATAAATGTTTATCTATAATAAAACTATTTTCAGATTGCATTCAGGTTAAAAATCGTTAGTACCAGTGCCGCCTAGTGGTCAATTGACGACCAACTAATTGTGATCTGATTGAATTAAAAAAGTAAAAGTAAAAGAGAATAGATGCAAAGAGAATCTCACTTGATATCAGTCCTTTTCAGATTCAGATTACTGTAAGTAGCATTTAGGAATGCTTTGCTTCTTTTACAACTTCGAAAAAATGTTTGCGTTAATAAACTCAATTTACCGAACACGCAAATAATTTGATTCTACAAGGATGTTATTATAAATTAAACTATTTAGAGAATCCGATTCAAATACGTTTAATCTGATTCGCCTATTATTATCCGATTCATCTCGGACCGCTATGAAATTATTTCTTGACGATTATCGAAATGAAGAAATTGCAAGTATAGCAAAGATATTATGGAATTCAGTTTTAGCACTCATGGTCAGCTATATGTAGCATGCTCAAGGGCTATCCACGGGTATGCAGTAAATCTATAAATTGCCATCAACAATTCTCAGAGTTAAAGAAAAAGAAAAAATGTACAAAGAAATAAATTTGCCACTTAAATGTGTAAATGTGTCTAATGTTATCTGCTACTGCTATTGATCAATCAGTTTTTTGATATTTGTGTTTCTTATTCGAATTTTGTAGATCTAGCCTAGCGTAAATGTATATAGATTTTACCATTTTAATCATAGGTCCTCATTGTTCAAACAGTAATCTTCGAATAATGTATTAATTCAAGTTATTGTCCCCCATGGAAGCTAACATGCATAGACTCTACAACACGCATTAAGTGTAACTTGTATGCTAGTTAGATAAATGCTAGAAGGTGCTAGATCATGCATGGTCATTGTGAGTCATGTGGGTAGTCATGTAGGTTCTCCTATGTTCTAGAATGTTGTAGATGTTTCAGGAAGGTTCCTACATAACTCCCCCCGCCAGATGGCGGAGCCATATATAATAATGCACGCTAGGCTAAAAATGATAAAGATAATATCTTGATGCTATAATATGTGCTAAATTGTAAGTAATAAATATATGTAGATATAAATGTAAGTAATTATGGTATATGAAAAGTATTTATGAAGGCAAGGTTTTAGAAATGTTCAAAGACTAATAGTTAGTTAGAAAGTTCATATTACATATTACACACATATTGCAATGCTCATTTAAGGGAACTTAATGAGTTTTACATCAAAATAATTTTTTAAAATTTCCTTGCTTACCAACATTTCATGCAGCTCAATATTTATAGCAGCTATTTATCAACTATTTATACAGTTTGTGAACTTAACAGTTCATGGACTGTATCTATGAACTATGGAATGAAAAATTAATTGCATGCACAGTTACGAAAATGTCCATGAACTATTCACAAATTCATCAGCTACTCACTAACTTGACTGATCTATAAGTCCCGCTTTGATAAGCTGAAATTTGTCGAGTGGTAAGCGGGACTTATTCCCTTCGTACAGCGTTGTGAAGGATTCTGCACAACGGCATTCTGCTTGATCGTATTGTTCTGACAAATTATCACGCATTTGATGTACGGGGAAAGACGGGCTCCAGCATTACATAAACTGATGAAAGATGCAACATGCAAACCAAAATAAAATGAATTAAATCTATATGGAAACTTATGGTTATTAAATAAAATCGATTAACTGATGCTTGTCAAAATTTTAAACTTATTTCAACATCATCATTCAAAATACAGATGGCGAAATTATCTGTAAATGTTTTTACCCTTCGGTATTGATTAATATTGTATCATTGTGAATGCTTTGGGTTACCATCGAAAAATTCAGCAGTTCCACGTTGTGTACAAGAGCAAGGGAAAGATTTAATCAAAATATAGCAACCTTTAAGTGTAATGATTTCCACAATGAATCATATTGAAACCTGTATTTCGTTCTCCAACGAGCGCTCAAAAGTTTGCAGTAAACAGGATCGTTCGCTAAATCAATGAATCATTTCAGCCAGAATCAGTAAGTTAGAATAATAAATTGAGTTTTCCAGTTTAATTAGCTCCAATACCCTGAAATATAGACACAACAAGTGAATCAAGCCACTCTTTCTGTCAAATATTTTAGCAGCTTCCAAAAATTCAGGCTCTCATATATTTTACGATTCTTTCGCTGTTGACTGTTGACACCTTAGAAATACCCAGATAAAACTACGCCATTGCCGAGATTTTGCTGGTGGTTTCTTTTTCTCTAAAACAATAGAATTGCCAAAGGACACAAGTCTCACTTACCAACATATCAAAATCGTCATAGTAAAAAGTGAGACTAATGGGCAAGTCAACTCACAAACAGTTTTAGTTCATTTCTCATAGAATTCTTGAAAAACAAATATTTCATGAACTCAGGTATTACAAAGTAGTCATAAAAGTTCATCAAATTATTTGGTAAATTTTTGGACTTTTCATGAAAAGTTCATGAACTTGTTCATGAACTGTTTCATTAACTTTTCCAGTTCATGAACCTTAATCAAGTTAATTAACTCTCATTGAATGCTTAATTTGATCAACTATTCACAGACAGTTCATGAACCAGTTCATGAACTTTGGGAGAGGTTCATGAACTGTCAACCAAAACTTGAGTTAATGAAGTTTTTATGAAAAGTTCATGAATCAGTTCATGAACTGTGTGCTCATGATCCTAGATTGAAAAACCTTTCGCGAACAGTTCATGAACATTTCATGAACGTTTCACTAAGTTCGTGAACAGTTCATGAACGTTATGAAGTTCGCGAACTGTTCATTAAATTTTTTTGCAGGGGTATGGCAGCCTTATGAAGGACTTAGGGAACATCACAATAAATGATGAATGCTTTAATAAGGCATATTAGAAAGCAAAAGACGCAAAAACAAGCATGAACTCAAACATACTCTTGAATGCTTTCAGATGAGCAATGTTATAAAAACGCCTACCAGGATAACACAAGTGCAAATTGTGGATATTAAAGGTATATCAGAAACAGAACACTAATTATACTTTTAAATAATGTGACATGATTTTATACTGCACCAGTATCCACAGTATAACTAGATGTTAGGCCGCCATTACCTAACTTATCCATTGGCCTGAAATTCATATGCCTAACAGTAGCCAAGGGCCCTCTTCATTTTTCATACTGTAGTGATTAATGCGCTTTACATTTTTATAGGCTACAATGTTACATTATACAATATTTGGTAAGTTAAAACTGTTGACTTCCAATTTTGAAAAAATATGAGATTGCAAATTCTAAAATATTACGTCATATTCCAACGTAGTTCTGCAATTTGATTGGCTGGTCCGTGTGTTTGGAAATACAAGGTGAACAGATTTTCCGTCGAAATTTGTCGATAAAATTTTGTCAGATTCTCAAAGCTGAAAAAGAATAGGAAACTGCAATGCATTATTAAAGAAATAAAATCTCTATTTAAAAAAGACTAACGTTTTGAAGTTTAAATTTGAGCAAAGGGCACTTTAGTAAGCGAAAACATTGAATTTAAATTAAATTTTAAATCATTAATTCATGATTAGAGCCACCTTCCACAATATAAACAAACTTGATGATATATGCTAATGATGAGCTATATACATGTGTAATGTGTATTCCACTTCTATATATAGGCTACACAATAGTTACAAGGTAAAAAATGATATCAAAATTTAATGTAACCATAAAATATAGGTCTGCTTTTTTTTATTTCCTTTCTATAATATACAAATGTCTTTTAAAATACTATAACTTGAACTAATTAAAAATAACTAATTTAAATCTAAAACATTTTGATTATAATTAAACAACGCGTTTGTCCATGTTTTAATGTACCCATAATGCTTGTTGAGTTTCCCTGCTGTACAGCCATACTAATTCTTTGAAGGAAAAATGTTTGTGCTCCTTCATCTGTAGATAGTTTTAATAAGAATTGCTCCCAGCCCGTTCAGGAAATGCATCGCTTCAGTGCCTAAAATACCAAATGTTTCCACTCGGCACTCATATTGATTGAACATGGTAGCTGTTGGAGAGGCTGATGTGTTTTTGAGCTATTTTTTGTTCTGCTCGAGTTGCCACTACTCCTGCTTGATGGATGGGCAAAGGTAGACTTGATGTTGAAACTGTATTTATGCAGTATATTATATAATATTATATTATATAAATATGTCTATTATAATATGAATTCGATACATATAATTATTCATTGATTGGCCTACTATTAATTACATACCAAGTGCTCATGAAAGCGATGCAAAGTAAACACATCTTGTAGAGCATTTCAGAACGATAATATCGTTGTGTATCAAATCGACATGTTCATCAATTTGTCTTCTTAATTACATAATTCTTATATCTTTGAGAAATTAACAATTGTTGTGTTCAGTACCTTTAGGTCATATTCATATTATCTACCGCAAGCCATGTAAAATATATGATATGCCTTTCATTAACAATATTTATTGTGAAAAAAACGTAAGGCTACCAGTACAATCATATCAATCAGTGTATTTTATGTGAAGCTAGGCGAAAATTATATTAAGGGAAATAGATATGATCTGTCACATCTGCTAGCTGTGACATTTCATGATGTATAAATAGAAATATTTCTATGTGCAATTTGATACATCAATCTTGAAGGACGGAAATATTTTAATTTGATGCAAGTAAGTAGTTCTTGAGTTATCGCTATTACTTCAGATACATCAGCAGGTCTATTCAGAGGAAGTAGGCTTGATCTCCATATAGGGACGTTGCACTACTAGTTCACATTTATTCACATTTATGTATTATTTAACTATGTTATGCTAATGGGTATTACCATAAATAGACTAATATCGACTTCCCCTTTCCCCTGTGTATTGCCCTTTATTTTATTAATTACATTTGACTCCGTTTTGAAATCTCTACGAGAGTGGATGTTATTTTATCGCTCTCAATCATTTTACCCTCATAGCAACTATCAGAACTTTTTGACATTAGTGACCGATATGCAAATTATTTTTGCTTGTGCAGGCAGAATGGGTATATAATATTATGAAAAAGATGTTTGGCACGCATCAGTTCATCCGTAACGATAGTTCAAGGAAATACAAACCAATGCCGCACAGAGGAGTAACTCGACCAGTTTAATGTACCTTGCTTAGCTGTAATATGTACTGTATGTCTTGTAAAATTGTGATACTAGAAATAATTTGAAGTGTTATAGCACCAAAATGATACATTTGAAATATTCATTACCTTTTTAACAAGAAACACCAATAAAATGTTGACCCGTATCGAACCAGACCACCCTCTTTTCTCCTCTCTCTTCGTACAATGCCTCACAAGCGAGTGACTGGAAGAATTACATACCTACATCATTAATAAAAATACAATAGACATAGCAATGTTATAGGAAGCATAACAGAACAATAATCCATGGATTATATAATACCCGGATACGATATATTTAGGAATGACTGAATAATGGGATGGTAGGCAAGGTTGTACAGCCATTAATTACAGAAGAAATTTTTCATAGCTACGTATTCCTGACAAAACAATCACGTGGAGTACAATTGACAGTCAAAGTAAAGACATCGACCAACAACGTATTCTACTTAGTTCAATTTTTATAATCCTCGGCAAGACAATTACGAAGAAGCTATATAATTCAGCAACGAACAACTGTAGAAATAATATCAGAAATAGTAGAAAACTACTTTCAGATATTTAGTCGCAATTTAATCTTCACTTACATAATTACAATAATGCAACAAGAGTTACTGAATTAACTGAAACATTTATAGATTACTTGATATCATCTGAAGCCATTAAATGAGCGTACTGGTCTATGTACACCATCAGTTGTGTTAATCTAATCATCTTTTGGACACTACCATATATTGTACTACAGAGAAAAATAAAAAATCAGTGAAGTTTTGCTATAAATCCTATAAATACTTCGATGAAACTGAAACTAGATACTATATGAATAGAGTCAATGATGAGTCGTGCTAGATTTACGCTACCTTAAGTTTAGCAGCATTACATAATATGTCATAGGTGATCATCAGGTAATTTATTTCAACTGTAAATCGTCTAATGATCACCTAACTTGAAGTAGCGTAATCTAGTATGGGCAATATTATTGTATTAATGCTATAATTATGGTTCTCAAATTTTCAGGAAGATTGGTATCAAATTCTAAGAGAAAAATGCAGCAAGTTTGAGCAATTTGTATATTATTATTAATATTATTTTTATTAATATTATTATTATTATTAATATTATTATTAATAAAATATATGTCTATCTAATAGCAGATAATAAGGGCTCTATGTCTTCATTTGACAGAGCGGTAAATAATAATAATAGATGGTGAAAGGGTCAAAGAATACACATTCTTTACTGTTACTCAAGTTTCTCGTATTTCACTGCGATATTCTATGACTCTTTCACCGTATATTATTAATCTTATTATTAGTAATATTATTATTATTATTGAAGATTGTCCAACATGTTCTACTAGAAAATGAATTAAAAACATTAGAGTACAATAGATCAAACATGATGATATAATTATGACATTATAATTGCACCCCCGTCAACTTGTTTTAGGTAACCCTCCCCCGGATCATTCACAAAGAGAGATTGATTTCAGAGCGCCCTAGGGATTAACATTATTTGATATAATTTCTAGAGCTGATAAACGTGGCAAACCAATCATCTTGTACATCAATCATTCATTTGCTGGATCGATAATTTCTATTGTTCGGGTTTTGGCGGGATTAATTTGAGCAGCATTTTATGAAAACTATCGACGAAGAAGGTGCTTCGTGGTTTGACTCTGAATTTTAAAAAATTGTGTGAGTATATCACTATTTATTCAGGAACCTTAAAAGTAGAACTTTATTTTAAAGGTTTGCATGCATACAGACAATTTAAAAATATGAAAAGTTTACGTCTTTTTGTATTTTTACTTTAGAGTGGTCGAAGTCGGTAAAACAGAATTTTAATTGATTCATCAACTACAGCAATGGAATACTTCAGGTATATTACATTTCTGGGTTTCTGTTAAAAGTCTAATATTCGAATATGCATGCTTTAGGTATATTTTATTTCTGGTTCTCTGTTATAAGGTAAGTTTCTCCATTTACAATTTTTAGGTTTTATTTTATTTCTCATCTTCCGTTAACAAGGCTAAATTTCGTATATGCATGTTTTAGGTATGTTACATTTCTAAGTTTCTGATAAAAGCTAACTTTTGCCATGCAAGAAGTGGTAAGTAAAACAATGTCGAATTTTGAAGGGAACATGTGTCTATTTACCAATTTTTTTTCTGAAAATTACAACTTTTTTCAATTGCATGACGGACTTCAGCTGACAACTCGACCAACTCAATGCGTCCGTTGTGTATTTGATACAAGGTAATCAATATGTTTAACAGATACTTTCTTCCATGTAATAATTATGTCTGCTGTTTGTTTGATTATTCACGTTTTTATTTAAGTATATGCGAGTGTCATTCTCTTTTATTTATTAGTCCGTTCTTGGTTAAATAAAATGAATGTATGAATCCTCTTGAAATTTCTAAAGTATTGCACTTATTGATGAAATGTTCATAAATTATCCGGGATTGTCTAGATATAAATTTAAATTTGTATACTGTTTAATGTAACTATAACCAACTAATAATTACTTGAAATTTGGAAATTGCAGGATTACATATGCTGCCTGTTACATGTTTTAATTGATATTACAAGGGACATATTGAATTGCTTGTTTAAAAGTATTCGCTTCTGATTTTCATGAAATCCCTTAAGATTGAAACTGCTATTAAATGGACTGAAATTCAAATATGTAATATCAGTAATTTGTAAGATAAGTCAAATAATTATTCTCTTATCATTCTTTAGAACTGATAGCTTTTAAATTCGTGAATAGCGAACCATGTTATAGTAACCCAGCTAGAAGTCCTACTATCTGCAACATTCAGGTTAGAAGAATAAAAGGAACATGATTTAAATAATGAGATTTCTAATTTTCATATCTGTGAGTGTAATTATATATTATCTCTTTTTAGACAGAATTAGCTGTGAAACTGGTACAGAACGATGATGATGAATTTATATTACGATGAAAGTAATCATGAACAATGCTGCAAAATCCAGGTCAGTCATTTAATATTTTTATGATATTTTTATGATTTTTATAATATCTTTGGGAATTATTCGGAAGGCAATTTTAAACCGAGAACGCAGAAGGAAATCTGTTTAGACATCCTGAAATAGACATGAATTTGGGAAGAGGTCAAACCATATGGTTATAGCTCAGTCAGTAGGCCTCAGTAGACCGGCAATTGATATAGATGAAACGGCATTTTTTGCAGTCATGCACGATGAAATCATTTTAACTTATCGGTTATAATGCAAGAATATGATATTTGATAGGATTGCCAGTGAAAATTAACTGCTTGAAGATTGACTAATTTAAGCATGAACTATTGACCATATGACATAAAATTGTTTTTTGTAGATACATGATGAAAGCTATGCAAATGGTACAAGATGAATGATAGTAACATAAAGCTGCAGATGTCAGGTGAAGTTTTATACTCCTAATGTTTATCTGTGTGAAAGAGCAATTGTATGAACATTTCTCGAGTTGATTCTTACATTTCATCGATAATTGCACGTGTTGCCGGTTATCAAATAAGGATTCTTTAGCACTCGAAAATTCATTAATTTATACATCGTCGTCAATAATTACTGTTATAAATTCAGTTTTGTAGCCAGCGAAGTACTAAAATCTCGCTTGCCGTTATTGGTTACCCAAATAAGTATGCAGTATTGATAAACGAATGTATGATAAACGAATCATAGTCTTGTTGGCCTTGGCTTCTTAGTGTCCAAACCGCTTTGATAGTGTGAGATAATAAAACCTTTCCATAAGGTAATGGTATAGTATGAGATACAAAATATTTCTTTTTGCTTATTTTTCAGGCAAACGAACATGGTTTAAAGCTAATGAACAAATGATGATCTTTGACGAGTCTGATGTTGTCATGTAATCATGAACAATGTTGCGAAATCCAGGTCAGTCATTTGATATTTTAATGATCATCTTTATATAATTTGCGAGGAAATAGATTTGATAGGATGACCAATGGAGAATTTATAGTACTGTATAGAATGATGTTTTGTTTTGAGGATTATTCGAAAGGCAGTTTCATTCAGAAACGCAGAAGGAAATCAATTTTGTTATCTGGTTATAGCTCAGTCAGTATTAGACGGCAATTGATATCAGTACAGTAATACGGAGTTATTTTGCAGTGGTTCACGATGAAATACTTTTAACTGAACTATTTTAATGCAAGAATAATATCTTTAATAGAATGGCCAATGAAAAATAACTTCTTGAAGATTGACTAATTTGAACATGAAATATTAACCATGTAACATAAAATTGTTTTTTGTAGATACATGATGAAAGCTATGCAAATGGTACAAGCTGAATGATAGTAACATAAAGCTGCAGATGTCAGGGGAAGTTTTATACTCCTAATGTTTATCTGTGTGGAAGAGCAATTACATGAATATTCCTCAAGTTGATTCTTACATTTCATTCGATAATTGCACGTGTTGCCGGTTGTCAAATATGGATTCATTGTTTCCTTAGTTTTAGATTCTTTAAAATTCATCAATTTATACATCGTCGTCAATAACTACTTTTAAAAATTCAGTTCTTGTAGCCAGTGAAGTAGAATAAAAGCCCTCTTGCCGTTATTGGTTACCCAAATAAGCATTTTGATAAAATCATCATGGTTTTGTTGACCTTGGCTTCTTAGTGTCCGAAACCGCTTTGATAATGTGAGATAATGAAACCTTTACATAAGGTAATGGTATAGTATGAGATACTACGTATTTCTTTTTGCTTATTTTTTAGGCAAACGAACATGGTTTAGAGCTAATAAAGAAATGATGATCTTTGACGTGTCTAATGTTGTCATGTAATCATGAACAAAGTTGCGAAATCAAGGTCAGTCATTTGATATTTTAATGATCAACTTTATATAATTTGCGAGGAAATAGATTTGATAGGATGACCAATGGAATATTTATAGTACTGTATAGAATGATTTTTTGTTTGAGGGTTATTCGAAGGCAGTTTCATTCGGAAGCGCAGAAGGAGATTTATTTTGTTATCTGGTTATAGCTCAGTCATTAGATCTTGTAGACCGCAATTGATATCAGTACAGTAATACGGAGTTATTTTGCAGTGGTGCACGATGAAACCCTTTTAACTGAACTATTATAATGCAAGAATAATATCTTTGATAAAATGGCCAATGAAATATAACTTCTTGAAGATTGACTAATTTGAACATGAAATATTAACTATGTAACATAAAAACGTATATTTCTTGTAGATACATGATGAAAGCTATGCAAATGGTACAAGATGAATGATAGTAACATATATCAAGCAAACATAATAGCTGCAGATGTCAGGTGAAGTTTTATATTCCTAATGTTTATCTGTGTGAAAGAGCAATTACTTAAATATTTATCGAGTTGATTCTTACATTTCATTCGATAATTGCACGTGCTGCCGGTTGTCAAATATGGATTCTTTGTTTCTTTAGTTTTGGATTCTTTAAAATTCATCAATTTATACATCGTCGTCAATAACTACTTTTAATAATTCAGTTCTTGTAGCCAGCGAAGTAGAATAAAAGCCCTCTTGCCGTTATTAGTTACCCAAATAAGCATTTTGATAAAATCATCATAGTTTTGTTGGCCTTAGCTTTTTAGTGTGCGAAACCGCTTTGATAGTGTGAGATATTAAAAGACTTTTCCATAAGGTAATGGTATAGTATGAGATACTAAATATTTCTTTTTGCTTATTTTTCAGGCAAACGAACATGGTTTAAAGATAATAAAGAAATGATGATGGCGAATGATGATCTATGGCGTGTCCGATATTGTCTAGTCGAGGGTCCCAGGGGGTGGGATTGAAGAGTTTAAATGAGCAGCAGCCATTGTACTGTTTTCGTTGTTGTTTTTGGACAAATAAGATTAAAAAGATATCAAAGGGCTAGCTAGTACTTAATTTCATAAAATCGAATTTCAAAACTTTTTTCAAACAAGGCTGCTCGTGATTTTGAACTCTTCAAGTAGTAGATAAAGCAATTATTAGCGATTTGTTATTTAGGTGAGTTACCTTATGTGATAATGCCTTTTAATTTCACAGTTGGAATCGTCGTATGCTGATGGACGCCGGATGCTGTTGGTCGTCGGATGCTGTTGGTCGTCGGATGCTGTTGGTCGTCGAAAGAGGGTAGTATATTGTTTGTTGTGATTTTTTCCTTAGCAAGGTGGTCGTCGGAAGCTGGTAGTAAGTGGTTTGTTATTTTGTTGTTTGTTATGCTTTTCTCATGTTCAGGTCGTCGCAAATACTGTAAGTAAGGCTCTTTTTTGTTTTAGTTGTTGCTGCAACAAAAATAACAACAACAACAACAACAAAATTGTTGTTGTTGTTGCTATTTTTGTTCTTTGCTGCAACAAAAATAACAACAACAACAACAACAAAATTGTTGTTGTTGTTGCTATTTTTGTTGTTGTTGTGTTTTGTTTATGTGGGTGGGTGGAGTCACGTAGCCTGTCTACAGGCTAAAACCTTTCTAGAGTGGTGGGAAAGGTCTTGGTCTGTCCACAGGCTATATAGTCACGTGGATAGTTGTTTATTGATCTTGCTATTATTTCTATTTTTAGTTAGATTTTGGTCGTCTGATGCTGAATTATCGCAGAGCTGGTCAAGGCAGCTCGTAAGTATTGTAAGATGCCCCCTCCCCTTAGTCGTTTGGGACCCTCGACTAGACAATGGGACACTTCCTGGTGAGTTTGGTTCAATCTATTCCCCCAAAACAATGTAATTAGCAGAAAGTGATCAAAATCTACTAGATAAGGAACAATAGATGTAAAACCTATTGTTAAAAAGGAACAATAGTTGTAAAACCTATTGTTAAAATGGAACAATAGGTGTAAAACCTATTGAGGAACAATAGGTGTAAAACCTATTGTTAAATAAAATCTATAATTAATCTATTGTTTTGTTTGATGGCCATTGTGACGTCAGAGTGATAAGTAGCCTCGATTATTCAGCACCAGCTAGAGGTTAGGCTCCGCAATTATCAGAGGATTTGGTACAAGTAATCCGGATATTTAATCTGGTCCGGTTATCTTCCTTGATCGGTTATTCCGTACAAGAATCTTTTGAACCGGTAATCCGTATCTGTCCCGGATATATTGGCTTCGGATTTTATCCGGCATTTTGATTATTATTTCCGGTTTCCGGATTATTTTTTAGTCGGATCCAATGAATACCGAATATAAATAACGTAGCAACATTTTTATAAGCTATAATGAAGAAAATATCTTTCAAGGCATCATACGTATCTATTGGTAACCAGGAAAGTAGAAAATCTTCATCCTTACACGTCCAGAAGTTATCCGACATGATCCGATTCAACAACACTGTCGTCATGTATTGAATGGATAATTTACACATGATATTGCGTATTTTTCGATCGTAGGATTTGTTTTAGGATGTTCCATGAGTTTTCATTTGCTAACTGTTGCAAAATAGTTATTCTTGGGTCCTGTTTCCTATCATAAATTGCATTTATAATACTAGACTGCAACGTAAACTCAATTGAATGATCTGCATGAAGATATCCTGACTGATATATATAGCACTAGGGATACCTGCATGTCCTCCACGAAGTCGAACTGCTGGACCTTGTCGTGGTGTGGAGACTCAGTTTAACCAATTACAGTTAATTCTGCCAACACAGCATCCGCATTATTACAGGCATACATTGAAATTGCTCAAGGCTGGGATAAATCTGCATCATAGAGGATGAAATGAGACCGATAAACTCACAACATGTAAATAATACTTTCTTGGTTTAACTTTTATTATTGCAGTTATTGGTTAAATGTTCATAAAGTGTAATTATATATTATCTCTTTTTAGACAGAATGTGCTACGAAACTGGTACAGAATAATGATGATGAATTTTATACTACACAGAAAATAATAATGAACAATGCTGCAAAATTCAGGTCAGTCATTTGATATTTTTATGATCGTCTCTATATATAGAATGCGAATAAAATAGCTTTGACAGGATGACCAATGGAAAACTTAAAGTAAAACAGAATGATTTTTTGTCATAATATAATATAACGTCAGGTGAACTTTTATACTCTTGATGTTTATCTGTGTGAAAGAGCAATTACATGAATATTTCTCGAGCTGATTCTTACATTTCATTCGATAATTGCACGTGTTGCCGGTTGTCAAATGAAGATTCTGTAGCATTCAAAAATTCTTTAATTTATACATCGTCGTCATGAAATACTGTTATTAACTCAGTTTTGTAGTCAGCGAAGTTCTAGAATCCTGCTTGCCGTTATTGGTTACCCAAATAAGCATTTTGATAAACTCATCATAGTTTTGTTGGCCTTAGCTATTTAGTGTCCGAAACCACCTTGATAGTGTGAGATATTGAAACCTTTCCATAAGGTAATGGTATAGTATGAGATACAAAATATTTCTTTTTGCTTATTTTTCAGGCAAACGAGCATGGTTTAAAGCTAATCAACAAATGATGATCTTTGACGTGTCTAATGTTGTCATGTAATCATGAACAATGTTGCGAAATCCAGGTCAGTCATTTGATATTGTAATGATCATCTTTATATAATTTGCGAGGAAATAGATTGATAGGATGACCAATGGGAAATTTATAGTACTGTATAGAATGATTTTTTGTTTTGAGGATTATTCGAAAGGCAGTTTCATTCGGAAACGCAGAAGGATATTAATTTTGTTATCTGGTTATAGCTCAGTCAGTATTAGACGGCAATTGATATCAGTACAGTAATACGGAATTATTTTGCAGTGGTTCACGATGAAATACTTTTAACTGATCTATTATAATGCAAGAATAATATCATTGATAGAATGGCCAATGAAAAATAACTTCTTGAAGATTGACGAATTTGAACATGAAATATTAACCATGTAACATAAAATTGTTTTTTGTAGATACATGATGAAAGCTATGCAAATGGTACAAGATGAATGATAGTAACATAAAGCTGCAGATGTCAGGTGAACTTTTATATTCCTAATGTTTATCTGTGTGGAAGAGCAATTACATGAATATTCTCCAAGTTGATTCTTACATGTCATTCGATAATTGCACGTGTTTTCAAATATGGATTCTTTGTTTCTTTAGTTTTGGATTCTTTAAAATTCATCAATTTATACATCTCGTCAATAACTACTTCGATAAAAGCCCGCTTGTCGTTATTGGTTACCCAAATAAGCATTTTGATAAAATCATCATAGTTTTGTTGGCCTTAGCTTTTTAGTGTGCGAAACCGCTTTGATGGTGTGAGATAATAAAATACTTTTCCATAAGGTAATGGTATAGTATGAGATACTAAATATTTCTTTTTGCTTATTTTTCAGGCAAACGAACATGGTTTAAAGATAATTTAGAAATGATGATGGCGAATGATGATCTATGGCGTGTCCGATATTGTCTAGTCGAGGGTCCCAGGGGGTGGGATTGAAGAGTTTAAATGAGCAGCAGCCATTGTACTGTTTTCGTTGTTGTTTTTGGACAAACAAGATTAAAAAGATATCAAAGGGCTAGCTGGTACTTAATTTCATAAAATCGAATTTCAAAACTTTTTTCAAACAAGGCTGCTCGTGATTTTGAGCTCTTCAAGTAGTAGATAAAGCAATTATTAGCGATTTGTTATTTAGGTTAGTTACCTTATGTGATATGCCTTTTAATTTCACAGTTGGAATCGTCGTATGCTGATGGACGCCGGATGCTGTTGGTCGTCGGATGCTGTTGGTCGTCGAAAGAGGGTAGTATATTGTTTGTTGTGATTTTTTCCTTAGCAAGGTGGTCGTCGGAAGCTGTTAGTAAGTGGTTTGTTATTTTGTTGTTTGTTATGCTTTTCTCATGTTCAGGTCGTCGCAAATACTGTAAGTAAGGCTCTTTTTTTGTTTTTGTTGTTGCTGCAACAAAAATAACAACAACAACAACAACAAAATTGTTGTTGTTGTTGCTATTTTTGTTGTTGTTGTGTTTTGTTTATGTGGGTGGGTGGAGTCACGTAGCCTGTCTACAGGCTAAAACCTTTCTAGAGTGGTGGGAAAGGTCTTAGTCTGTCCACAGGCTATATAGTCACGTGGATAGTTGTTTATTGATCTTGCTATTATTTCTATTTTTAGTTAGATTTTGGTCGTCTGATGCTGAATTATCGCAGAGCTGGTCAAGGCAGCTCGTAAGTATTGTAGGATGCCCCCTCCCCTTAGTCGTTTGGGACCCTCGACTAGTCAATGGGACATTTCCTGGTGAGTTTGGTTCAATCTATTCCCCAAAAACAATGTAATTAGCAGAAAGTGATCAAAATCTACTAGATAAGGAACAAGGAACAATAGTTGTAAAACCTATTGTTAAAAAGAAACAATAGGTGTAAAACCTATTGTTAAATAAAATCTATGATTAATCTATTGTTTCTTTTGATGGCCATTGTGACGTCAGAGTGATGAGTAGCCTCGATTATTCAGCACCAGCTAGAGGTTAGGCTCTGCAATTATCAGAGGATTAGGTACAAGTAATCCGGGTGTTTAATCCGGTCCGGTTATCTTCCTTGATCCGTTATTCCGTACAAGAATCTTTTGAACCGGTAATCCGTAACTGTCTCGGATATATCGTCTTCGGATTTTATCCGGCATTTTGATCATTTTTTCCGGTTTCCGGATTATTTTTTATTCGGATCCAATGAATCCCGAATATAAATAACGTAGCAACATTTTTATAAGCTATAATGAAGAAAATATCTTTCAAGGCATCATACGTATCTATTGGTAACCAGGAAAGTAGAAAATCTTCATCCGTACACGTCCAGAAGTTATCCGACATGATCCGTTTCAACAACACTGTCGTCATGCATTGTATGGATGATTTACACATAAGATTGCCTATTTTTCGATCGTAGGATTTATTTTAGGATGTTCCATGAGTTTCATTTGCTAACTGTTGCAAAAATAGTTATACTTAGGCCCTCTTTCCTATCATAAATTGCATTTTTTTCAATACTAGACTGCAACGTAAACTCAATGGATTGATCTGAATGAAGATATCCTGACTGATAAATATAGCACTAGGGATACCTGCATGTCCTCCACGAAGTCGAACTGCTGGAACTTGTCGTGGTGTGGAGGCTCAGTTTAACTAATTACAGTTAATTCTGCCAACACAATATCGGCATTATTACAGGCATACATTGAAGTTGCTCAAGGCTGGGATAAATTTGCACCATAGAGGATGAAATGAGACCGCTAAACTCACAACATGTAAATTATACTTTCTTTGTTTAATTTATTATAGTTTTGGGAGTACTACTGAGCACAGAATGAATGAAGATGACACACAGTACAATCAGGATATAGTGGCATAATTATGTCAGGTTAGTATGATACTGCTGAAAAAGACATCTATGACATTCACCTCTGTAAATAAGAAGGATGTACAGTATACTTTATTTCGTTTTTATTCCATTTTTTAATGGTTAAACATTTAGAGTTGCGGCGGAGAGACGCATGGGATACTTGTTTATTTGATTAAGATAGATTAAAATTGTTATGATTATCTGTTCTAATATTGACTAACACAGCTATTGATCGAAGGCGAGATGAATATCTCCGCCAAAGTTACTTATTCCAACTTCAACAATTGCTTTTACGGTACTATGGACTATCTCATGTTGAGGCATTCGAGTTTTACCTTATAATAATCATTTTCGCAGTCATATTGCGCAATCTACGGGTCTTTACGAGGAAGTTTATAAAAAAGTTAGAGTATCACACCCATTCTGTAGTTTAATTGTAGTATTACCTTAATCTTACAGGTTGCTTTGAACCGCAACACAAACAGTTTGGTACATCGTTTTGGCTCGACAGTTTGGAATAAATGGAATTGAACATGATCGGTTCAAAGATTGGTATATTAGTACATAAAATATGCAGTAATAACTTGACAGCTTAAGCAATATATATATATATTCAATGAGTATGGCTGTTTTTACAAACTGATAAAGTCAAACTTTAATTCTTATTGTAAATAAAACTACGAAATTGTAAATGCTGAAGAACGATGTCATCGAGAAATCAAAACATTGAGCACGTGGCCATTGCAGAGCAGAAGAAAACGGATTTTACAGACTTTTAGACTTTCATCGATAAAAGTAGAAGAAATATTATTCAACTATATCAATTATAATTACATGACTAACTCTTAAAATAGTAATGTATGTTAGTCATAGTAAGTTAGACAACAAAGATATAGCGTTGACATTTTTAATTATACAAATTTGATTTTTGTTATTCACAAATATTTCAGTGTTACTGATTAATTTATGTTTGCAATACCTGTATGTATACTCTCATTTACATGTAGAACTTCCGCATAGATATAATAAAACGCTTTCAAAATTGAAAATATTTCACATTTCATCAAGATATCTTCAAATATTTCATAAATCAAACAGCCCTATTAAAGGGGTCTCATATCTAGAAGGGTTCATTCTCTACGTACAGTAAATATCTAGAAAATTTCAAGATAGCTCTTTCGAATCATCAAAAGAATGCCCAATTCACAATAGAGGGATGTTTGAAATTTTTTCCGTTTGTCCAAAGAACACATTCAGATGTTAAAACACTTCATAATTCCCAAGAAACCCCAAACCTAAAAATAGCTCTTTAGAATGAACGAAACAAAGCCAAAATCACATCAGAGAGGATCCATTTCCCAATGAACTGTTACTTGGTCGCTATCAATACCAATACTGATGACAGTCAAACTTCTAACAGTTACTATTTTTATGAAATACGCCTGCCGAATCTTATGGACCAGTATCCATAAACCATGCTTTATGAATGAAACATACTCAAAACGTGATTCCAAAGGAGGTTATTGCCCACAAGACAGAACCATCACAGATGATATGCATGCATGGAGCCTTGCATGCATCTTGTTATATATTTCGAATATGTATAGCTATTTGACAATTTCCCTATGACATCGTGATAGTTCTGACCTACCTTCACCATTACGGTAAACTACTTACCGCAATTGGACCGGCTGTCGAAAAGGCATAGTAGCCCGCAGATATCCTCAACGCTAGCCAAACCGCAATGCCTGCCTGTCGAGCTCACCAAAAAGCTCACAGAAAATATCGATCCATCTTCTGGAGGCGCAACACAGGATAACTAACGCCAACTGCAACCAACTTCAGAACGGAATGCAGCACCACAAATTTACTCTGTTAAACCTCCTGGCCACTGTCACCAATGACATTGAATAGACGTAACTTAATTGTAGAGGACCCTCCTGAAAACCATCTAAGGTGAGTGCGGTTTCGTCTTTAAATATCAAAAATATATATTAATCAACCGGACACTAACTATGATCCATAACCGAATACTATAAATGCTTTGATTACCAACAAACAGCTACCATTAAACCAATAATAATGCCGGTAATACCTCCAATTAAAAATATAGGGTTATTTTAACGATCCAATTCCACATGCTTCCTTAATTTTTTATTTGTATTCAATGAATATGCTTAGAGGTACGGTAGTAAATATATCTGATATACGGCTCTCAAGTGACCAATTGAGGGTCTATCTTATGGCCCAAAATTCACCACGTCTCAGTATACTTGGCCAAATCTAGCTTACATATCAAGAATCCGTACAATGGTACAATGGTACAGGGCATTTACAGATCCACACAGCATAGGGCATTGAGCGACCATCCCACAGTGGGAGTCTCTCATTGGAAGAAACACTGTTCCAGCACGACCTCCATGTTGATCGTCTATTATACAAACGTAATCACAAACGAGTGACTGTGAGGCCACACTCACGCGGTCCTGAAAGAGATTAAGACATTGAATATGTAGCACAGGCTTATTTTCAAACGGGCAAAGCCATATATAGGTAAAGTTCTGAAACACTTGCAGGACACTACGATATATCACCATCTAGGCACCATTGACCACACATCCTGTATGTGCACATCAATCACGAATTTTCTCAAAAGATTAGAACGACAAGGATTAATTGATACAAATACATTATCCTTACTCACATCCATGCCAACCAAAACACTGTTCTATACCTTAACACAAAGATCCCCACACCTGATATACGAGGGAGACTCATTGTGTCTAGCTTTAACTCACACATCGAAAGACTATCAGCGTTTGTGGACGATGCCTTGAAACCACTCAGAAGGCGTATCGAGTCCCAAGTCAGGGACATCCAAGATTTCCTTAAAATTATCAAAAACATCGTGGTTGAGGAGAAATCATTGCTAGTTACTCTTGACGTATCTGCACTACACCAACATAAAGATGGTGCATGGGATTGAGGTTTATACAATCGTTTGTGAACAAGCACAATCAGATCTTTAGAGGCCCTCAAATCTGAACACCAGTAGACATTATATACACATAATATTGTCAACAAGTTATTTTATGTTCAATAACCAATACTACCTGCAAATCTCGGGCACCGCAATGGTCACAAGATTTGCTCCTATGGCTATGCCAACATTTATATGACAGACGTAGAAGAACATATTAAGAACATCCTTCGTTACTTTTGCGTTACCTAGATGACATACTTCTGATATGGAAACATGGTAACGAAGCATTAGGGATGTTCAGCAACGGTCGTAGCAATATTCACACTCGGCTAAGATTTTCAGCAACGATTTCGACAACGGATGTTGCATTTTGAGACCTCGACGTGCACATCGGAGGAGATACACTGAAAACTGATTTCTACGTCAAAGCAAGAGACGTACATAGCATCCTCCCAGTTAATTCGCAACATAGCCCTGACACAAAATGGGGGTATAGTCAATGCACAAAGCATCCGATATGTGCGAATTATTATTTGATCGTAATCTCCTCCTATTGCGATTGTACAATCTGTATCTGTTGTTTTGCGCTGAAGGTTATCCAGAAAAGAAAACCTTGGCCGTGATCAACAACATATATGGAGAGTATTCCTGTGATACCTCGAAGCAAAAGAAACCAAATTCAACGCAAGGTCAGGCATTAATGATCAATTCGTACCACCCAATAATCAAACAAACCTTTAAACATCTCTATGCAACTATGTTGAAGCCACACTTATAGTTACATAAGACACACGTCATTACTGTGTTTAACAGAGATAAGAAACTTATGAGATTATTTAATCCATACTCGTGACAGTGGCTCAATTCGCCAGAGTTTGTAATGCTGATTCTAAATCAAAGGTCACAATGCAGACTATACTCTACGCAATTATAATTGCCTGCGTCATGACCTAATGCGTATTTCATTGAGTGATTAAGGCAAACACAACGAGAGTCTTTTTGTAACACCTGGGACACCGGAGAGCGTGCCTGTGGCAGGGACTAAATCCCACCTAAGAGTTGAACTAGATAATACATTTATTAGAGTACTACTACAAAGTAATGAGCGAGGTGGCAGCAGCGATGATTTTTATATTCTACTATGGATTATATAAGTCATTACATTCAACGTAAACTGAAAACTGAAAAACAACTGCATATTATATACCAGCGTTGTTTCTTCACGGCCTACGGGGACAGAGGCCTCAGGCCGGATAGCTACTTGAGATCGGGCTCGAGATAGAAACTTTTCTATCTTCGAAATCCAACCCATAACAATCACATTCATAGAAACATGATTGCATTACACTTCATGGTAACCGACGTTGATCTCGATGTGTAACTTGTCTGCCTTATGTGCTAACAACACATGATAATATTTGATGGCCAACATTTCAAATTTTTGGGAAAGTAGTATCAAGACGCAATCCCGAATATCCGACATCTGTTGGTGTTTAGCCGGCGTCCAGACTAAAACGTGAAGGAAAGTGAAAAGACTTTCCTTCAGCAACGTTTTAGTCTTAAAAATTTTATTCTAACTTTGAGAGTCCAGCAAATAAATATGGAGAAAGACAACTCATAAATGGTTGTATTACTCTTGTTAAACAATCGCAAACCATTTCACAGAGTTCCAAAATGGCTGAAAAAGACACAACATTCTCTTGCACATGCGCACTGCTGTTGAAACGTGCTCGGGTGCAGGCCAAAAAACATAAATGACATCAGTGTCCCAACTCTTGTAAATAGATGGCTCTGGCAATGCTGGTTACACGCAACTTTCGTTTATTCTCAGTGAGTGAATTTAATTTGTTGTTTTACTTTTGAAACTATGGTTTTTTGTATGATATATCAATGTGGTAATAAAAGTGATGTAATAAAGGTTCCTACTACAGATTCCCTGCTATAATCACAACACATGGAGATCAAACTGAGGAGCAATCTCGAAGAAGCAAAACGAAATGAATAGCTGCCGTAAATCGCAAGGACATAACAGAAAATATTCTTAACAAAGGTTGTGTTTGCTTTAAGCAAATTGTTTTTGGTAAGGCAGCAAAACTATTTGATGAATATAATGTTGATTGGGTTCCCAACCTAGAGCTAGGCTTATGGCAACATTAAGCAACACTAACCGAAAGTAAAGTCGTGCTTCTCACGGCGTGCTGAACGCGGTGGGTCTAAACAGCGGAAACGCAGAAGTGCACGGAAAAACGAGATAATCATTGCTTTGAATTGGTGGCTTTCAAGAGAGCACAATCTTTAAATGAGAATAAAACCACAGATTATCCTTTACATATGCAGTAGAACCTAACATGAAAAAAACAATGGCGTAATTCTTTTTTCGATCTGGAAATTAATTCTTGGTGAAAAATGGCTTCAAATTGATGTTTTGACCCAAATGTCGCCGAGAAAAAACGGGATTGGATCTATCTTTATGACGGCATAAGTCACATATCGTGTGGTTATTCTAACAGACTTAAGAGTAGGCTGATCACGCAACGTTATCTTTGAGGTGACGTAGCTCCTAAAAGCAACAAAAAGTTGTTTTTGACAAGGGTGAGCCATGAACAAATAAATAATCTCGCGAGTTACGTAAAAAAATATGTAATTTGTGATTCCAGAAGCAGTATGAATTAGGAATTGTTTCAATGCTTGTAAATAGCTCTTTAGAAATTTCCGGTCTCTTTGGAATTATGGAATGCATCAAGTATCACAGAGTGTTCTTTGGAGAAACAGTCTTCATTATAATGAATTGCACATTGTTTCAATGCTTGTAAAGGTCTTCTCTGTAATTTGCAGTTTCTTCGGAATTAGGGAATGATTAAGAATCGCAATGTGTTGTTTCGACAAGCATGCCTCAAAATAGAGAATTGCGCATTGTTTCAATGCTTGTAAATGGCTTTTCTGTAATTTGCGGTTTCTCTGGAATCAAGGAATACTTTAAGCATGGCAAAGAGGTCTTTCGACAAACTGACCTCTCTATAGAGAATTGGGCACAGTTTCAATCCTTATAAAACAGTTATTTTGAAATAGGCGGGTTCTTGGGAATTGTATAATTTTTTAGCATCGCAATGTCTTCTATGGACATATGGGCCCCTCTATCGTGAAGTGCGAATTGCTTCCAAGATTTAGAATTGCTTATCTAAAATTTGCGGCTTCTTTGGAATTCTGTAATGTTTCAAACATCCTAGAGTATTCTTTTGACAAATTGGCCTAATCAATATGAATTGCTAATTGTTTCAATGCTTGTAAATAGCTCTTTAGAAATTTCCGTTCTCTTTGGAATTATGGAATGCATCAAGCATCACAGAGTGTTCTTTGGACAAACAGGCTTTATTATAATGAGTTATGCCTTGTTTCAATGGTTGTAAAAGGCATTTCTGTAATTTCCAGTTTCATTGGAATTAGGGTATGTTTAAGCATCGCAAAGTGTTGTTTCGACAAGCTGGTCTCAATATCAAGAATTGCAAATTGTTTCAATGCTTGTAAATGGCTTTTCTGTAATTTGCAATTTCATTGGAATTAAGGAATATTTTAAGCATGGCAAAGAGCTCTTTCGACAACCTGACCTCGCTATAGAGAATTGGGCACAGTTTTAATCCTTCTAAACAGCTATTTTGAAATGTGTTTTTTTCTTGGGAATTGTATAATTTTTTAGCATCGCAATGTCTTCTATAGATATACGCGCCCCTCTATTGTGAATTGCACATTGCTTCCAAGATAGAAAATTGCTTATCTAAAGTTTGCGGCTTCTTTGGAATTCTGTAATGTTTCGAACATCCTAGACTGTTCTTTTGACAAATTGGCCTAATCAATATGAATTGGTAATTGTTTCAATGCTTGTAAATAGCTCTATAGAAATTTCTGGTCTCTTTGGAATTATTGAATGCATCAAACATCACAGAGTGTTCTTTAGACACACAGGCTTCGTTATAATGAATTGCGCATTGTTTCAATGCTTGTAAATGGCTTTTCTGTAATTTGCAGTTTTTTAGGAATTTGGGAATGTTTATTCTTGGCAAAGTGTTGTTTCGACAAGTAGGACTCAATTTAGAGAATTGTGCATTGTTTCAATGCTTGTAAATGGCTTTTCTGTAATTTGCAGTTTCCTTCGAATTACGGAATGTTTAAGCTTTGCAAAGTGATGTTTCGACAAGCAGGATTCAATATAGAGAATTGTGCATTGTTTCAATGCTTGTAAATGGCTTTTCTGTAAATTGCAGTGCATTTGGAATTAAGGAATAGTTTAAGCATGGCAAAGAGCTCTTTCAACAAACTGACCTATCTATAGAGAATTGGGCAAGGTTTTATTCCTTCTAACCAGCTATTTTGAAATTTGCGATTTCTTGGGATTTGTATAATTTTTTAGAATTGCAATGTCTTCTATGGACAAACGGCCCCTTTATCGTGAATTGCGCATTGCTTCCAAGATGGAAAATTGCTTATCTAAAATTTGCGGCTTCTTGGGAATTCTGTAATGTTTCAAACATCCTAGAGTAGTTTTTTGACAAAAATGGCCTATTCAATATGAATTAGGAATTGTTTCAATGCTTGTAAATAGCTCTTTAGAAATTTCCGGTCTCTTTGGAATTATGGAATGCATCAAGCATCACAGAGTGTTCTTTGGACACACAAGCTTCATTATAATGAATTGCGCATTGTTTCAATGCTTGTAAATGGCTTTTCTGTAATTTGCAGTTTTTTTGGAATTAATGAATGTTTAACCTTGGCAAAGTATTGTTTTGTCAAGCAGGACTCAATTTATAGAATTGTGCATAGTTTCAATGCTTGTAGATGACTTTCCTGTAATTTGCGGTGCATTTGGAATTAAGGAATAGTTTAAGCATGGCAAAGAGCTCTTTCGACAATCTGACCTCGCTATAGAGAATTGGGCACAGTTTTAATCCTTCTAAACAGCTATTTTGAAATTTGTTTTATTCTGGGGAATTGTATAATTTTTTAGCATCGCAATGTCTTCTATGGAGATACGCGCCCCTCTATTGTGAATTGCGCATTGCTTCCAAGATAGAAAATTGCTTATCTAAGGTTTGCGGCTTCTTTGGAATTCTGTAATGTTTCGAACATCCTAGACTGTTCTGTTGACAAATTGGCCTAATCAATATGAATTGGTGATTGTTTCAATGCTTGTAAATAGCTCTATAGAAATTTCCGGTCTCTTTGGAATTATTGAATGCATCAAACATCACAGAGTGTTCTATAGACACACAGGCTTCGTTATAATGAATTGCGCATTGTTTCAATGCTTGTAAATGGCTTTTCTGTAATTTGCAGTTTTTTAGGAATTTGGGAATGTTTATTCTTGGCAAAGTGTTGTTTCGACAAGCAGGACTCAATATAGAGAATTGTGCATTGTTTCAATGCTTGTAGATGGCTTTTCTGTAATTTGCGCTTTCTTTGGAATTACGGAATGTCTAAGCTTCGCAAAGTGTTGTTTCGACAAGCAGGATTCAATATAGAGAATTGTGCAACGTTTCAATGCTTGTAAATGGCTTTTCTGTAATTTGCGGTGCCTTTTGAATTAAGGAATAGTTTAAGCATGGCAAAGAGCTCTTTCAACAAACTGACCTATCTATAGAGAATTGGGCAAGGTTTTATTCCTTCTAACCAGCTATTTTGAAATTTGCGATTTCTTGGGATTTGTATAATTTCTTAGAATTGCAATGTCTTCTATGGACAAACGGCCCCTTTATCGTGAATTGCGCATTGCTTCCAAGATGGAAAATTGCTTATCTAAAATTTTCGGCTTCTTGGGAATTCTGTAATGTTTCAAACATCCTAGAGTATTTTTTTGACAAAAATGGCCTAATCTATATGAATTAGGAATTGTTTCAATGCTTGTAAATAGCTCTTTAGAATTTTCCGGTCTCTTTGGAATTATGAAATGCATCAAGCATCACAGAGTGTTCTTTGGACACACAGGCTTCATTATAATGAATTGCGCATTGTTTCAATGCTTGCAAATGGCTTTTCTGCTGTAATTTGCGGTGAATTTGGAATTAAGGAATAGTTTAAGCATGGCAAAGAGCTCTTTCGACAAACTGACCTCTCTATAGAGAATTGGGCAAGGTTTTATTCCTTCTAACCAGCTATTTTGAAATTTGCGATTTCCTGGGATTTGTATAATTTTTTAGAATCGCAATGTCTTCTATGGACAAATGGGCCCCTTTATCGTGAATTGCGCATTGCTTCCAAGATGGAACATTGTTTATCTAAAATTTGCGGCTTCTTGGGAATTCTGTAATGTTTCAAACATCCTAGAGTATTTTTTGACAAAAAAGCCTAATCAATATGAATTAGGAATTGTTTCAATGCTTGTAAATAGCTCTTTAGAAATTTCCGGTCTCTTTGGAATTATGGAATGCATCAAGTATCACAGAGTGTTCTTTGGAGAAACAGGCTTCATTATAATGAATTGCACATTGTTTCAATGCTTGTAAAGGTCTTCTCTGTAATTTGCAGTTTCTTCGGAATTAGGGAATGATTAAGAATCGCAATGTGTTGTTTCGACAAGCATGCCTCAAAATAGAGAATTGCGCATTGTTTCAATGCTTGTAAATGGCTTTTCTGTAATTTGCGGTTTCTCTGGAATAAAGGAATACTTTAAGCATGGCAAAGAGGTCTTTCGACAAACTGACCTCTCTGTAGAGAATTGGGCACAGTTTCAATCCTTATAAAACAGTTATTTTGAAATAGGCGGGTTCTTGGGAATTGTATAATTTTTTAGCATCGCAATGTCTTCTATGGACATATGGGCCCCTCTATCGTGAAGTGCGAATTGCTTCCAAGATTTAGAATTGCTTATCTAAAATTTGCGGCTTCTTTGGAATTCTGTAATGTTTCAAACATCCTAGAGTATTCTTTTGACAAATTGGCCTAATCAATATGAATTGCTAATTGTTTCAATGCTTGTAAATAGCTCTTTAGAAATTTCCGTTCTCTTTGGAATTATGGAATGCATCAAGCATCACAGAGTGTTCTTTGGACAAACAGGCTTTATTATAATGAGTTATGCCTTGTTTCAATGGTTGTAAAAGGCATTTCTGTAATTTCCAGTTTCATTGGAATTAGGGTATGTTTAAGCATCGCAAAGTGTTGTTTCGACAAGCTGGTCTCAATATCAAGAATTGCAAATTGTTTCAATGCTTGTAAATGGCTTTTCTGTAATTTGCAATTTCATTGGAATTAAGGAATATTTTAAGCATGGCAAAGAGCTCTTTCGACAATCTGACCTCGCTATAGAGAATTGGGCACAGTTTTAATCCTTCTAAACAGCTATTTTGAAATTTGTTTTATTCTGGGGAATTGTATAATTTTTTAGCATCGCAATGTCTTCTATGGAGATACGCGCCCCTCTATTGTGAATTGCGCATTGCTTCCAAGATAGAAAATTGCTTATCTAAAGTTTGCGGCTTCTTTGGAATTCTGTAATGTTTCGAACATCCTAGACTGTTCTGTTGACAAATTGGCCTAATCAATATGAATTGGTAATTGTTTCAATGCTTGTAAATAGCTCTATAGAAATTTCCGGTCTCTTTGGAATTATTGAATGCATCAAACATCACAGAGTGTTCTATAGACACACAGGCTTCGTTATAATGAATTGCGCATTGTTTCAATGCTTGTAAATGGCTTTTCTGTAATTTGCAGTTTTTTTAGGAATTAGGGAATGTCTATTCTTGGCAAAGTGTTGTTTCGACAAGCAGGACTCAAGTTAGAGAATTGTGCATTGTTTCAATGCTTGTAAATGGCTTTTCTGTAATTTGCGGTTTCTTTCGAATTACGGAATGTTTAAGCTTCGCAAAGTGTTGTTTCGACAAGCAGGATTCAATATAGAGAATTGTGCAACGTTTCAATGCTTGTAAATGGCCTTTCTGTAATTTGTGGTGCATTTTGAATTAAGGAATAGTTTAAGGAAGGCAAAGAGCTCTTTCGACAAACTGACCTCTCTATAGAGAATTGGGCAAGGTTTTATTCCTTCTAACCAGCTATTTTGAAATTTGCGATTTCTTGGGATTTGTATAATTTTTTAGAATCGCAATGTCTTATATGGACAAACGGGCCCCTTTATCGTGAATTGTGCATTGCTTCCAAGATGGAAAATGGCTTATCTAAAATTTGCAGCTTCTTGGGAATTCTGTAATGTTTCAAACATTCTAGAGTATTTTTTTGACAAAAATGGCCTAATAAATATGAATTAGGAATTGTTTCAATGCTTGTAAATAGCTCTTTAGAAATTTCCGGTCTCTTTGGAATTATGGAATGCATCAAGCATCACAGAGTGTTCTTTGGACACACAAGCTTCATTATAATGAATTGCGCATTGTTTCAATGCTTGTAAATGGCTTTTCTGTAATTTGCATTGTTTTTGGAATTAATGAATGTTTAACCTTGGCAAAGTATTGTTTCGTCAAGCAGGACTCAATTTATAGAATTGTGCATAGTTTCAATGCTTGTAGATGACTTTCCTGTAATTTGCGCTGCATTTGGAATTAAGGAATAGTTTAAGCATGGCAAAGAGCTCTTTTGACAATCTGACCTCGCTATAGAGAATTGGGCACAGTTTTAATCCTTCTAAACAGCTATTTTGAAATTTGTTTTATTCTGGGGAATTGTATAATTTTTTAGCATCGCAATGTCTTCTATGGAGATACGCGCCCCTCTATTGTGAATTGCGCATTGCTTCCAAGATAGAAAATTGCTTATCTAAAGTTTGCGGCTTCTTTGGAATTCTGTAATGTTTCGAACATCCTAGACTGTTCTGTTGACAAATTGGCCTAATCAATATGAATTGGTAATTGTTTCAATGCTTGTAAATAGCTCTATAGAAATTTCCGGTCTCTTTGGAATTATTGAATGCATCAAACATCACAGAGTGTTCTTTAGACACACAGGCTTCGTTATAATGAATTGCGCATTGTTTCAATGCTTGTAAATGGCTTTTCTGTAATTTGCAGTTTTTTAGGAATTTGGGAATGTTTATTCTTGGCAAAGTGTTGTTTCGACAAGCAGGACTCAATTTAGAGAATTGTGCATTGTTTCAATGCTTGTAAATGGCTTTTCTGTAATTTGCAATTTCCTTCGAATTACGGAATGTTTAAGCTTTGCAAAGTGTTGTTTCGACAAGCAGGATTCAATATAGAGAATTGTGCATTGTTTCAATGCTTGTAAATGGCTTTTCTGTAAATTGCAGTGCATTTGGAATTAAGGAATAGTTTAAGCATGGCAAAGAGCTCTTTCAACAAACTGACCTATCTATAGAGAATTGGGCAAGGTTTTATTCCTTCTAACCAGCTATTTTGGAATTTGCGATTTCTTGGGATTTGTATAATTTTTTAGAATTGCAATGTCTTCTATGGACAAACGGCCCCTTTATCGTGAATTGCGCATTGCTTCCAAGATGGAAAATTGCTTATCTAAAGTTTGCGGCTTCTTGGAATTCTGTAATGTTTCAAACATCCTAGAGTACTTTTTTGACAAAAATGGCCTATTCAATATGAATTAGGAATTGTTTCAATGCTTGTAAATAGCTCTTTAGAAATTTCCGGTCTCTTTGGAATTATGGAATGCATCAAGCATCACAGAGTGTTCTTTGGACACACAAGCTTCATTATAATGAATTGCGCATTGTTTCAATGCTTGTAAATGGCTTTTCTGTAATTTGCAGTTTTTTGGAATTAATGAATGTTTAACCTTGGCAAAGTATTGTTTCGTCAAGCAGGACTCAATTTATAGAATTGTGCATAGTTTCAATGCTTGTAGATGGCTTTTCTGTATTTGCGGTGCATTTGGAATTAAGGAATAGTTTAAGGATGGCAAAGAGCTCTTTCGACAAACTGACCTCTCTATAGAGAATTGGGCAAGGTTTTATTCCTTCTAACCAGCTATTTTGAAATTTGCGATTTCTTGGGATTTGTATAATTTTTTAGAATCGCAATGTCTTCTATGGACAAACAGCCACTTTATCGTGAACTGCACATTGCTTCCAAGATGGAAAATTGCTTATCTAAAATTTGCGGCTTCTTGGGAATTCTGTAATGTTTCAAACATCCTAGAGTATTTTTTTGACAAAAATGGCCTATTCAATATGAATTAGGAATTGTTTCAATGCTTGTAAATAGCTCTTTAGAAATTTCCTGTCTCTTTGGAATTATGGAATGCATCAAGCATCACAGAGTGTTCTTTGGACACACAGGCTTCATTATAATGAATTGCCCATTGTTTCAATGCTTGTAAATAGCTTTTCTGTAATTTGCAGTTTTTTTGGAATTAATGAATGTTTAAGCTTGGCAAAGTATTGTTTCGACAAGCAGGACTCAATTTAGAGAATTGTGCATTGTTTCAATGCTTGTAGATGGCTTTCCTGTAATTTGCGGTGCATTTGGAATTAAGGAATAGTTTAAGCATGGCAAAGAGCTCTTTCAACAAACTGACCTATCTATAGAGAATTGGGCAAGGTTTTATTCCTTCTAACCAGCTATTTTGAAATTTGCGATTTCTTGGGATTTGTATAATTTTTTAGAATCGCAATGTCTTCTATGGACAAACAGCCACTTTATCGTGAATTGCGCATTGCTTCCAAGATGGAAAATTGCTTATCTAAAATTTGCGGCTTCTTGGGAATTCTGTAATGTTTCAAACATCCTAGAGTATTTTTTTGACAAAAATGGCCTATTCAATATGAATTAGGAATTGTTTCAATGCTTGTAAATAGCTCTTTAGAAATTTCCGGTCTCTTTGCAACTATGGAATGCATCAAGCATCACAGAGTGGTCTTTGGACACACAGACTTCATTATAATGAATTGCGCATTGTTTCAATGCTAGTAAATGGCTTTTCTGTAATTTGTAGTTTTTTTGGAATTAATGGATGTTTAAGCTTGGCAAAGTATTGTTTCGACAAGCAGGACTCAATTTAGAGAATTGTGCATTGTTTCAATGCTTGTAAATGGCTTTTCTGTAATTTGCGGTGCATTTTGAATTAAGGAATAGTTTAAGGATGGCAAAGAGCTCTTTCGACAAACTGACCTCTCTATAGAGAATTGGGCAAGGTTTTATTCCTTCTAACCAGCTATTTTGAAATTTGCGATTTCTTGGGATTTGTATAATTTTTTAGAATTGCAATGTCTTCTATGGACAAACGGGCCCCTTTATCGTGAATTGCGCATTGCTTCCAAGATGGAAAATTGCTTATCTAAAACTTGCAGCTTCTTGGGAATTTTGTAATGTTTCAAACATCCTAGAGTATTTTTTTGACAAATGGCCTAATCAATATGAATTAGGAATTGTTTCAATGCTTGTAAATAGCTCTTTAGAAATTTCCGGTCTCTTTGGAATTATGGAATGCATCAAGCATCACAGAGTGTTCTTTGGACACACAGGCTTCATTATAATGAATTGCGCATTATTTCAATGCTAGTAAATGGCTTTTCTGTAATTTGTAGTTTTTTGGAATTAATGAATGTTTAACCTTGGCAAAGTATTGTTTCGTCAAGCAGGACTCAATTTATAGAATTGTGCATAGTTTCAATGCTTGTAGATGGCTTTTCTGTATTTGCGGTGCATTTGGAATTAAGGAATAGTTTAAGGATGGCAAAGAGCTCTTTCGACAAACTGACCTCTCTATAGAGAATTGGGCAAGGTTTTATTCCTTCTAACCAGCTATTTTGAAATTTGCGATTTCTTGGGATTTGTATAATTTTTTAGAATCGCAATGTCTTCTATGGACAAACGGGCCCCTTTTTCGTGAATTGCGCATTGCTTCCAAGATGGAAAATGGCTTATCTGAAATTTGAGGCTTCTTGGGAATTTTGTAATGTTTCAAACATCCTAGAGTATTTTTTTGACAAATGGCCTAATCAATATGAATTAGGAATTGTTTCAATGCTTGTAAATAGCTCTTTAGAAATTTCCGGTCTCTTTGGAATTATGGAATGCATCAAGCATCACAGAGTGTTCTTTGGACACACATGATTCATTATAATGAATTGCGCATTGTTTCAATGCTTGTAAATAGCTTTTCTGTAATTTGCAGTTTTTTTGGAATTAATGAATGTTTAAGCTTGGCAAAGTATTGTTTCGACAAGCAGGACTCAATTTAGAGAATTGTGCATTGTTTCAATGCTTGTAGATGGCTTTCCTGTAATTTGCAGTGCATTTGGAATTAAGGAATAGTTTAAGCATGGCAAAGAGCTCTTTCAACAAACTGACCTATCTATAGAGAATTGGGCAAGGTTTTATTCCTTCTAACCAGCTATTTTGAAATTTGCGATTTCTTGGGATTTGTATAATTTTTTAGAATTGCAATGTCTTCTATGGACAAACAGCCACTTTATCGTGAACTGCACATTGCTTCCAAGATGGAAAATTGCTTATCTAAAACTTGCGGCTTCTTGGGAATTCTGTAATGTTTCAAACATCCTAGAGTATTTTTTTGACAAAAATGGCCTATTCAATATGAATTAGGAATTGTTTCAATGCTTGTAAATAGCTCTTTAGAAATTTCCTGTCTCTTTGGAATTATGGAATGCATCAAGCATCACAGAGTGTTCTTTGGACACACAGGCTTCATTATAATGAATTGCCCATTGTTTCAATGCTTGTAAATAGCTTTTCTGTAATTTGCAGTTTTTTTGGAATTAATGAATGTTTAAGCTTGGCAAAGTATTGTTTCGACAAGCAGGACTCAATTTAGAGAATTGTGCATTGTTTCAATGCTTGTAGATGGCTTTCCTGTAATTTGCAGTGCATTTGGAATTAAGGAATAGTTTAAGCATGGCAAAGAGCTCTTTCAACAAACTGACCTATCTATAGAGAATTGGGCAAGGTTTTATTCCTTCTAACCAGCTATTTTGAAATTTGCGATTTCTTGGGATTTGTATAATTTTTTAGAATCGCAATGTCTTCTATGGACAAACAGCCACTTTATCGTGAATTGCGCATTGCTTCCAAGATGGAAAATTGCTTATCTAAAATTTGCGGCTTCTTGGGAATTTTGTAATGTTTCAAACATCTTAGAGTATTTTTTTGACAAAAATGGCCTAATCAATATGAATTAGGAATTGTTTCAATGCTTGTAAATAGCTCTTTAGAAATTTCCGGTCTCTTTGGAATTATGGAATGCATCAAGCATCACAGAGTGTTCTTTGGACACACAGGCTTCATTATAATGAATTGCCCATTGTTTCAATGCTTGTAAATAGCTTTTCTGTAATTTGCAGTTTTTTTGGAATTAATGAATGTTTAAGCTTGGCAAAGTATTGTTTCGACAAGCAGGACTCAATTTAGAGAATTGTGCATTGTTTCAATGCTTGTAGATGGCTTTCCTGTAATTTGCAGTGCATTTGGAATTAAGGAATAGTTTAAGCATGGCAAAGAGCTCTTTCAACAAACTGACCTATCTATAGAGAATTGGGCAAGGTTTTATTCCTTCTAGCCAGCTATTTTGAAATTTGCGATTTCTTGGGATTTGTATAATTTTTTAGAATCGCAATGTCTTCTATGGACAAACAGCCACTTTATCGTGAATTGCGCATTGCTTCCAAGATGGAAAATTGCTTATCTAAAATTTGCGGCTTCTTGGGAATTCTGTAATGTTTCAAACATCCTAGAGTATTTTTTTGACAAAAATGGCCTAATCAATATGAATTAGGAATTGTTTCAATGCTTGTAAATAGCTCTTTAGAAATTTCCTGTCTCTTTGCAACTATGGAATGCATCAAGCATCACAGAGTGGTCTTTGGACACACAGGCTTCATTATAATGAATTGCGCATTGTTTCAATGCTAGTAAATGGCTTTTCTGTAATTTGTAGTTTTTTTGGAATTAATGGATGTTTAAGCTTGGCAAAGTATTGTTTCGACAAGCAGGACTCAATTTAGAGAATTGTGCATTGTTTCAATGCTTGTAAATGGCTTTTCTGTAATTTGCGGTGCATTTTGAATTAAGGAATAGTTTAAGGATGGCAAAGAGCTCTTTCGACAAACTGACCTCTCTATAGAGAATTGGGCAAGGTTTTATTCCTTCTAACCAGCTATTTTGAAATTTGCGATTTCTTGGGATTTGTATAATTTTTTAGAATTGCAATGTCTTCTATGGACAAACGGGCCCCTTTATCGTGAATTGCGCATTGCTTCCAAGATGGAAAATTGCTTATCTAAAACTTGCAGCTTCTTGGGAATTTTGTAATGTTTCAAACATCCTAGAGTATCTTTTTGACAAAAATGGCCTAATCAATATGAATTAGGAATTGTTTCAATGCTTGTAAATAGCTCTTTAGAAATTTCCGGTCTCTTTGGAATTATGGAATGCATCAAGCATCACAGAGTGTTCTTTGGACACACAGGCTTGATTATAATGAATTGCTAATTGCTTTTCTGTAATTTGCAGTTTTTTTGGAATTAGGGAATGTTTTAGCTTGGCAAAGTATTGTTTCGACAAGCAGGACTCAATTTAGAGAATTGTGCATTGTTTCAATGCTTGTAAATAGCTTTTTCTGTAATTTGCAGTTTTTAAGAAATAAGTAATGTTTATTCTTGGCAAAGTGTTGTTTCGACAAGCAGGATTCAATATAGAGAATTGTGCATTGTTTCAATGCTTGTAAATGGCTTTTCTGTAATTTGCGGTTTCTCTCGAATTACGGAATGTTTAAGCTTTGCAAAGTGTTGTTTCGACAAGCAGGATTCAATATAGAGAATAGTGCATTGTTTCAATGCTTGTAAATGGCTTTTCTGTAAATTGCAGTGCATTTGGAATTAAGGAATAGTTTAAGCATGGCAAAGAGCTCTTTCGACAAACTGACCTCTCTATAGAGAATTGGGCACAGTTTTAATACTTCTAAACAGCTATTTTGAAATTTGTTTTTTTCTTGGGAATTGTATAATTTTTTAGCATCGCAATGTCTTCTATGGAGATACGCACCCCACTATGGTGAATTGCGCATTGCTTCCAAGATAGAAAATTGCTTATCTAAAGTTTGCGGCTTCTTTGGAATTCTGTAATGTTTCGAACATCCTAGACTGTTCATTTGACAAATTGGCCTAATCAATATGAATTGGTAATTGTTTCAATGCTTGTAAATAGCTCTTTAGAAATTTCCGGTCTCTTTGGAATTATGGAATGCATCAAGCATTACAGAGTGTTCTTTAGACACACAGGCTTCGTTAAAATGAATTGCGCATTGTTTCAATGCTTGTAAATGGCTTTTCTGTAATTTGCAGTTTTTTAGGAATTAGGGAATGTATATTCTTGGCAAAGTGTTGTTTCGACAAGCAGGACTCAATTTAGAGAATTGTGCATTGTTTCAATGCTTGTAGATGGCTTTCCTGTAATTTGCGGTGCATTTAGAATTAAGGAATAGTTTAAGCATGGCAAAGAGCTCTTTCAACAAACTGACCTATCTATAGAGAATTGGGCAAGGTTTTATTCCTTCTAACCAGCTATTTTGAAATTTGCGATTTCTTGGGATTTGTATAATTTTTTAGAATCGCAATGTCTTCTATTGACAAACAGCCACTTTATCGTAAATTGCGCATTGCTTCCAAGATGGAAAATTGCTTATCTAAAATTTGCGGCTTCTTGGGAATTCTGTAATGTTTCAAACATCCTAGAGTATTTTTTTGACAAAAATGGCCTATTCAATATGAATTAGGAATTGTTTCAATGCTTGTAAATAGCTCTTTAGAAATTTCCTGTCTCTTTGGAACTATGGAATGCATCAAGCATCACAGAGTGTTCTTTGGACACACAGGCTTCATTATAATGAATTGCGCATTGTTTCAATGCTAGTAAATGGCTTTTCTGTAATTTGTAGTTTTTTTGGAATTAATGAATGTTTAAGCTTGGCGAAGTATTGTTTCGACAAGCAGGACTCAATTTAGAGAATTGTGCATTGTTTCAATGCTTGTAAATGGCTTTTCTGTAATTTGCGGTGCATTTTGAACTAAGGAATAGTTTAAGGATGGCAAAGAGCTCTTTCGACAAACTGACCTCTCTATAGAGAATTGGGCAAGGTTTTATTCCTTCTAACCTGCTATTTTGAAATTTGCGATTTCTTGGGATTTGTATAATTTTTTAGAATCGTAATGTCTTCTATGGACAAACGGGCCCTTTTATCGTGAATTGCGCATTGCTTCCAAGATGGAAAATGGCTTATCTAAAATTTGCGGCTTCTTGGGAATTTTGTAATGTTTCAAACATCCTAGAGTATTTTTTTGACAAATGGCCTAATCAATATGAATTAGGAATTGTTTCAATGCTTGTAAATAGCTCTTTAGAAATTTCCGGTCTCATTGGAATTATGGAATGCATCAAGCATCACAGAGTGTTCTTTGGACACACAGGCTTCATTATAATGAATTGTGCATTGTTTCAATGCTTGTAAATGGCTTTTCTGTAATTTGCAGTTTTTTTGGAATTAATGAATGTTTAAGCTTGGCAAAGTCTTGTTTCGACAAGCAGGACTCAATTTAGAGAATTGTGCATTGTTTCAATGCTTGTAGATGGCTTTCCTGTAATTTGCGGTGCATTTGGAATTAAGGAATAGTTTAAGCATGGCAAAGAGCTCTTTCGACAAACTGACCTCTCTATAGAGAATTGGGCACAGTTTTAATCCTTCTAAACAGCTATTTTGAAATTTGTTCTTTTCAAAGGGAATTGTATAATTTTTTAGCATCGCAATGTCTTCTATGGAGATACGCACCCCACTATGGTGAATTGCGCATTGCTTCCAAGATAGAAAATTGCTTATCTAAAGTTTGCGGCTTCTTTGGAATTCTGTAATGTTTCGAACATCCTAGACTGTTCATTTGACAAATTGGCCTAATCAATATAAATTGGTAATTGTTTCAATGCTTGTAAATAGTTCTTTAGAAATTTCCGGTCTCTTTGGAATTATGGAATGCATCAAGCATCACAGAGTGTTCTTTAGACACACAGGCTTCGTTATAATGAATTGCGCATTGTTTCAATGCTTGTAAATGGCTTTTCTGTAATTTGCAGTTTTTTAGGAATTAGGGAATGTATATTCTTGGCAAAGTGTTGTTTCGACAAGCAGGATTCAATATAGAGAATTGTGCATTGTTTCAATGCTTGTAAATGGCTTTCCTGTAATTTGCAGTGCATTTGGAATTAAGGAATAGTTTAAGCATGGCAAAGAGCTCTTTCAACAAACTGACCTATCTATAGAGAATTGGGCAAGGTTTTATTCCTTCTAACCAGCTATTTTGAAATTTGCGATTTCTTGGGATTTGTATAATTTTTTAGAATCGCAATGTCTTCTATGGACAAACGGGCCCCTTTATCGTGAATTGCGCATTGCTTCCAAGATGGAAAATGGATTATCTAAAATTTGCGGCTTCTAGGGAATTTTGTAATGTTTCAAACATCCTAGAGTATTTTTTTGACAAATGGCCTAATCAATATGAATTAGGAATTGTTTCAATTCTTGTAAATAGCTCTTTAGAAATTTCCGGTCTCTTTCTAATTATGGAATGCATCAAGCATCACAAAGTGTTCTTTGGACACACAGGCTTCATTATAATGAATTGCGCATTGTTTCAATGCTTGTAAATGGCTTTTCTGTAATTTGCAGTTTTTTTGGAATTAATGAATGTTTAAGCTTGGCAAAGTCTTGTTTCGACAAGCAGGACTCAATTTAGAGAATTGTGCATTGTTTCAATGCTTGTAGATGGCTTTCCTGTAATTTGCGGTGCATTTTGAATTAAGGAATAGTTTAAGGATGGCAAAGAGCTCTTTCGACAAACTGACCTCTCTATAGAGAATTGGGCAAGGTTTTATTCCTTCTAACCAGCTATTTTGAAATTTGCGATTTCTTGGGATTTGTATAATTTTTTAGAATCGCAATGTCTTCTATGGACAAACGGGCCCCTTTATCGTGAATTGCGCATTGCTTCCAAGATGGAAAATGGATTATCTAAAATTTGCGGCTTCTTGGGAATTTTGTAATGTTTCAAACATCCTAGAGTATTTTTTTGACAAATGGCCTAATCAATATGAATTAGGAATTGTTTCAATTCTTGTAAATAGCTCTTTAGAAATTTCCGGTCTCTTTGGAATTATGGAATGCATCAAGCATCACAGAGTGTTCTTTGGACACACAGGCTTCATTATAATGAATTGCGCATTGTTTCAATGCTTGTAAATGGCTTTTCTGTAATTTGCAGTTTTTTTGGAATTAATGAATGTATAAGCTTGGCAAAGTCTTGTTTCGACAAGCAGGACTCAATTTAGAGAATTGTGCATTGTTTCAATGCTTGTAGATGGCTTTCCTGTAATTTGCGGTGCATTTGGAATCAAGGAATAGTTTAAGCATGGCAAAGAGGTCTTTCGACAAACTGACCTCTCTATAGAGAATTGGGCAAGGTTTTATTCCTTCTAACCAGCTATTTTGAAATTTGCGATTTCTTGGGATTTGTATAATTTTTTAGAATCGCAATGTCTTCTATGGACAAACGGGCCCCTTTATCGTGAATTGCGCATTGCTTCCAAGATGGAAAATGGATTATCTAAAATTTGCGGCTTCTTGGGAATTTTGTAATGTTTCAAACATCCTAGAGTATTTTTTTGACAAATGGCCTAATCAATATGAATTAGGAATTGTTTCAATTCTTGTAAATAGCTCTTTAGAAATTTCCGGTCTCTTTGGAATTATGGAATGCATCAAGCATCACAGAGTGTTCTTTGGACACACAGGCTTCATTATAATGAATTGCGCATTGTTTTAATGCTTGTAAATGGCTTTTCTGTAATTTGCAGTTTTTTTGGAATTAATGAATGTATAAGCTTGGCAAAGTCTTGTTTCGACAAGCAGGACTCAATTTAGAGAATTGTGCATTGTTTCAATGCTTGTAGATGGCTTTCCTGTAATTTGCGGTGCATTTGGAATCAAGGAATAGTTTAAGCATGGCAAAGAGGTCTTTCGACAAACTGACCTCTCTATAGAGAATTGGGCAAGGTTTTATTCCTTCTAACCAGATATTTTGAAATTTGCAATTTCTTGGGATTTGTATAATTTTTTAGAAACGCAATGTCATCTATAGACAAACGGGCCCCTTTATCGTGAATTGTGCATTGCTTCCAAGATGGAAAATGGCTTATCTAAAATTTGCGGCTTCTTGGGAATTCTGTAATGTTTCAAACATCCTAGAGTATTTTTTTGACAAATGGGCCTAATCAATATGAATTAGGAATTGTTTCAATGCTTGTAAATAGCTCTTTAGAAATTTCCGGTCTCTTTGGAATTATGGAATGCATCAAGCATCACAGAGTGTTCTTTGGACACACAGTCTTCATTATAATGAATTGCGCATTGTTTCAATGCTTGTAAATGGCTTTTCTGTAATTTGCAGTTTTTTTGTAATTAATGAATGTTTAGGCTTGGCATAGTATTGTTTCCACAAGCAGGACTCAATTTAGAGAATTGTGCATTGTTTCAATGCTTGTAGATGGCTTTCCTGTAATTTGCAGTGCATTTGGAATTAAGGAATAGTTTAAGCATGGCAAAGAGCTCTTTCAACAAACTGACCTATCTATAGAGAATTGGGCAAGGTTTTATTCCTTCTAACCAGCTATTTTGAAATTTGCGATTTTTTGGGATTTGTATAATTTTTTAGAATCGCAATGTCTTCTATGGACAAACAGCCACTTTATAGTGAATTGCGCATTGCTTCCAAGATGGAAAATTGCTTATCTAAAATTTGTGGCTTCTTGGGAATTCTGTAATGTTTCGAACATCCTAGACTGTTCATTTGACAAATTGGGCTAATCAATATAAATTGGTAATTGTTTCAATGCTTGTAAATAGCTCTTTAGAAATTTCTGGTCTCTTTGGAATTATGGAATGCATCAAGCATCACAGAGTGTTCTTTAGACACACAGGCTTCGTTATAATGAATTGCGCATTGTTTCAATGCTTGTAAATGGCTTTTCTGTAATTTGCAGTTTTTTAGGAATTAGGGAATGTATATTCTTGGCAAAGTGTTGTTTCGACAAGCAGGATTCAATATAGAGAATTGTGCATTGTTTCAATGCTTGTAAATGGCTTTCCTGTAATTTGCAGTGCATTTGGAATTAAGGAATAGTTTAAGCATGGCAAAGAGCTCTTTCAACAAACTGACCTATCTATAGAGAATTGGGCAAGGTTTTATTCCTTGTAACCAGCTATTTTGAAATTTGCGATTTCTTAGGATTTGTATAATTTTTTAGAATCGCAATGTCTTCTATGGACAAACGGGCCCCTTTATCGTGAATTGCGCATTGCTTCCAAGATGGAAAATGGATTATCTAAAATTTGCGGCTTCTTGGGAATTTTGTAATGTTTCAAACATCCTAGAGTATTTTTTTGACAAATGGCCTAATCAATATGAATTAGGAATTGTTTCAATGCTTGTAAATAGCTCTTTAGAAATTTCCGGTCTCTTTGGAATTATGGAATGCATCAAGCATCACAGAGTGTTCTTTGGACACACAGGCTTCATTATAATGAATTGCGCATTGTTTCAATGCTTGTAAATGGCTTTTCTGTAATTTGCAGTTTTTTTGGAATTAATGAATGTTTAAGCTTGGCAAAGTCTTGTTTCGACAAGCAGGACTCAATTTAGAGAATTGTGCATTGTTTCAATGCTTGTAGATGGCTTTCCTGTAATTTGCGGTGCATTTGGAATCAAGGAATAGTTTAAGCATGGCAAAGAGCTCTTTCGACAAACTGACCTCTCTATAGAGAATTGGGCAAGGTTTTATTCCTTCTAACCAGCTATTTTGAAATTTGCGATTTCTTGGGATTTGTATAATTTTTTAGAATCGCAATGTCTTCTATGGACAAACGGGCCCCTTTATCGTGAATTGCGCATTGCTTCCAAGATGGAAAATGGATTATCTAAAATTTGCGGCTTCTTGGGAATTTTGTAATGTTTCAAACATCCTAGAGTATTTTTTTGACAAATGGCCTAATCAATATGAATTAGGAATTGTTTCAATGCTTGTAAATAGCTCTTTAGAAATTTCCGGTCTCTTTGGAATTATGGAATGCATCAAGCATCACAGAGTGTTCTTTGGACACACAGGCTTCATTATAATGAATTGCGCATTGTTTCAATGCTTGTAAATGGCTTTTCTGTAATTTGCAGTTTTTTTGGAATTAATGAATGTTTAAGCTTGGCAAAGTCTTGTTTCGACAAGCAGGACTCAATTTAGAGAATTGTGCATTGTTTCAATGCTTGTAGATGGCTTTCCTGTAATTTGCGGTGCATTTGGAATCAAGGAATAGTTTAAGCATGGCAAAGAGGTCTTTCGACAAACTGACCTCTCTATAGAGAATTGGGCAAGGTTTTATTCCTTCTAACCAGCTATTTTGAAATTTGCGATTTCTTGGGATTTGTATAATTTTTTAGAATCGCAATGTCATCTATAGACAAACGGGCCCCTTTATCGTGAATTGCGCATTGCTTCCAAGATGGAAAATGGCTTATCTAAAATTTGCGGCTTCTTGGGAATTCTGTAATGTTTCAAACATCCTAGAGTATTTTTTTGACAAATGGGCCTAATCAATATGAATTAGGAATTGTTTCAATGCTTGTAAATAGCTCTTTAGAAATTTCCGGTCTCTTTGGAATTATGGAATGCATCAAGCATCACAGAGTGTTCTTTGGACACACAGTCTTCATTATAATGAATTGCGCATTGTTTCAATGCTTGTAAATGGCTTTTCTGTAATTTGCAGTTTTTTTGTAATTAATGAATGTTTAGGCTTGGCATAGTATTGTTTCCACAAGCAGGACTCAATTTAGAGAATTGTGCATTGTTTCAATGCTTGTAGATGGCTTTCCTGTAATTTGCAGTGCATTTGGAATTAAGGAATAGTTTAAGCATGGCAAAGAGCTCTTTCAACAAACTGACCTATCTATAGAGAATTGGGCAAGGTTTTATTCCTTCTAACCAGCTATTTTGAAATTTGCGATTTTTTGGGATTTGTATAATTTTTTAGAATCGCAATGTCTTCTATGGACAAACAGCCACTTTATAGTGAATTGCGCATTGCTTCCAAGATGGAAAATTGCTTATCTAAAATTTGTGGCTTCTTGGGAATTCTGTAATGTTTCGAACATCCTAGACTGTTCATTTGACAAATTGGCCTAATCAATATAAATTGGTAATTGTTTCAATGCTTGTAAATAGCTCTTTAGAAATTTCTGGTCTCTTTGGAATTATGGAATGCATCAAGCATCACAGAGTGTTCTTTAGACACACAGGCTTCGTTATAATGAATTGCGCATTGTTTCAATGCTTGTAAATGGCTTTTCTGTAATTTGCAGTTTTTTAGGAATTAGGGAATGTATATTCTTGGCAAAATTTTGTTTCGACAAGCAGGATTCAATATAGAGAATTGTGCATTGTTTCAATGCTTGTAAATGGCTTTCCTGTAATTTGCAGTGCATTTGGAATTAAGGAATAGTTTAAGCATGGCAAAGAGCTCTTTCAACAAACTGACCTATCTATAGAGAATTGGGCAAGGTTTTATTCCTTCTAACCAGCTATTTTGAAATTTGCGATTTCTTGGGATTTGTATAATTTTTTAGAATCGCAATGTCATCTATAGACAAACGGGCCCCTTTATCGTGAATTGCGCATTGCTTCCAAGATGGAAAATGGCTTATCTAAAATTTGCGGCTTCTTGGGAATTCTGTAATGTTTCAAACATCCTAGAGTATTTTTTTGACAAATGGGCCTAATCAATATGAATTAGGAATTGTTTCAATGCTTGTAAATAGCTCTTTAGAAATTTCCGGTCTCTTTGGAATTATGGAATGCATCAAGCATCACAGAGTGTTCTTTGGACACACAGTCTTCATTATAATGAATTGCGCATTGTTTCAATGCTTGTAAATGGCTTTTCTGTAATTTGCAGTTTTTTTGTAATTAATGAATGTTTAGGCTTGGCATAGTATTGTTTCCACAAGCAGGACTCAATTTAGAGAATTGTGCATTGTTTCAATGCTTGTAGATGGCTTTCCTGTAATTTGCAGTGCATTTGGAATTAAGGAATAGTTTAAGCATGGCAAAGAGCTCTTTCAACAAACTGACCTATCTATAGAGAATTGGGCAAGGTTTTATTCCTTCTAACCAGCTATTTTGAAATTTGCGATTTTTTGGGATTTGTATAATTTTTTAGAATCGCAATGTCTTCTATGGACAAACAGCCACTTTATAGTGAATTGCGCATTGCTTCCAAGATGGAAAATTGCTTATCTAAAATTTGTGGCTTCTTGGGAATTCTGTAATGTTTCGAACATCCTAGACTGTTCATTTGACAAATTGGCCTAATCAATATAAATTGGTAATTGTTTCAATGCTTGTAAATAGCTCTTTAGAAATTTCTGGTCTCTTTGGAATTATGGAATGCATCAAGCATCACAGAGTGTTCTTTAGACACACAGGCTTCGTTATAATGAATTGCGCATTGTTTCAATGCTTGTAAATGGCTTTTCTGTAATTTGCAGTTTTTTAGGAATTAGGGAATGTATATTCTTGGCAAAATTTTGTTTCGACAAGCAGGATTCAATATAGAGAATTGTGCATTGTTTCAATGCTTGTAAATGGCTTTCCTGTAATTTGCAGTGCATTTGGAATTAAGGAATAGTTTAAGCATGGCAAAGAGCTCTTTCAACAAACTGACCTATCTATAGAGAATTGGGCAAGGTTTTATTCCTTCTAACCAGCTATTTTGAAATTTGCGATTTCTTGGGATTTGTATAATTTTTTAGAATCGCAATGTCTTCTATGGACAAACGGGCCCCTTTATCGTGAATTGTGCATTGCTTCCAAGATGGAAAATGGATTATCTAAAATTTGCGGCTTCTTGGGAATTTTGTAATGTTTCAAACATCCTAGAGTATTTTTTTGACAAATGGCCTAATCAATATGAATTAAGAATTGTTTCAATTCTTGTAAATAGCTCTATAGAAATTTCCGGTCTCTTTGGAATTATGGAATGCATCAAGCATCACAGAGTGTTCTTTGGACACACAGGCTTCATTATAATGAATTGCGCATTGTTTCAATGCTTGTAAATGGCTTTTCTGTAATTTGCAGTTTTTTTGGAATTAATGAATGTTTAAGCTTGGCAAAGTCTTGTTTCGACAAGCAGGACTCAATTTAGAGAATTGTGCATTGTTTCAATGCTTGTAGATGGCTTTCCTGTAATTTGCGGTGCATTTGGAATCAAGGAATAGTTTAAGCATGGCAAAGAGCACTTTCGACAAACTGACCTCTCTATAGAGAATTGGGCAAGGTTTTATTCCTTCTAACCAGCTGTTTTGAAATTTGCGATTTCTTGGCATTTGTATAATTTTTTAGAATCGCAATGTCATCTATGGACAAACGGGCCCCTTTATCGTGAATTGCGCATTGCTTCCAAGATGGAAAATGGCTTATCTAAATTTTGCGGCTTCTTGGGAATTCTGTAATGTTTCAAACATCCTAGAGTATTTTTTTGACAAATGGGCCTAATCAATATGAATTAGGAATTGTTTCAATGCTTGTAAATAGCTCTTTAGAAATTTCCGGTCTCTTTGGAATTATGGAATGCATCAAGCATCACAGAGTGTTCTTTGGACACACAGTCTTCATTATAATGAATTGCGCATTGTTTCAATGCTTGTAAATGGCTTTTCTGTAATTTGCAGTTTTTTTGTAATTAATGAATGTTTAGGCTTGGCATAGTATTGTTTCCACAAGCAGGACTCAATTTAGAGAATTGTGCATTGTTTCAATGCTTGTAGATGGCTTTCCTGTAATTTGCAGTGCATTTGGAATTAAGGAATAGTTTAAGCATGGCAAAGAGCTCTTTCAACAAACTGACCTATCTATAGAGAATTGGGCAAGGTTTTATTCCTTCTAACCAGCTATTTTGAAATTTGCGATTTTTTGGGATTTGTATAATTTTTTAGAATCGCAATGTCTTCTATGGACAAACAGCCACTTTATAGTGAATTGCGCATTGCTTCCAAGATGGAAAATTGCTTATCTAAAATTTGTGGCTTCTTGGGAATTCTGTAATGTTTCGAACATCCTAGACTGTTCATTTGACAAATTGGCCTAATCAATATAAATTGGTAATTGTTTCAATGCTTGTAAATAGCTCTTTAGAAATTTCTGGTCTCTTTGGAATTATGGAATGCATCAAGCATCACAGAGTGTTCTTTAGACACACAGGCTTCGTTATAATGAATTGCGCATTGTTTCAATGCTTGTAAATGGCTTTTCTGTAATTTGCAGTTTTTTAGGAATTAGGGAATGTATATTCTTGGCAAAGTGTTGTTTCGACAAGCAGGATTCAATAAAGAGAATTGTGCATTGTTTCAATGCTTGTAAATGGCTTTCCTGTAATTTGCAGTGCATTTGGAATTAAGGAATAGTTTAAGCATGGCAAAGAGCCCTTTCAACAAACTGACCTATCTATAGAGAATTGGGCAAGGTTTTATTCCTTCTAACCAGCTATTTTGAAATTTGCGATTTCTTGGGATTTGTATAATTTTTTAGAATCGCAATGTCTTCTATGGACAAACGGGCCCCTTTATCGTGAATTGGGCATTGCTTCCAAGATGGCAAATGGATTATCTAAAATTTGCGGCTTCTTGGGAATTTTGTAATGTTTCAAACATCCTAGAGTATTTTTTTGACAAATGGCCTAATCAATATGAATTAAGAATTGTTTCAATTCTTGTAAATAGCTCTATAGAAATTTCCGGTCTCTTTGGAATTATGGAATGCATCAAGCATCACAGAGTGTTCTTTGGACACACAGGCTTCATTATAATGAATTGCTAATTGCTTTTCTGTAATTTGCAGTTTTTTTGGAATTAGGGAATGTTTTAGCTTGGCAAAGTATTGTTTCGACAAGCAGGATTCAATATAGAGAATAGTGCATTGTTTCAATGCTTGTAAATAGCTTTTCTGTAAATTGCGGTGCATTTGGAATTAAGGAATAGTTTAAGCATGGCAAAGAGCTCTTTCGACAAACTGACCTCTCTATAGAGAATTGGGCACAGTTTTATTCCTTCTAACCAGCTATTTTGAAATTTGCGATTTCTTGGCATTTGTATAATTTTTTAGAATCGCAATGTCTTCTATGGACAAACGGGCCCCTTTATCGTGAATTGCGCATTGCTTCCAAGATGGAAAATTGCTTATCTAAAATTTGCAGCTTCTTGGGAATTCTGTAATGTTTCAAACATCCTAGAGTATTTTTTTGACAAAAATGGCCTATTCAATATGAATTAGGAATTGTTTCAATGCTTGTAAATAGCTCTTTAGAAATTTCCTGTCTCTTTGGAACTATGGAATGCATCAAGCATCACAGAGTGTTCTTTGGACACACAGGCTTCATTATAATGAATTGCGCATTGTTTCAATGCTAGTAAATGGCTTTTCTGTAATTTGTAGTTTTTTTGGAATTAATGAATTTTTAAGCTTGGCAAAGTATTGTTTCGACAAGCAGGACTCAATTTAGAGAATTGTGCATTGTTTCAATGCTTGTAGATGGCTTTTCTCTAATTTGCGGTGCATTTGGAATTAAGGAATAGTTTAAGCATGGCAAAGTGCTCTTTCAACAAACTGACCTATCTATAGAGAATTGGGCAAGTTTTTATTCCTTTTAACCAGCTATTTTGAAATTTGCGATTTCTTGGGATTTGTATAATTTTTTAGAATCGCAATGTCTTCTATGGACAAACGGGCCCCTTTATCGTGAATTTCGCATTGCTTCCAAGATGGAAAATTGCTTATCTAAATTTTGCGGCTTCTTGACAATTCTGTAATGTTTCAAACATCCTAGAGTATTTTTTCGACAAAAATGGCCTCATCAATATGAATTAGGAATTGTTTCAATGCTTGTAAATAGCTCGTTAGAAATTTCCTGTCTCTTTGGAATTATGGAATGCATCAAGCATCACAGAGTGTTCTTTGGACACACAGGCTTCATTATAATGAATTGCTAATTGCTTTTCTGTAATTTGCAGTTTTTTTGGAATTAGGGAATGTTTTAGCTTGGCAAAGTATTGTTTCGACAAGCAGGATTCAATATAGAGAATAGTGCATTGTTTCAATGCTTGTAAATGGCTTTTCTGTAAATTGCGGTGCATTTGGAATTAAGGAATAGTTTAAGCATGGCAAAGAGCTCTTTCGACAAACTGACCTCTCTATAGAGAATTGGGCACAGTTTTATTCCTTCTAACCAGCTATTTTGAAATTTGCGATTTCTTGGCATTTGTATAATTTTTTAGAATCGCAATGTCTTCTATGGACAAACGGGCCCCTTTATCGTGAATTGCGCATTGCTTCCAAGATGGAAAATGGCTTATCTAAAATTTGCGGCTTCTTGGGAATTTTGTAATGTTACAAACATCCTAGAGTATTTTTTTGACAAATGGCCTAATCAAAATGAATTAGGAATTGTTTCAATGCTTGTAAATAGCTCTTTAGAAATTTCCGGTCTCTTTGGAATTATGGAATGCGTCAAGCATCACAGAGTGTTCTTTGGACACACAGGCTTCATTATAATGAATTGCGCATTGTTTCAATGCTTGTAAATAGCTGTTCTGTAATTTGCAGTTATTTTGGAATTAATGAATGTTTAAGCTTGGCAAAGTCTTGTTTCGACAAGCAGGACTCAATTTAGAGAATTGTGCATTGTTTCAATGCTTGTAGATGGCTTTCCTGTAATTTGCGGTGCATTTGGAATTAAGGAATAGTTTAAGCATGGCAAAGAGCTCTTTCAACAAACTGACCTATCTATAGAGAATTGGGCAAGGTTTTATTCCTTCTAACCAGCTATTTTGAAATTTGCGATTTCTTGGGATTTGTATAATTTTTTAGAATCGCAATGTCTTCTATGGACAAACGGGCCCCTTTATCGTGAATTTCGCATTGCTTCCAAGATGGAAAATGGCTTATCTAAAATTTGCGGCTTCTTGGGAATTTTGTAATGTTACAAACATCCTAGAGTATTTTTTTGACAAATGGCCTAATCAATATGAATTAGGAATTGTTTCAATGCTTGTAAATAGCTCTTAAGAAATTTCCTGTCTCTTTGGAACTATGGAATGCATCAAGCACCACAGGGTGTTCTTTGGACACACAGGCTTCATTATAATGAATTGCGCATTGTTTCAATGCTAGTAAATGGCTTTTCTGTAATTTGTAGTTTTTTTGGAATTAATGAATGTTTAAGCTTGGCAAAGTATTGTTTCGACAAGCAGGGCTCAATTTAGAGAATTGTGCATTTTTTCAATGCTTGTAAAAGGCTTTTCTGTAATTTGCGGTGCATTTGGAATTAAGGAATAGTTTAAGCATGGCAAAGTGCTCTTTCGACAAACTGACCTCTCTAGAGTGAATTGGGCACAATTTTTATCTTTCGAAACAACTTTTTTAAAATTTGTGGTTTCTTGGGAATTGTATAACTTTTCTAGCATCGCAATATCTTCTATGGACAAAGGGGCCCTTCTATCGTGAATTGCGCATTGCTTCCAAGATGGGAAATTGCTTTTCTAAAATTTGCGGCTTCTTGGGAATTCTGTAATGTTTTAAACGTCCTAGAGTGTTCTTTTGACAAATTGGCCTAATCAATATGAATTGGGAATTGTTTCAATGCTTGCAAATAGCTCTTTAGAAATTTCCGGTCTCTTTGGCAATATGGAGTGCATAAAGCATGACAGAGTGTTCTTTCGACCAACAGGCTTCATCCTTATGAGTTGCGCATTATTTCAATGCTTGTAAAATTCTTCTGTGTAATTTGCAGTTTCGCTGGAGTTAGGGAATGTTTAAGCATCGGAAAGTATTGTTTCGACAAGTAGGCCGCAATATAGTGAATTTTGCATTGTTTCAATGCTTGTAAATGGCTTTTCTGTAATTTGCAATTTCTTTAGAATTAAGGAATATTTCACACAAGGCAAAGAGCTCTTTCGATAAACTGTCCTCTCTATAGAGAATTGGGCACAGTTTTAATCATTCAAAACAGCTATTTTGAAATTTGCTGTTTCTTGGGAATTCTATAATTTTTTAGGATCGCAATGTCTTCTTTGGACAAAGAGGCCCCTCTGTCTTGAATTGCGCATTCCTTCCAAGATGGAAAATTGCTTTTCTAAAATTTGCGGCTTCTTGGGAATTCTGTAATGTTTCAAACGTCCTAGAGTGTTCCTTTGACAAATAGGCCAAATCAATATGAAGAGGGAATTGTTTCAATGCTTGTGAATATCTCTTTAGAAATTTCCGGTCTCTTTGGAAATATGGAATGCATAAAGCATCACAGAGTGTTCTTTGGACAAACAGGATTCATCCTTATGAATTGCGAATTATTTCAATGCTTGTAAATTTCTTCTCTGTAAATTGTTGTTTCTATGGGATTAGGGAAATTTTTTCGCATCGCAAAGTGTTGTTTCGACAAGCAGGCCTCAATATAGAGAATTGCGGATTGTTTCAATGCTTGTAGATGGCTTTTCTGTAATTTGCGGTGCATTTGGAACCAAGGAATAGTTTAAGCATGGCAAAGAGCATTTTCGACAAACTGACCTCTCTATAGAGAATTGGGCAAGGTTTTATTCCTTCTAACCAGCTATTTTGAAATTTGCGATTTCTTGGGATTTGTATAATTTTTTAGAATCGCAATGTCTTCTATGGACAAACGGGCCCCTTTATCGTGAATTGCGCATTGCTTCCAAGATGGAAAATGGCTTATCTAAAATTTGCAGCTTCTTGGGAATTCTGTAATGTTTCAAACATCCTAGAGTATTTTTTTGACAAATGGCCTAATCAATCTGAATTAGTAATTGTTTCAATGCTTGTAAATAGCTCTTAAGAAATTTCCTGTCTCTTTGGAACTATGGAATGCATCAAGCATCACAGAGTGTTCTTTGGACACACAGGCTTCATTATAATGAATTGCGCATTGTTTCAATGCTAGTAAATGGCTTTTCTGTAATTTGTAGCTTTTTTGGAATTAATGAATGTTTAAGCTTGGCAAAGTATTGTTTCGACAAGCAGGGCTCAATTTAGAGAATTGTGCATTGTTTCAATGCTTGTAAATGGCTTTTCTGTAATTTGCGGTGCATTTTGAATTAAGGAATAGTTTAAGGATGGCAAAGAGCTCTTTCGACAAACTGACCTCTCTATAGAGAATTGGGCAAGGTTTTATTCCTTCTAACCAGCTATTTTGAAATTTGCGATTTCTTGGGATTTGTATCATTTTTTAGAATCGCAATGTCTTCTATGGACAAACGGGCCCCTTTATCGTGAATTGCGCATTGCTTCCAAGATGGAAAATGGCTTGTCTAAAATTTGCGGCTTCTTGGGAATTTTGTAATGTTTCAAACATCCTAGAGTATTTTTTTGACAAATGGCCTAATCAATATGAATTAGGAATTGTTTCAATGCTTGTAAATAGCTCTTTAGAAATTTCCGGTCTCTTTGGAATTATGGAATGCATCAAGCATCACAGAGTGTTCTTTGGACACACAGGCTTCATTAAAATGAATTGCGCATTGTTTCAATGCTTGTAAATGGCTTTTCTGTAATTTGCAGTTTTTTAGGAATTAATGAATGTTTAAGCTTGGCAAAGTCTTGTTTCGACAAGCAGGACTCAATTTAGAGAAATGTGCATTGTTTCAATGCTTGTAGATGGCTTTCCTGTAATTTGTGGTGCATTTGGAACCAAGGAATAGTTTAAGCATGGCAAAGAGCACTTTCGACAAACTGACCTCTCTATAGAGAATTGGGCAAGGTTTTATTCCTTCTAACCAGCTATTTTGAAATTTGCGATTTCTTGGGATTTGTATAATTTTTTAGAATCGCAATGTCTTCTCTGGACAAACGGGCCCCTTTATCGTGAATTGCGCATTGCTTCCAAGATGGAAAATTGCTTATCTAAAATTTGCGGCTTCTTGGGAATTCTGTAATGTTTCAAACTTCCTAGAGTATTTTTTTGACAAAAAGGGCCTATTCAATATGAATTAGGAATTGTTTCAATGCTTGTAAATAGCTCTTAAGAAGTTTCCTGTCTCTTTGGAACTATGGAATGCATCAAGCATCACAGAGTGTTCTTTGGACAAACAGGCTTCATTATAATGAATTGCTAATTGCTTTTCTGTAATTTGCAGTTTTTTTTGAATTAGGGAATGTTTTAGCTTGGCAAAGTATTGTTTCGACAAGCAGGACTCAATTTAGAGAATTGTGCATTGTTTCAATGCTTGTAAATAGCTTTTCTGTAATTTGCAGTTTTTTAGGAATTAGGGAATGTTTATTCTTGGCAAAGTGTTGTTTCGACAAGCAGGATTCAATATAGAGAATTGTGCATTGTTTCAATGCTTGTAGATGGCTTTCCTGTAATTTGCAGTGCATTTGGAATTAAGGAATAGATTAAGCATGGCAATGAGCTCTTTCAACAAACTGACCTATCTATAGAGAATTGGGCAAGGTTTTTTCCTTCTAACCAGCTATTTTGAAATTTGCGATTTCTTGGGATTTGTATAATTTTTTAGAATTGCAATGTCTTCTATGGACAAACGGGCCCCTTTATCGTGAATTGCGCATTGCTTCCAAGATAGAAAATTGCTTATCTAAAATTTGCGGCTTCTTGAGAATTTTGTAATGTTTCAAACATCCTAGAGTATTTTGTTGACAAAAATGGCCTAATCAATATGAATTAGGAATTGTTTCAATGCTTGTAAATAGCTCTTTAGAAATTTCTGGTCTCTTTGGAATTATGGAATGCATCAAGCATCACAGAGTGTTCTTTGGACACACAGGTTTCATTATAATGAATTGCGAATTGTTTCAATGCTTGTAAATGGCTTTTCTGTAATTTGCAGTTTTTTTGGAATTAGGGAATGTTTTAGCTTGGCAAAGTATTGTTTCGACAAGCAGGACTCAATTTAGAGAATTGTTCATTGTTTCAATGCTTGTAAATAGCTTTTCTGTAATTTGCAGTTTTTTTTGGAATTAGGGAATGTTTATTCTTGGGAAAGTGTTGTTTCGACAAGCAGGATTCAATATAGAGAATTGTGCATTGTTTCAATGTTTGTAGATGGCTTTCCTGTAATTTGCGGTGCATTTGGAATTAAGGAATATATTAAGCATGGCAAAGAGCTCTTTCAACAAACTGACCTATCTATAGAGAATTGGGCAAGGTTTTATTCCTTCTAACCAGCTATTTTGAAATTTGCGATTTCTTGGGATTTGTATAATTTTTTAGAATCGCAATGTCTTCTATGGACAAACGGGCCCCTTTATCGTGAATTGCACATTGCTTCCAAGATGGAAAATTGCTTATCTAAAATTTGCGGCTTCTTGACAATTCTGTAATGTTTCAAACATCCTAGAGTATTTTTTTGACAAAAATGGCCTAATCAATATGAATTAGGAAGTGTTTCAATGCTTGTAAATAGCTCTTTAGAAATTTCCGCTCTCTTTGGAATTATGGAATGCATCAAGCATCACAGAGTGTTCTTTGGACACACAGGCTTCATTATAATGAATTTCGCATTGTTTCAATGCTTGTAAATGGCTTTTCTGTAATTTGCAGTTTTTTTGGAATTAGGGAATGTTTAGGCTTGGCATAGTTTTGTTTCCACAAGCAGGACTCAATTTAGAGAATTGTGCATTGTTTCAATGCTTGTAGATGGCTTTCCTGTAATTTGCGGTTTCTTTGGAATTACGGAATGTTTAAGGTTGGCTAAGTGTTGTTTCGACAAGCAGGATTCAATATAGAGAATTATGCATTGTTTCAATGCTTGTAAGTGGCTTTTCTGTAATTTGCAGTTTCTTTTGAATTTCGGAATGTTTAAGCTTTGCAAAGTGTTGTTTCGACAAGCAGGATTCAATATAGAGAATTGTGCATTGTTTCAATGCTTGTAAATGGCTTTTCTGTAATTTGCGGTTTCTTTCGAATTACGGAATGTTTAAGCTTTGCAAAGTGTTGTTTCGACAAGCAGATTCAATATAGAGAATTGTGCATTCTTTCAATGCTTGTAAATGGCTTTTCTGTAATTTGCGGTGCATTTGGAATTAAGGAATAGTTTAAGCATGGCAAAGTGCTCTTTCACAAACTGACCTATCTATAGAGAATTGGGCAAGGTTTTATTCCTTCTAACCAGCTATTTTGAAATTTGCGATTTCTTGGGATTTGTATAATTTTTTAGAATCGCAATGTCTTCTATGGACAAACGGGCCCCTTTATCGTGAATTGCGCATTGCTTCCAAGATGGAAAATTGCTTATCTAAAATTTGCAGCTTCTTTACAATTCTGTAATGTTTCAAACATCCTAGAGTATTTTTTTGACAAAAATGGCCTAATCAATATGAATTAGGAATTGTTTCAATGCTTGTAAATAGCTCTTTAGAAATTTCCGGTCTCTTTGGAATTATGGAATGCATCAAGCATGACAGAGTGTTCTTTGGACAAACAGGCTTCATTATAATGAATTGCTAATTGCTTTTCTGTAATTTGCAGTTTTTTTGGAATTAGGGAATGTTTTAGCTTGGCAAAGTATTGTTTCGACAAGCAGGACTCAATTTAGAGAATTGTGCATTGTTTCAATGCTTGTAAATAGCTTTTCTGTAATTTGCAGTTTTTTAGGAATTAGGGAATGTTTATTCTTGGCAAAGTGTTGTTTCGACAAGCAGGATTCAATATAGAGAATTGTGCATTGTTTCAATGCTTGTAGATGGCTTTCCTGTAATTTGCAGTGCATTTGGAATTAAGGAATAGATTAAGCATGGCAATGAGCTCTTTCAACAAACTGACCTATCTATAGAGAATTGGGCAAGGTTTTTTCCTTCTAACCAGCTATTTTGAAATTTGCGATTTCTTGGGATTTGTATAATTTTTTAGATTTGCAATGTCTTCTATGGACAAACGGGCCCCTTTATCGTGAATTGCGCATTGCTTCCAAGATAGAAAATTGCTTATCTAAAATTTGCGGCTTCTTGAGAATTTTGTAATGTTTCAAACATCCTAGAGTATTTTGTTGACAAAAATGGCCTAATCAATATGAATTAGGAATTGTTTCAATGCTTGTAAATAGCTCTTTAGAAATTTCTGGTCTCTTTGGAATTATGGAATGCATCAAGCATCACAGAGTGTTCTTTGGACACACAGGTTTCATTATAATGAATTGCGAATTGTTTCAATGCTTGTAAATGGCTTTTCTGTAATTTGCAGTTTTTTTGGAATTAGGGAATGTTTTAGCTTGGCAAAGTATTGTTTCGACAAGCAGGACTCAATTTAGAGAATTGTTCATTGTTTCAATGCTTGTAAATAGCTTTTCTGTAATTTGCAGTTTTTTTTGGAATTAGGGAATGTTTATTCTTGGGAAAGTGTTGTTTCGACAAGCAGGATTCAATATAGAGAATTATGCATTGTTTCAATGTTTGTAGATGGCTTTCCTGTAATTTGCGGTGCATTTGGAATTAAGGAATATATTAAGCATGGCAAAGAGCTCTTTCAACAAACTGACCTATCTATAGAGAATTGGGCAAGGTTTTATTCCTTCTAACCAGCTATTTTGAAATTTGCGATTTCTTGGGATTTGTATAATTTTTTAGAATCGCAATGTCTTCTATGGACAAATGGGCCCCTTTATCGTGAATTGCGCATTGCTTCCAAGATGGAAAATTGCTTATCTAAAATTTGCGGCTTCTTGACAATTCTGTAATGTTTCAAACATCCTAGAGTATTTTTTTGACAAAAATGGCCTAATCAATATGAATTAGGAAGTGTTTCAATGCTTGTAAATAGCTCTTTAGAAATTTCCGCTCTCTTTGGAATTATGGAATGCATCAAGCATCACAGAGTGTTCTTTGGACACACAGGCTTCATTATAATGAATTTTGCATTGTTTCAATGCTTGTAAATGGCTTTTCTGTAATTTGCAGTTTTTTTGGAATTAGGGAATGTTTAGGCTTGGCATAGTTTTGTTTCCACAAGCAGGACTCAATTTAGAGAATTGTGCATTGTTTCAATTCTTGTAGATGGCTTTCCTGTAATTTGCGGTTTCTTTGGAATTACGGAATGTTTAAGGTTGGCTAAGTGTTGTTTCGACAAGCAGGATTCAATATAGAGAATGGTGCATTGTTTCAATGCTTGTAAAGGGCTTTTCTGTAATTTGCGATTTCTATGGAATTGAGGAATATTGTAAGCATGGCAAAGAGCTCTTTCGACAAACTGACCTCTCTAGAGTGAATTTGGCACAATTTTTATCTTTCGAAACAACTTTTTTAAAATTTGTGGTTTCTTGGGAATTGTATAATTTTTCTAGCATCGCAATATCTTCTATGGACAAAGGGGCCCTTCTATCGTGAATTGCGCATTGCTTCCAAGATGGGAAACTGCTTTTCTAAAATTTGCGGCTTCTTGGGAATTCTGTAATGTTTTAAACGTCCTAGAGTGTTCTTTTGACAAATTGGCCTAATCAATATGAATTGGGAATTGTTTCAATGCTTGCAAATAGCTCTTTAGAAATTTCCGGTCTCTTTGGCAATATGGAGTGCATAAAGTTTGACAGAGTGTTCTTTCGACCAACAGGCTTCATCCTTATGAGTTGCGCATTATTTCAATGCTTGTAAAATTCTTCTGTGTAATTTGCGGTTTCGCTGGAGTTAGGGAATGTTTAAGCATCGGAAAGTATTGTTTCGACAAGTAGGCCGCAATATAGTGAATTTCGCATTGTTTCAATGCTTGTAAATGGCTTTTCTGTAATTTGCGATTTCTTTGGAATTAATGAATATTTCACACAAGGCAAAGAGCTCTTTCGATAAACTGTCCTCTCTATAGAGAATTGGGCACAGTTTTAATCATTCAAAACAGCTATTTTGAAATTTGCTGTTTCTTGGGAATTCTATAATTTTTTAGGATCGCAATGTCTTCTTTGGACAAAGGGGCCCCTCTGTCGTGAATTGTGCATTCCTTCCAAGATGTAAAATTGCTTTTCTAAAATTTGTGGCTTCTTGGGAATTCTGTAATGTTTCAAACGTCCTAGAGTGTTCTTTTGACAAATAGGCCAAATCAATATGAAGAGGGAATTGTTTCAATGCTTGTGAATATCTCTTTAGAAATTTCCGGTCTCTTTGGAAATATGGAATGCATAAAGCATCACAGAGTGTTCTTTGGACAAACAGGATTCATCCTTATGAATTGCGAATTATTTCAATGCTTGTATATTTCTTCTCTGTAATTTGCGGTTTCTTTGGGATTAGGGAATGTTTAAGCATCGCAAAGTTTTGTTTCGACAAGCAGGCCTCCATATGGAGATTTGCGCATTGTTTCAATGCGTGTAAATGGCTTTTCTGTAATTTGTGATTTCTTTGGAATTGAGGAATATTTTAAGCATGGCAAAGTGCTCTTTCGACAAACTGACCTATCTAGAGTGAATTGGGCATAATTTTTATCTTTCGAAACAACTTTTTTAAAATTTGTGGTTTCTTGGGAATTGTATAATTTTTCTAGCATCGCAATATCTTCTATGGACAAAGGGGCCCTTCTATCGTGAATTGCGCATTGCTTCCAAGATGGGAAATTGCTTTTCTAAAATTTGCGGCTTCTTGGGAATTCTGTAATGTTTTAAACGTCCTAGAGTGTTCTTTTGACAAATTGGCCTAATCAATATGAATTGGGAATTGTTTCAATGCTTGCAAATAGCTCTTTAGAAATTTCCGGTCTCTTTGGCAATATGGAGTGCATAAAGCATGACAGAGTGTTCTTTCGACCAACAGGCTTCATCCTTATGAGTTGCGCATTATTTCAATGCTTGTAAAATTCTTCTGTGTAATTTGCGGTTTCGCTGGAGTTAGGTAATGTTTAAGCATCGGAAAGTATTGTTTCGACAAGTAGGCCGCAATATAGTGAATTTCGCATTGTTTCAATGCTTGTAAATGGCTTTTCTGTAATTTGCGATTTCTTTGGAATTAAGGAATATTTCACACAAGGCAAAGAGCTCTTTCGATATACTGTCCTCTCTATAGAGAATTGGGCACAGTTTTAATCATTCAAAACAGCTATTTTGAAATTTGCTGTTTCTTGGGAATTCTATAATTTTTTAGGATCGCAATGTCTTCTTTGGACAAAGAGGCCCCTCTGTCGTGAATTGCGCATTCCTTCCAAGATGGAAAATTGCTTTTCTAAAATTTGCGGCTTTTTGGGAATTCTGTAATGTTTCAAACGTCCTAGAGTGTTCCTTTGACAAATAGGCCAAATCAATATGAAGAGGGAATTGTTTCAATGCTTGTGAATATCTCTTTAGAAATTTCCGGTCTCTTTGGAAATATGGAATGCATAAAGCATCACAGAGTGTTCTTTGGACAAACAGGCTTCCTCCTTATGAATTGCGAATTATTTCAATGCTTGTAAATTTTTTCTATGTAAATTGTGGTTTCCTTGAGATTAGGGAAATGTTTAAGCATCGCAAAGTGTTGTTTCGACAAGCAAGCATCAATATAGAGAATTGCAGATTGTTTCAATGCTTGTAAATGGCTCTTCTGTAATTTGCAATTTCTTTGGAATTGAGGAATATTGTAAGCATGGCAAAGAGCAATTTCGACAAACTGACCTCTTTAAAGAGAATTGGGCACAGTTTTAATCCTTCTAAACAACTATTTTGAAATTTGCAGTTTCTTGAGAATTTTATAATTTTTTAGCATCGCAATGTCTTCTATGGACAAAGGGGCCCCTCTATCGTGAATTGCGCATTGCTTCCAAGATGGAAAATCGCTTTTCTAAAATTTGCGGATTCTTGGGGATTCTGTAATGTTTCAAACGTCCTAGAGTGTTCTTTTGACAAATTGGCCTAATCAATATGAATTGGGAATTGTTTCAATGCTTGTAAATAGCTCTTTAGAAATTTCCGGTCTCTTTGGAAATATGGAATGCATAAAGCATCAAAGCGTGTTCTTTCGACAAACAGGCTTCGTCCTTATGAATTACGAATTATTTCAATGCGTGTAAATTTCTTCTCTGTAAATTGTGGTTTATTTGGGATTAGGGAAATGTTTAAGCATCGCAAAGTGTTGTTTCGACAAGCAGGCCTCAATATAGAGAATTGCGGAATGTTTCAATGCTTGTAAATGGCTCTTCTGTAATTTGCGATTTCTTTGGAATTGAGGGATATTTCACGCAAGGCAAAGAGCTCTTTCGATAAACTGACCTCTCTATAGAGAATTGGGCACAATTTTAATCCTTCTAAACCACTATTTTGAAATTTGCGGTTTCTCGAGAATTGTATAATTTTTTAGCATCGCAATGTCTTCTATGTACAAAGGTGCCCCTCTATCGTGAATTGTGCATTGTTTCCACGATGGAAAATTGCTCTTACAAAATTTGGGCTTCTTGGGAATTCTGCAATGTTTCAAACGTCGTAGAGTGTTCTTTTGACAAATTGGCCAAATCAATATGAAGTAGGAATTGTTTCAATGCTTGTGAATAGCTCTTTAGAAATTTCTGGTCTCTTTGGAAATATGGAATGCATAAAGCATCACAGAGTGTTCTTTGGACAAACAGGCTTCATCCTTATGAATTGCGAAATATTTCAATGCTTGTAAATTTCTTCTCTGTAAATCGTGGTTTCTTTCGGATTAGGGAAATGTTTAAGGTGCCCCTCTATCGTGAATTGTGCATCGCTTCCAAGATGGAAAATCGCTTTTCTAAAATTTGCGGATTCTTGGGAATTCTGTAATGTTTCAAACGTCCTAGAGTGTTCTTTTGACAAATTGGCCTAATCAATATGAATTGGGAATTTTTTCAATGCTTGTAAATAGCTCTTTAGAAATTTCCGGTCTCTTTGGAAATATGGAATGCATAAAGCATCAAAGAGTGCTCTTTTGACAAACAGGCTTCGTCCTTATGAATTGCGAATTATTTTAATGCTTGTAAATTTCTTCTCTGTAAATCGTGGTTTCTTTGGGATTAGGGAAATGTTTAAACATCGCAAAGTGTTGTTTGGACAAGCAGGCCTCAATATAGAGAATTGCGGAATGTTTCAATGCTTGTGAATGGCTCTTCTGTAATTTGCGATTTCTTTGGAATTGAGGGATATTTCACGCAAGGAAAAGAGCTCTTCCGATAAACTGACCTCTCTATAGAGAATTGGGCTCAGTTTTAATCATTCAAAACAGCTATTTTGAAATTTGCTGTTTCTTGGGAATTCTATAATTTTTTAGGATCGCAATATCTTCTATGGACAATAAGGCCCCTCTATCGTGAATTGCGCATTTCTTCCAAGATGGAAATTGCTTTTCTAAAATTTGCAGCTTCTTGGGAATTCTGTAATGTTTCAAAAGTCCTAGAGTGTTCTTTTGACAAATTGGCCAAATCAATATGAAGTGGGAATTGTTTCAATGCTTGTGAATAGCTCTTTAGAAATTTTCGGTGTCTTTGGAAATATGGAATGCATAAAGCATCACAGAGTGTCCTTTGGACAAACAGGCTTCATCCTTATGAATTGCGAATTATTTCAATGCGTGTAAATTTCTTCTATGTAAATTGTGGTTTCTTTGGGATTAGGGAAATGTTTAAGCATTGCAAAGTGTTGTTTCGAAAAGCAGGCCTCAATATAGAGAATTGCGGATTTTTTCAATGCTTGTAAATGGTTCTTCTGTAATTTGCGATTTCTTTGGAATTGAGGATCATTTTAAGCATGGCAAAGAGCTCTTTCGACAAACTGACCTCTCTAGAGAGAATTGGGCACAGTTTTAATCCTTCTAAACAACTATTTTGAAATTTGCTGTTTCTTGGGAATTTTATAATTTTTTAGGATCGCAAGGTCTTCTATGGACCAAAGGGCCTCTCTATCGTGAATTGCGCATTGCTTCCAAGATGGAAAATTGCTTTTCTGGAATTTGCGGCTTGTTGGGAATTCTGTAATGTTTCAAACGTCCTAGAGTGTTCTTTTGACAAATCGGCCAAATCAATATGAAGTGGGAATTGATCCAATGCTAGTGAATATCTCTTTAGAAATTTCCGGTCTCTTTCGAAATATGGAATGCATAAAGCATCACAGAGTGTTCTTTGAACGACAGGTTTCATCCTTATGAATTTCACATTATTTCAATGCTTGTAAATTTCTTCTCTGTAAATCGTGGTTTCTTTCGGATTAGGGAAATGTTTAAGGTGCCCCTCTATCGTGAATTGTGCATTGCTTCCAAGATGGAAAATCGCTTTTCTAAAATTTGCGGATTCTTGGGAATTCTGTAATGTTTCAAACGTCCTAGAGTGTTCTTTTGACAAATTGGCCTAATCAATATGAATTGGGAATTGTTTCAATGCTTGTAAATAGCGCTTTAGAAATTTCCGGTCTCTTTGGAAATATGGAATGCATAAAGCATCAAAGCGTGTTCTTTCGACAAACAGGCTTCGTCCTTATGAATTACGAATTATTTTGATGCTTGTAAATTTCTTCTCTGTAAATCGTGGTTTCTTTGGGATTAGGGAAATGTTTAAACATCGCAAAGTGTTGTTTGGACAAGCAGGCCTCAATATAGAGAATTGCGGAATGTTTCAATGCTTGTAAATGGCTCTTCTGTAATTTGCGATTTCTTTGGAATTGAGGGATATTTCACGCAAGGGAAAGAGCTCTTCCGATATACTGACCTCTCTATAGAGAATTGGGCACAGTTTTAATCATTCAAAACAGCTATTTTGAAATTTGCTGTTTCTTGGGAATTCTATAATTTTTTAGGATCGCAATGTCTTCTATGGACAATAGGGCCCCTCTATCGTGAATTGCGCATTGCTTCCAAGATGGAAATTGCTTTTCTTAAATTTGCGGCTTCTTGGGAATTCTGTAATGTTTCAAAAGTAATAGAGTGTTCTTTTGACAAATTGGCCAAATCAATATGAAGTGGGAATTGTTTCAATGCTTGTAAATAGCTCTTTAGAAATTTCCGGTGTCTTTGGAAATATGGAATGCATAAAGCATCACAGAGTGTCCTTTGGACAAACAGGCTTCATCCTTATGAATTGCGAATTATTTCAATGCGTGTAAATTTCTTCTCTGTGAATTGTGGTTTATTTGGGATTAGGGAAATGTTTAATCATCGCAAAGTGTTGTTTCGACAAGCAGGCCTCAATATAGAGAATTGCGGAATGTTTCAATGCTTGTAAATGGCTCTTCTGTAATTTGCGATTTCTTTGGAATTAAGGAATATTTCACACAATGCAAAGAGCTCTTTCGATATACTGTCCTCTCTATAGAGAATTGGGCACAGTTTTAATCATTCAAAACAGCTATTTTGAAATTTGCTGTTTCTTGGGAATTCTATAATTTTTTAGGATCGCAATGTCTTCTTTGGACAAAGAGGCCCCTCTGTCGTGAATTGCGCATTCCTTCCAAGATGGAAAATTGCTTTTCTAAAATTTGCGGCTTCTTGGGAATTCTGTAATGTTTCAAACGTCCTAGAGTGTTCCTTTGACAAATAGGCCAAATCAATATGAAGAGGGAATTGTTTCAATGCTTGTGAATATCTCTTTAGAAATTTCCGGTCTCTTTGGAAATATGGAATGCATAAAGCATCACAGAGTGTTCTTTGGACAAACAGGCTTCCTCCTTATGAATTGCGAATTATTTCAATGCTTGTAAATTTTTTCTCTGTAAATTGTGGTTTCCTTGAGATTAGGGAAATGTTTAAGCATCGCAAAGTGTTGTTTCAACAAGCAAGCCTCAATATAGAGAATTGCGGATTGTTTCAATGCTTGTAAATGGCTCTTCTGTAATTTGCGATTTCTTTGGAATTGAGGGATATTTCACGCAAGGAAAAGAGCTCTTCCGATAAACTGACCTCTCTATAGAGAATTGGGCACAGTTTTAATCATTCAAAACAGCTATTTTGAAATTTGCTGTTTCTTGGGAATTCTATAATTTTTTAGGATCGCAATGTCTTTTATGGACAATAGGGCCCCTCTATCGTGAATTGCGCATTGCTTCAAAGATGGAAATTGCTTTTCTAAAATTTGCGGCTTCTTGGTAATTCTGTAATGTTTCAAAAGTAATAGAGTGTTCTTTTGACAAATTGGCCAAATCAATATGAAGTGGGAATTGTTTCAATGCTTGTGAATAGCTCTTTAGAAATTTCCGGTGTCTTTGGAAATATGGAATGCATAAAGCATCACAGAGTGTCCTTTGGACAAACAGGCTTCATCCTTATGAATTGCGAATTATTTCAATGCGTGTAAATTTCTTCTCTGTAAATTGTGGTTTATTTGGGATTAGGGAAATGTTTAAGCATCGCAAAGTGTTGTTTCGACAAGCAGGCCTCAATATAGAGAATTGCGGAATGTTTCAATGCTTGTAAATGGCTCTTCTGTAATTTGCGATTTCTTTGGAATTGAGGGATATTTCACGCAAGGCAAAGAGCTCTTTCGATAAACTGACCTCTCTATAGAGAATTGGGCACAATTTTAATCCTTCTAAACCACTATTTTGAAATTTGCGGTTTCTTGAGAATTGTATAATTTTTTAGCATCGCAATGTCTTCTATGTACAAAGGTGCCCCTCTATCGTGAATTGTGCATTGTTTCCACGATGGAAAATTGCTCTTACAAAATTTGGGCTTCTTGGGAATTCTGTAATGTTTCAAACGTCGTAGAGTGTTCTTTTGACAAATTGGCCAAATCAATATGAAGTAGGAATTGTTTCAATGCTTGTGAATAGCTCTTTAGAAATTTCTGGTCTCTTTGGAAATATGGAATGCATAAAGCATCACAGAGTGTTCTTTGGACAAACAGGCTTCATCCTTATGAATTGCGAAATATTTCAATGCTTGTAAATTTCTTCTCTGTAAATCGTTGTTTCTTTCGGATTAGGGAAATGTTTAAGGTGCCCCTCTATCGTGAATTGTGCATCGCTTCCAAGATGGAAAATCGCTTTTCTAAAATTTGCGGATTTTTGGGAATTCTGTAATGTTTCAAACGTCCTAGAGTGTTCTTTTGACAAATTGGCCTAATCAATATGAATTGGGAATTTTTTCAATGCTTGTAAATAGCTCTTTGGAAATTTCCGGTCTCTTTGGAAATATGGAATGCATAAAGCATCAAAGAGTGCTCTTTTGACAAACAGGCTTCGTCCTTATGAATTGCGAATTATTTTAATGCTTGTAAATTTCTTCTCTGTAAATCGTGGTTTCTTTGGGATTAGGGAAATGTTTAAACATCGCAAAGTGTTGTTTGGACAAGCAGGCCTCAATATAGAGAATTGCGGAATGTTTCAATGCTTGTAAATGGCTCTTCTGTAATTTGCGATTTCTTTGGAATTGAGGGATATTTCACGCAAGGAAAAGAGCTCTTCCGATAAACTGACCTCTCTATAGAGAATTGGGCACAGTTTTAATCATTCAAAACAGCTATTTTGAAATTTGCTGTTTCTTGGGAATTCTATAATTTTTTAGGATCGCAATGTCTTCTATGGACAATAGGGCCCCTCTATCGTGAATTGCGCATTGCTTCCAAGATGGAAATTGCTTTTCTAAAATTTGCAGCTTCTTGGGAATTCTGTAATGTTTCAAAAGTCCTAGAGTGTTCTTTTGACAAATTGGCCAAATCAATATGAAGTGGGAATTGTTTCAATGTTTGTGAATAGCTCTTTAGAAATTTTCGGTGTCTTTGGAAATATGGAATGCATAAAGCATCACAGAGTTTCCTTTGGACAAACAGGCTTCATCCTTATGAATTGCGAATTATTTCAATGCGTGTAAATTTCTTCTCTGTAAATTGTGGTTTCTTTGGGATTAGGGAAATGTTTAAGCATTGCAAAGTGTTGTTTCGACAAGCAGGCCTCAATATAGAGAATTGCGGATTTTTTCAATGCTTGTAAATGGCTCTTCTGTAATTTGCGATTTCTTTGGAATTGAGGATCATTTTAAGCATGGCAAAGAGCTCTTTCGACAAACTGACCTCTCTAGAGAGAATTGGGCACAGTTTTAATCCTTCTAAACAACTATTTTGAAATTTGCTGTTTCTTGGGAATTTTATAATTTTTTAGGATCGCAAGGTCTTCTATGGACCAAAGGGCCTCTCTATCGTGAATTGCGCATTGCTTCCAAGATGGAAAATTGCTTTTCTGGAAATTGCGGCTTGTTGGGAATTCTGTAATGTTTCAAACGTCCTAGAGTGTTCTTTTGACAAATCGGCCAAATCAATATGAAGTGGGAATTGATCCAATGCTTGTGAATATCTCTTTAGAAATTTCCGGTCTCTTTCGAAATATGGAATGCATAAAGCATCACAGAGTGTTCTTTGGACGACAGGTTTCATCCTTATGAATTTCACATTATTTCAATGCTTGTAAATTTTTTCTCTGTAAATCGTGGTTTCTTTCGGATTAGGGAAATGTTTAAGGTGCCCCTCTATCGTGAATTGTGCATTGCTTCCAAGATGGAAAATCGCTTTTCTAAAATTTGCGGATTCTTGGGAATTCTGTAATGTTTCAAACGTCCTAGAGTGTTCTTTTGACAAATTGGCCTAATCAATATGAATTGGGAATTGTTTCAATGCTTGTAAATAGCTCTTTAGAAATTTCCGGTCTCTTTGGAAATATGGAATGCATAAAGCATCAAAGCGTGTTCTTTCGACAAACAGGCTTCGTCCTTATGAATTACGAATTATTTTAATGCTTGTAAATTTCTTCTCTGTAAATCGTGGTTTCTTTGGGATTAGGGAAATGTTTAAACATCGCAAAGTGTTGTTTGGACAAGCAGGCCTCAATATAGAGAATTGCGGAATGTTTCAATGCTTGTAAATGGCTCTTCTGTAATTTGCAATTTCTTTGGAATTGAGGGATATTTCACGCATGGAAAAGAGCTCTTCCGATAAACTGACCTCTCTATAGAGAATTGGGCACAGTTTTGATCATTCAAAACAGCTATTTTGAAATTTGCTGTTTCTTGGAAATTCTATAATTTTTTAGGATCGCAATGTCTTCTATGGACAATAGGGCCCCTCTATCGTGAATTGCGCATTGCTTCCAAGATGGAAATTGCTTTTCTAAAATTTGCGGCTTCTTGGGAATTCTGTAATGTTTCAAAAGTAATAGAGTGTTCTTTTGACAAATTGGCCTAATCAATATGAAGTGGGAATTGTTCCGATGCTTGTGAATAGCTCTTTAAAAATTTCCGGTCTCTTTGGAAATATTGAATGCATAAAGCATGACAGAGTGTTCTTTGGACGGCAGGTTTCATCCTTATGAATTTCACATTATTTCAATGCTTGTAAATTTCTTCTCTGTAAATCGTGGTTTCTTTCGGATTAGGGAAATGTTTAAGGTGCCCCTCTATCGTGAATTGTGCATTGCTTCCAAGATGGAAAATCGCTTTTCTAAAATTTGCTGATTCTTGGGAATTCTGTAATGTTTCAAACGTCCTAGAGTGTTCTTTTGACAAATTGGCCTAATCAATATGAATTGGGAATTGTTTCAATGCTTGTAAATAGCTCTTTAGAAATTTCCGGTCTCTTTGGAAATATGGAATGCATAAAGCATCAAAGCGTGTTCTTTCGACAAACAGGCTTCGTCCTTATGAATTACGAATTATTTTAATGCTTGTAAATTTCTTCTCTGTAAATCGTGGTTTCTTTGGGATTAGGGAAATGTTTAAACATCGCAAAGTGTTGTCTGGACAAGCAGGCCTCAATATAGAGAATTGCGGAATGTTTCAATGCTTGTAAATGGCTCTTCTGTAATTTGCGATTTCTTTGGAATTGAGGGATATTTCACGCAAGGAAAAGAGCTCTTCCGATAAACTGACCTCTTTATAGAGAATTGGGCACAGTTTTAATCATTCAAAACAGCTATTTTGAAATTTGCTGTTTCTTGGGAATTCTATAATTTTTTAGGATCGCAATGTCTTCTATGGACAATAGGGCCCCTCTATCGTGAATTGCGCATTGCTTCCAAGATGGAAATTGCTTTTCTAAAATTTGCGGCTCCTTGGGAATTCTGTAATGTTTCAAAAGTAATAGAGTGTTCTTTTGACAAATTGGCCAAATCAATATGAAGTGGGAATTGTTTCAATGCTTGTGAATAGCTCTTTATAAATTTCCGGTGTCTTTGGAAATATGGAATGCATAAAGCATCACAGAGTGTCCTTTGGACAAACAGGCTTCATCCTTATGAATTGCGAATTATTTCAATGCGTGTAAATTTCTTCTCTGTAAATTGTGGTTTATTTGGTATTAGGGAAATGTTTAAGCATCGCAAAGTGTTGTTTCGACAAGCAGGCCTCAATATAGAGAATTGCGGAATGTTTCAATGCTTGTAAATGGCTCTTCTGTAATTTCCGATTTCTTTGGAATTGAGGGATATTTCACGCAAGGCAAAGAGCTCTTTCGATAAACTGACCTCTCTATAGAGAATTAGGCACAATTTTAATCATTCAAAACAGCTATTTTGAAATGTGCTGTTTCTTGGGAATTCTATAATTTTTTAGGATCGCAATGTCTTCTATGGACAATAGGGCCCCTCTATCGTGAATTGCGCATTGCTTCCAAGATGGAAATTGCTTTTCTAAAATTTGCAGCTTCTTGGGAATTCTGTAATGTTTCAAACGTCGTAGAGTGTTCTTTTGACAAATTGGCCAAATCAATATGAAGTAGGAATTGTTTCAATGCTTGTGAATTGCTCTTTAGAAATTTCTGGTCTCTTTGGAAATATGGAATGCATAAAGCATCACAGAGTGTTCTTTGGACAAACAGGCTTCATCCTTATGAATTGCGAATTATTTCAATGCTTGTAAATTTCTTCTCTGTAAATCGTGGTTTCTTTCGGATTAGGGAAATGTTTAAGGTGCCCCTCTATCGTGAATTGTGCATTGCTTCCAAGATGGAAAATCGCTTTTCTAAAATTTGCGGATTCTTGGGAATTCTGTAATGTTTCAAACGTCCTAGAGTGTTCTTTTGACAAATTGGCCTAATCAATATGAATTGGGAATTGTTTCAATGCTTGTAAATAGCTCTTTAGAAATTTCCGGTCTCTTTGGAAATATGGAATGCATAAAGCATCAAAGCGTGTTCTTTCGACAAACAGGCTTCGTCCTTATGAATTACGAATTATTTTAATGCTTGTAAATTTCTTCTCTGTAAATCGTGGTTTCTTTGGGATTAGGGAAATGTTTAAACATCGCAAAGTGTTGTTTGGACAAGCAGGCCTCAATATAAAGAATTGCGGAATGTTTCAATGCTTGTAAATGGCTCTTCTGTAATTTGCGATTTCTTTGGAATTGAGGGATATTTCACGCAAGGAAAAGAGCTCTTCCGATAAACTGACCTCTCTATAGAGAATTGGGCACAGTTTTAATCATTCAAAACAGCTATTTTGAAATTTGCTGTTTCTTGGGAATTCTATAATTTTTTAGGATCGCAATGTCTTCTATGGACAATAGGGCCCCTCTATCGTGAATTGCGCATTGCTTCCAAGATGGAAATTGCTTTTCTAAAATTTGCGGCTTCTTGGGAATTCTGTAATGTTTCAAAAGTAATAGAGTGTTCTTTTGACAAATTGGCCAAATCAATATGAAGTGGGAATTGTTTCAATGCTTGTGAATAGCTCTTTAGAAATTTCCGGTGTCTTTGGAAATATGGAATGCATAAAGCATCACAGAGTGTCCTTTGGACAAACAGGCTTCATCCTTATGAATTGCGAATTATTTCAATGCGTGTAAATTTCTTCTCTGTAAATTGTGGTTTATTTGGTATTAGGGAAATGTTTAAGCATCGCAAAGTGTTGTTTCGACAAGCAGGCCTCAATATAGAGAATTGCGGAATGTTTCAATGCTTGTAAATGGCTCTTCTGTAATTTCCGATTTCTTTGGAATTGAGGGATATTTCACGCAAGGCAAAGTGCTCTTTCGATAAACTGACCTCTCTATAGAGAATTAGGCACAATTTTAATCCTTCTAAACCATTATTTTGAAATTTGCGGTTTCTTGTGAATTGTATAATTTTTTAGCATCGCAATGTCTTCTATGTACAAAGATGCCCCTCTATCGTGAATTGTGCATTGTTTCCAAGTTGGAAAATTGCTCTTATAAAATTTGAGGCTTCTTGGGAATTCTGTAATGTTTCAAACGTCGTAGAGTGTTCTTTTGACAAATTGGCCAAATCAATATGAAGTAGGAATTGTTTCAATGCTTGTGAATAGCTCTTTAGAAATTTCTGGTCTCTTTGGAAATATGGAATGCATAAAGCATCACAGAGTGTTCTTTGGACAAACAGACTTCATCCTTATGAATTGCGAATTATTTCAATGCTTGTAATATTCTTCTCTGTAAATCGTGGTTTCTTTCGGATTAGGGAAATGTTTAAGGTGCCCCTCTATCGTGAATTGTGCATTGCTTCCAAGATGGAAAATCGCTTTTCTAAAATTTGAGGATTCTTTGGAATTCTGTAATGTTTCAAACGTCCTAGAGTGTTCTTTTGACAAATTGGCCTAATCAATATGAATTGGGAATTGTTTCAATGCTTGTAAATAGCTCTTTAGAAATTTCCAGTCTCTTTGGAAATATGGAATGCATAAAGCATCACAGAGTGTTATTTGGACGACAGGTTTCATTCTTAAGAATTGCGCGTTATTTCAATGCTTGTATATTTCTTCTCTGTAATTTGCGGTTTCTTATGGATTAGGGAATGTTTAAGCATCGCAAAGTGTTGTTTTGACAAGTAGGCCTCAATACAGAGGATTGCGAATTGTTTCAATGCTTGTAAATGGCTTTTCTGTAATCTGCGATATCTTTGGAATTGAGGAAAATTTTAAGCATGGCAACGAGCTGTTTCGACAAACTGACCTCTCTAGAGAGAATTGGGCACAGTTTTAATCATTCAAAACAGCTTTTTTTAAATTTGCTGTTTCTTGGGAATTCTATAATTTTTTAGCATCGCAATGTCTTTTATGGACAAAGGAGCCCCTCTATCGTGAATTGCGCATTGCTTCCAAGATGGAAAATTGCTTTTCTAAAATTTGCGGAATCTTGGGAAATCTGTAATGTTTCTAACGTCCTAGAGAGTTCTTTTGACAAATTGGCCTAATCAATATGAATTGGGAATTGTTCCAATGCTTGTAAATAGCTCTTTAGAAATTTCGGTCTCTTCGGAATTATCGAATGTATCAAGCATCACAGAGTGTTCCTTGGACCAACAGGCTTCATTCTTATGAATTGCACATTATTTTATTGTTTGTAAATTTCTTCTCTGCAATTTGCGGTTTCTTTGGAATTAGGGAATGTTTAAGCATCGCAAAGTGTTGTTCCAACAAGCAGGGCTTAATATAGAGAATTGCGCATTGTTTCAATGCTTGTAAATGGCTTTTCTGTAATTTGCCATTTCTTTGGAATTAAGGAATATTTAAGCAAGGCAAAGAGCATTTTCGACAAACTGACCTCTCTATTGAGAATTGGGCACAGTTTTAATCCTTCTAAACCATTATTTTGAAATTTACGGTTTCTTGAGAATTCTATAATTTTTTAGCATCGAAATGTCTTCTATGGACAAAGGGGCCCCTCTATCGTGAATTGCACATTCCATCCAAGATGGAAAACTGCTTTTCAAAAATTTGCGGCTTCTTGGGAATTCTGTAATGTTTTAAACGTCCTAGAGTGTTCATTTGACAAATTGGCCAAATAAATATGAATTGGGAATTGTTTCAATGCTTGCAAATAGCTCTTTAGAAATTTCCAGTCTCTTTGGAAATATGGAATGCATAAAGCATCACAGAGTGTTCTTTGGACGACAGGTTTCATTCTTATGAATTGCAAGTTATTTCAATGCTTGTATATTTCTTCTCTGTAATTTGCGGTTTCTTATGGATTAGGGAATGTTTAAGCATCGCAAAGTGTTGTTTCGACAAGTAAGCCTCAATATAGAGGATTGCGAATTGTTTCAATGCTTGTAAATGGCTTTTCTGTAATTTGCGATATCTTTGGAATTGAGGAAAATTTTAAGCATGGCAAAGAGCTCTTTCGACAAACTGACCTCTCTAGAGAGAATTGGGCACAGTTTTAATCCTTCAAAACAGCTTTTTTGAAAGTTGCTGTTTCTTGGGAATTCTATAATTTTTTAGCATCGCAATGTCTTCTATGGACAAAAGAGCCCCTCTATCGTGAATTGCGCATTGCTTCCAAGATGGAAAATTGCTTTTCTAAAATTTGCGGAATCTTGGGAAATCTGTAATGTTTCTAACGTCCTAGAGAGTTCTTTTGACAAATTGGCCTAATAAATATGAATTGGGAATTGTTCCAATGCTTGTAAATAGCTCTTTAGAAATTTCGGTCTCTTCGGAATTATGGAATGTATCAAGCATCACAGAGTAATCTTTGGACCAACAGGCTTCATTCTTATGAATTGCACATTATTCTAATGCTTGTAAATTTCTTCTCTGTAATTTGCGGTTTCTTTGGAATTAGGGAATGTTTAAGCATCGCAAAGTGTTGTTCCAACAAGCAGGGCTTAATATAGAGAATTGCGCATTGTTTCAATGCTTGTAAATGGCCTTTCTGTAATTTGCCATCTTTGGAATTAAGGAATATTTAAGCAAGGCAAAGAGCATTATCGACAAACTGACCTCTCTATTGAGAATTGGGCACAGTTTTAATCCTTCTAAACCATTATTTTGAAATTTGCGGTTTCTTGAGAATTCTATAATGTTTTAGCATCGCAATGTCTTCTATGGACAAAGGGGCCCCTCTATCGTGAATTGCGCATTGCATCCAAGATGGAAAACTGCTTTTCTAAAATTTGCGTTTTTTTTTTAAATTCTGTAATGTTTTAAACGTCCTAGAGTGTTCATTTGACAAATTGGCCTAATAAATATGAATTGGGAATTGTTTCAATGCTTGCAAATATCTCTTTAGAAATTTCCGGTCTCTTTGGCAATATGGAATGCATAAAGCATGACAGAGTGTTCTTTGGACCAACAGGCTTCATCCATATGAATTGCACATTATTTCAATGCTTGTAAAATTCTTCTGTGTAATTTGCGGTTTCTTTGGAGTTAGGGAATGTTTAAGCATCGCAAAGTATCGTTTCGACAAGTAGGCCGCAATATAGAGAATTGCGGAATGTTTCAATGCTTGTAAATGGCTCTTCTGTAATTTGCAATTTCTTTGGAATTGAGGGTTATTTCACGCAAGGAAAAGAGCACTTCCGATAAACTGACCTCTCTATAGAGAATTGGGCACAGTTTTAATCATTCAAAACAGCTATTTTGAAATTTGCTGTTTCTTGGGAATTCTATAATTTTTTAGGATCGCAATGTCTTCTATGGACAATAAGGCCCCTCTATCGTGAATTGCGCATTGCTTCCAAGATGGAAATTGCTTTTCTAAAATTTGCAGCTTCTTGGGAATTCTGTAATGTTTTAAACGTCCTAGAGTGTTCATTTGACAAATTGGCCAAATAAATATGAATTGGGAATTGTTTCAATGCTTGCAAATAGCTCTTTAGAAATTTCCAGTCTCTTTGGAAATATGGAATGCATAAAGCATCACAGAGTGTTCTTTGGACGACAGGTTTCATTCTTATGAATTGCAAGTTATTTCAATGCTTGTATATTTCTTCTCTGTAAAGTGTTGTTTATTTGGGATTAGGGAAATGTTTAAGCATCGCAAAGTGTTGTTTCGACAAGCAGGCCTCAATATAGAGAATTGCGGATTGTTTCAATGCTTGTAAATGGCTTTTCTGTAATTGCAATTTCCCTGGAATTGAGGAATATTTTAAGCATGGCAAAGAGCTCTTTCGATAAACTGACCTCTCTATAGAGAATTAGGCACAATTTTATTCCTTCTAAACCATTATTTTGAATTTTGCGGTTTCTTGTGAATTGTATAATTTTTTAGCATCGCAATGTCTTCTATGTACAAAGGTGCCCCTCTATCGTGAATTGTGCATTGTTTCCACGACGGAAATATGCTCTTATAAAATTTGAGGCTTCTTGGGAATTCTGTAATGTTTCAAACGTCGTAGAGTGTTCTTTTGACAAATTGGCCAAATCAATATGAAGTAGGAATTGTTTCAATGCTTGTGAATTGCTCTTTAGAAATTTCTGGTCTCTTTGGAAATATGGAATGCATAAAGCATCACAGAGTGTTCTTTGGACAAACAGGCTTCATCCTTATGAATTGCGAATTATTTCAATGCTTGTAAATTTCTTCTCTGTAAATCGTGGTTTCTTTCGGATTAGGGAAATGTTTAAGGTGCCCCTCTATCGTGAATTGTGCATTGCTTCCAAGATGGAAAATCGCTTTTCTAAAATTTGCGGATTCTTGGGAATTCTGTAATGTTTCAAACGTCCTAGAGTGTTCTTTTGACAAATTGGCCTAATCAATATGAATTGGGAATTGTTTCAATGCTTGTAAATAGCTCTTTAGAAATTTCCGTTCTCTTTGGAAATATGGAATGCATAAAGCATCAAAGCGTGTTCTTTCGACAAACAGGCTTCGTCCTTATGAATTACGAATTATTTTAATGCTTGTAAATTTCTTCTCTGTAAATCGTGGTTTCTTTGGGATTAGGGAAATGTTTAAACATCGCAAAGTGTTGTTTGGACAAGCAGGCCTCAATATAAAGAATTGCGGAATGTTTCAATGCTTGTAAATGGCTCTTCTGTAATTTGCGATTTCTTTGGAATTGAGGGATATTTCACGCAAGGAAAAGAGCTCTTCCGATAAACTGACCTCTCTATAGAGAATTGGGCACAGTTTTAATCATTCAAAACAGCTATTTTGAAATTTGCTGTTTCTTGGGAATTCTATAATTTTTTAGGATCGCAATGTCTTCTATGGACAATAGGGCCCCTCTATCGTGAATTGCGCATTGCTTCCAAGATGGAAATTGCTTTTCTAAAATTTGCGGCTTCTTGGGAATTCTGTAATGTTTCAAAAGTAATAGAGTGTTCTTTTGACAAATTGGCCAAATCAATATGAAGTGGGAATTGTTTCAATGCTTGTGAATAGCTCTTTAGAAATTTCCGGTGTCTTTGGAAATATGGAATGCATAAAGCATCACAGTGTGTCCTTTGGACAAACAGGCTTCATCCTTATGAATTGCGAATTATTTCAATGCGTGTAAATTTCTTCTCTGTAAATTGTGGTTTATTTGGTATTAGGGAATTGTTTAAGCATCGCAAAGTGTTGTTTCGACAAGCAGGCCTCAATATAGAGAATTGCGGAATGTTTCAATGCTTGTAAATGGCTCTTCTGTAATTTCCGATTTCCTTGGAATTGAGGGATATTTCACGCAAGGCAAAGTGCTCTTTCGATAAACTGACCTCTCTATAGAGAATTAGGCACAATTTTAATCCTTCTAAACCATTATTTTGAAATTTGCGGTTTCTTGTGAATTGTATAATTTTTTAGCATCGCAATGTCTTCTATGTACAAAGATGCCCCTCTATCGTGAATTGTGCATTGTTTCCACGATGGAAAATTGCTCTTATAAAATTTGAGGCTTCTTGGGAATTCTGTAATGTTTCAAACGTCGTAGAGTGTTCTTTTGACAAATTGGCCAAATCAATATGAAGTAGGAATTGTTTCAATGCTTGTAAATAGCTCTTTAGAAATTTCTGGTCTCTTTGGAAATATGGAATGCATAAAGCATCACAGAGTGTTCTTTGGACAAACAGACTTCATCCTTATGAATTGCGAATTATTTCAATGCTTGTAATATTCTTCTCTGTAAATCGTGGTTTCTTTCGGATTAGGGAAATGTTTAAGGTGCCCCTCTATCGTGAATTGTGCATTGCTTCCAAGATGGAAAATCGCTTTTCTAAAATTTGCGGATTCTTGGGAATTCTGTAATGTTTCAAAAGTCCTAGAGTGTTCTTTTGACAAATTGGCCAAATCAATATGAAGTGGGAATTGTTTCAATGCTTGTGAATAGCTCTTTAGAAATTTCCGGTGTCTTTGGAAATATGGAATGCATAAAGCATCACAGAGTGTCCTTTGGACAAACAGGCTTCATCCTTATGAATTGCGAATTATTTCAATGCGTGTAAATTTCTTCTCTGTAAATTGTGGTTTATTTGGGATTAGGGAAATGTTTAAGCATCGCAAAGTGTTGTTTCGACAAGCAGGCCTCAATATAGAGAATTGCGGATTGTTTCAATGCTTGTAAATGGCTCTTCTGTAATTTGCGATTTCTTTGGAATTGAGGAATATTTTAAGCATGGCAAAGAGCTCTTTCGACAAACTGACCTCTCTAGAGAGAATTGGGCACAGTTTTAATCCTTCAAAACAGCTTTTTTAAAAGTTGCTGTTTCTTGTGAATTGTATAATTTTTTAGCATCGCAATGTCTTCTATGTACAAAGATGCCCCTCTATCGTGAATTGTGCATTGTTTCCACGATGGAAAATTGCTCTTATAAAATTTGAGGCTTCTTGGGAATTCTGTAATGTTTCAAACGTCGTAGAGTGTTCTTTTGACAAATTGGCCAAATCAATATGAAGTAGGAATTGTTTCAATGCTTGTAAATAGCTCTTTAGAAATTTCTGGTCTCTTTGGAAATATGGAATGCATAAAGCATCACAGAGTGTTCTTTGGACAAACAGACTTCATCCTTATGAATTGCGAATTATTTCAATGCTTGTAATATTCTTCTCTGTAAATCGTGGTTTCTTTCGGATTAGGGAAATGTTTAAGGTGCCCCTCTATCGTGAATTGTGAATTGCTTCCAAGATGGAAAATCGCTTTTCTAAAATTTGCGGATTCTTGGGAATTCTGTAATGTTTCAAAAGTCCTAGAGTGTTCTTTTGACAAATTGGCCAAATCAATATGAAGTGGGAATTGTTTCAATGCTTGTGAATAGCTCTTTAGAAATTTCCGGTGTCTTTGGAAATATGGAATGCATAAAGCATCACAGAGTGTCCTTTGGACAAACAGGCTTCATCCTTATGAATTGCGAATTATTTCAATGCGTGTAAATTTCTTCTCTGTAAATTGTGGTTTATTTGGGATTAGGGAAATGTTTAAGCATCGCAAAGTGTTGTTTCGACAAGCAGGCCTCAATATAGAGAATTGCGGATTGTTTCAATGCTTGTAAATGGCTCTTCTGTAATTTGCGATTTCTTTGGAATTGAGGAATATTTTAAGCATGGCAAAGAGCTCTTTCGACAAACTGACCTCTCTAGAGAGAATTGGGCACAGTTTTAATCCTTCAAAACAGCTTTTTTGAAAGTTGCTGTTTCTTGTGAATTGTATAATTTTTTAGCATCGCAATGTCTTCTATGTACAAAGATGCCCCTCTATCGTGAATTGTGCATTGTTTCCACGATGGAAAATTGCTCTTATAAAATTTGAGGCTTCTTGGGAATTCTGTAATGTTTCAAACGTCGTAGAGTGTTCTTTTGACAAATTGGCCAAATCAATATGAAGTAGGAATTGTTTCAATGCTTGTAAATAGCTCTTTAGAAATTTCTGGTCTCTTTGGAAATATGGAATGCATAAAGCATCACAGAGTGTTCTTTGGACAAACAGACTTCATCCTTATGAATTGCGAATTATTTCAATGCTTGTAATATTCTTCTCTGTAAATCGTGGTTTCTTTCGGATTAGGGAAATGTTTAAGGTGCCCCTCTATCGTGAATTGTGCATTGCTTCCAAGATGGAAAATCGCTTTTCTAAAATTTGCGGATTCTTGGGAATTCTGTAATGTTTCAAAAGTCCTAGAGTGTTCTTTTGACAAATTGGCCAAATCAATATGAAGTGGGAATTGTTTCAATGCTTGTGAATAGCTCTTTAGAAATTTCCGGTGTCTTTGGAAATATGGAATGCATAAAGCATCACAGAGTGTCCTTTGGACAAACAGGCTTCATCCTTATGAATTGCGAATTATTTCAATGCGTGTAAATTTCTTCTCTGTAAATTGTGGTTTATTTGGGATTAGGGAAATGTTTAAGCATCGCAAAGTGTTGTTTCGACAAGCAGGCCTCAATATAGAGAATTGCGGATTGTTTCAATGCTTGTAAATGGCTCTTCTGTAATTTGCGATTTCTTTGGAATTGAGGAATATTTTAAGCATGGCAAAGAGCTCTTTCGACAAAATGACCTCTCTAGAGAGAATTGGGCACAGTTTTAATCCTTCTAAACAACTATTTTGAAATTTGCGGTTTCTTGTGAATTGTATAATTTTTTAGCATCGCAATGTCTTCTATGTACAAAGATGCCCCTCTATCGTGAATTGTGCATTGTTTCCACGATGGAAAATTGCTCTTATAAAATTTGAGGCTTCTTGGGAATTCTGTAATGTTTCAAACGTCGTAGAGTGTTCTTTTGACAAATTGGCCAAATCAATATGAAGTAGGAATTGTTTCAATGCTTGTAAATAGCTCTTTAGAAATTTCTGGTCTCTTTGGAAATATGGAATGCATAAAGCATCACAGAGTGTTCTTTGGACAAACAGACTTCATCCTTATGAATTGCGAATTATTTCAATGCTTGTAATATTCTTCTCTGTAAATCGTGGTTTCTTTCGGATTAGGGAAATGTTTAAGGTGCCCCTCTATCGTGAATTGTGCATTGCTTCCAAGATGGAAAATCGCTTTTCTAAAATTTGCGGATTCTTGGGAATTCTGTAATGTTTCAAAAGTCCTAGAGTGTTCTTTTGACAAATTGGCCAAATCAATATGAAGTGGGAATTGTTTCAATGCTTGTGAATAGCTCTTTAGAAATTTCCGGTGTCTTTGGAAATATGGAATGCATAAAGCATCACAGAGTGTCCTTTGGACAAACAGGCTTCATCCTTATGAATTGCGAATTATTTCAATGCGTGTAAATTTCTTCTCTGTAAATTGTGGTTTATTTGGGATTAGGGAAATGTTTAAGCATCGCAAAGTGTTGTTTCGACAAGCAGGCCTCAATATAGAGAATTGCGGATTGTTTCAATGCTTGTAAATGGCTCTTCTGTAATTTGCGATTTCTTTGGAATTGAGGAATATTTTAAGCATGGCAAAGAGCTCTTTCGACAAAATGACCTCTCTAGAGAGAATTGGGCACAGTTTTAATCCTTCTAAACAACTATTTTGAAATTTGCGGTTTCTTGAGAATTGTATAATTTTTTAGCATCGCAATGTCTTCTATGGATAAAGGGGCCCCTCTATCGTGAATTGTGCATTGCTTCCAAGATGGAAAATCGTTTTTCTAAAATTTGAGGATTCTTTGGAATTCTGTAATGTTTCAAACGTCCTAGAGTGTTCTTTTGACAAATTGGCCTAATCAATATGAATTGGGAATTGTTTCAATGCTTGTAAATAGCTCTTTAGAAATTTCCAGTCTCTTTGGAAATATGGAATGCATAAAGCATCACAGAGTGTTATTTGGACGACAGGTTTCATTCTTAAGAATTGCGCGTTTTTTCAATGCTTGTATATTTCTTCTCTGTAATTTGCGGTTTCTTATGGATTAGGGAATGTTTAAGCATCGCAAAGTGTTGTTTTGACAAGTAGGCCTCAATACAGAGGATTGCGAATTGTTTCAATGCTTGTAAATGGCTTTTCTGTAATCTGCGATATCTTTGGTATTGAGGAAAGTTTTAAGCATGGCAAAGAGCTCTTTCGACAAACTGACCTCTCTAGAGAGAATTGGGCACAGTTTTAATCATTCAAAACAGCTTTTTTTAAATTTGCTGTTTCTTGGGAATTCTATAATTTTTTAGCATCGCAATGTCTTTTATGGACAAAGGAGCCCCTCTATCGTGAATTGCGCATTGCTTCCAAGATGGAAAATTGCTTTTCTAAAATTTGCGGAATCTTGGGAAATCTGTAATGTTTCTAACGTCCTAGAGAGTTCTTTTGACAAATTGGCCTAATAAATATGAATTGGGAATTGTTCCAATGCTTGTAAATAGCTCTTTAGAAATTTCGGTCTCTTCGGAATTATGGAATGTATCAAGCATCACAGAGTAATCTTTGGACCAACAGGCTTCATTCTTATGAATTGCACATTATTTTAATGCTTGTAAATTTCTTCTCTGTAATTTGCGGTTTATTTGGAATTAGGGAATGTTTAAGCATCGCAAAGTGTTGTTCCAACAAGCAGGGCTTAATATAGAGAATTGCGCATTGTTTCAATGCTTGTAAATGGCCTTTCTGTAATTTGCCATTTCTTTGGAATTAAGGAATATTTAAGCAAGGCAAAGAGCATTATCGACAAACTGACCTCTCTATTGAGAATTGGGCACAGTTTTAATCCTTCTAAACAGCTTTTTTGAAATTTGCGGTTTCTTGAGAATTGTATAATTTTTTAGCATCGCAATGTCTTCTATGGATAAAGGGGCCCCTCTATCGTGAATTGTGCATTGCTTCCAAGATGGAAAATCGCTTTTCTAAAATTTGAGGATTCTTTGGAATTCTGTAATGTTTCAAACGTCCTAGAGTGTTCTTTTGACAAATTGGCCTAATCAATATGAATTGGGAATTGTTTCAATGCTTGTAAATAGCTCTTTAGAAATTTCCAGTCTCTTTGGAAATATGGAATGCATAAAGCATCACAGAGTGTTATTTGGACGACAGGTTTCATTCTTAAGAATTGCGCGTTATTTCAATGCTTGTATATTTCTTCTCTGTAATTTGCGGTTTCTTATGGATTAGGGAATGTTTAAGCATCGCAAAGTGTTGTTTTGACAAGTAGGCCTCAATACAGAGGATTGCGAATTGTTTCAATGCTTGTAAATGGCTTTTCTGTAATCTGCGATATCTTTGGAATTGAGGAAAATTTTAAGCATGGCAAAGAGCTCTTTCGACAAACTGACCTCTCTAGAGAGAATTGGGCACAGTTTTAATCATTCAAAACAGCTTTTTTTAAATTTGCTGTTTCTTGGGAATTCTATAATTTTTTAGCATCGCAATGTCTTTTATGGACAAAGGAGCCCCTCTATCGTGAATTGCGCATTGCTTCCAAGATGGAAAATTGCTTTTCTAAAATTTGCGGAATCTTGGGAAATCTGTAATGTTTCTAACGTCCTAGAGAGTTCTTTTGACAAATTGGCCTAATAAATATGAATTGGGAATTGTTCCAATGCTTGTAAATAGCTCTTTAGAAATTTCGGTCTCTTCGGAATTATGGAATGTATCAAGCATCACAGAGTAATCTTTGGACCAACAGGCTTCATTCTTATGAATTGCACATTATTTTAATGCTTGTAAATTTCTTCTCTGTAATTTGCGGTTTATTTGGAATTAGGGAATGTTTAAGCATCGCAAAGTGTTGTTCCAACAAGCAGGGCTTAATATAGAGAATTGCGCATTGTTTCAATGCTTGTAAATGGCCTTTCTGTAATTTGCCATTTCTTTGGAATTAAGGAATATTTAAGCAAGGCAAAGAGCATTATCGACAAACTGACCTCTCTATTGAGAATTGGGCACAGTTTTAATCCTTCTAAACCATTATTTTGAAATTTGCGGTTTCTTGAGAATTCTATAATGTTTTAGCATCGCAATGTCTTCTATGGACAAAGGGGCCCCTCTATCGTGAATTGCGCATTGCATCCAAGATGGAAAACTGCTTTTCTAAAATTTGCGTTTTTTTTTAAATTCTGTAATGTTTTAAACGTCCTAGAGTGTTCATTTGACAAATTGGCCTAATAAATATGAATTGGGAATTGTTTCAATGCTTGCAAATATCTCTTTAGAAATTTCCGGTCTCTTTGGCAATATGGAATGCATGAAGCATGACAGAGTGTTCTTTGGACCAACAGGCTTCATCCATATGAATTGCACATTATTTCAATGCTTGTAAAATTCTTCTGTGTAATTTGCGGTTTCTTTGGAGTTAGGGAATGTTTAAGCATCGCAAAGTATCGTTTCGACAAGTAGGCCGCAATATAGACAATTGCGGAATGTTTCAATGCTTGTAAATGGCTCTTCTGTAATTTGCGATTTCTTTGGAATTGAGGGTTATTTCACGCAAGGAAAAGAGCACTTCCGATAAACTGACCTCTCTATAGAGAATTGGGCACAGTTTTAATCATTCAAAACAGCTATTTTGAAATTTGCTGTTTCTTGGGAATTCTATAATTTTTTAGGATCGCAAGGTCTTCTATGGACAAAGGGGCCCCTCTATCGTGAATTGCGCATTGCTTCAAAGGTGGAAAATTGCTTTTCTAAAATTTGCGGCTTCTTTGGAATTCTGTAATGTTTTAAACGTCCTAGACTGTTCTTTTGACAAATTGGCCTAATCAATATGAATGGGGAATTGTTTCAATGCTTGTAAATAGCTCTTTAGAACTTTCCGGTCACTTTGGAATTATGGAATGCATCAAGCATCACAAACTGTTCTTTGGACCAATAGGCTTCAACATGATGAATTGCGCATTGTTTAATTGCTTGTAAATTTCTTCTCTGTAATTTGCGGTTTCATTGGGATTAAGGAATGTTTAAACATTGCAACGTGTTGTTTCGACAAGCAGGCCTCAATATAGCGAATAGCGCATTGTTTCAATGCTTGTAAATGGCTTTTCTATAAGTTGCTATTTCTTTGGAATTAAGGATCATTTTGAGTGTGGCAAAGAGCTCTTTCGACAAACTGACCACTCTATATGGAATTGAGCACAGTTTTAATCCTTTAAAACAACTATTTTGAAATTTGCGGTTTCTTGGGAATTCCATAATTTTTTAGCATCGCAATGTCTTCTTTGGACAAAGGGGCCCCTCTATCGTGAATGGCGCATTGCTGCCAAGATGGAAAATTGCTTTTCTAAATTTTGCGGCTTCTTAGGAAATCTGTAATGTTTTTGACGTCCTAGAGTGTTCTTTTGACAAATTCGCCAAATCAATATGAAGTGGGAATTGTTTCAATGCTTGTGAATAGCTCTTTAGAAATTTCAGGTGTCTTTGGAAATATGGAATGCATAAAGCATCACAGAGTGTTCTTTGGACAAACAGGCTTCATCCTTATAAATTGCGAATTATTTCAATGCGTGTAAATATCTTCTCTGTAAATAGTGGTTTGTTTGGGATTAGGGAAATGTTTAAGCATCGCAAAGTGTTGTTTCGACAAGCAGGCCTCAATATAGAGAATTGCGGATTGTTTCAATGCTTGTAAACGGCTCTTCTGTAATTTGCGATTTCTTTGGAATTGAGGAATATTTTAAGCATGGCAAAGAGCTCTTTCGACAAAATTACCTCTCTAGAGAGAATTGGGCACAGTTTTAATCCTTCTAAACAACTATTTTGAAATTTGCGGTTTCTTGAGAATTGTATAATTTTTTAGCATCGCAATGTCTTCTATGGACAAAGGGGCCCATCTATCGTGAATTGTGCATTGCTTCCAAGATGGAAAATCGCTTTTCTAAAATTTGAGGATTCTTTGGATTTCTGTAATGTTTCAAACGTCCTAGAGTGTTCTTTTGACAAATTGGCCTAATCAATATGAATTGGGAATTGTTTCAATGACTGTAAATAGCTCTTTAGAAATTTCCAGTCTCTTTGGAAATATGGAATGCATAAAGCATCACAGAGTGTTCTTTGGACGACAGGTTTCATTCTTATGAATTGCGCGTTATTTCAATGCTTGTATATTTCTTCTCTGTAATTTGCGGTTTCTTATGGATTAGGGAATGTTTAAGCATCGCAAAGTGTTGTTTCGACAAGTAGGCCTCAATATAGAGGATTGCCAATTGTTTCAATGCTTGTAAATGGCTTTTCTGTAATTTGCGATTTCTTTGGAATTGAGGAAAAATTTAAGCATGCCAAAGAGCTCTTTCGACAAACTGACCTCTCTAGAGAGAATTGGGCACAGTTTTAATCCTTCAAAACAGCTTTTTTGAAATTTGCTGTTTCTTGGGAATTGTATAATTTTTTAGCATCGCAATGTCTTTTATGGACAAAAGAGCCCCTCTATCGTGAATTGCGCATTGCTTCCAAGATGGAAAATTGCTTTTCTAAAATTTGCAGAATCTTGGGAAATCTGTAATGTTTCTAACGTCCTAGAGAGTTCTTTTGACAAATTGGCCTAATCAATATGAATTGGGAATTTTTCCAATGCTTGTAAATAGCTCTTTAGAAATTTCGGTCTCTTCGGAATTATGGAATGTATCAAGCATCACAGAGTGTTCTTTGGACCAACAGGCTTCATTCTTATGAATTGCAAATTATTTTAATGCTTGTAAATTTCTTCTCTGTAATTTGCGGTTTCTTTGGAATTAGGGAATGTTTAAGCATCGCAAAGTGTTATTCCAACAAGCAGGGCTAAATATAGAGAATTGCGCATTGTTTCAATGCTTGTAAATGGCCTTTCTGTAATTTGCCATTTGTTTGGAATTAAGGAATATTTAAGCAAGGCAAAGAGCATTTTCGACAAACTGACCTCTCTATTGAGAATTGGGCACAGTTTTTATCCTTCAAAACAGCTATTTTGAAATTTGCTGTTTCTTGGGAATTCTATAATTTTTTAGCATTGCAATTTCTTCTATGGACAAAAGGGCCCCTCTATCGTGAATTGCGCATTGCTTTCAAGATGGAAAATTGCTTTTTTAAATTTGCGAATTCTTGGGAAATCTGTAATGTTTCTAACGTCCTAGAGAGTTCTTTTGACAAATTGGCCTAATAAATATGAATTGGGAATTGTTTAAATGCTTGTAAATAGTTCTTTAGAACTTTCCGGTCACTTTGGAATTATGGAATGCATCAAGTATCACAGAATGTTCTTTGGACAATCAGGCTTCATCCTTATGAATTGCAAATTATTTCAATGCGTGTAAATTTCTTCTCTGTAATTTGAGGTTTCTCTTGGATTAGGGAATATTTAAGCATCGCAAAGTGTTGTTTCGACAAGCAGGCCTGAATATAGAGAATAGCGCATTGTTTCAATGCTTGTAAATGGCTTTTCTGTAATTGCAATTTCCCTGGAATTGAGGAATATTTTAAGCATGGCAAAGAGTTCTTTCGACATACTGACCTCTCTGGAGAGAATTGGGCATAGTTTTAATCCTTCTGAACAACAATTTTTTTTAATTTTCAGTTTCTTGGGAATAGTATAATTTTTAAGCATTGCAATGTCTTCTATGGACAAAGGGGCCCCTCTATCATGAATTGCGCATTGCTTCCAAGATGGAAAATTGCTTTTCTCAAACTTGCGGCTTCTTGGGAATTCTGTAATATTTCAAACGTCCTAGACTGTTCTTTTGACAAATTGGCCTAATCAATATGAATGGGGAATTGTTTCAATGCTTGTAAATAGCTCTTTAAAACTTTCCGGTCACTTTGGAATTATGGAATGCATCAAGCATCACAGACTGTTCTTTGGACCAATAGGCTGCAACATGATGAATTGCGCATTGTTTAATTGCTTGTAAATTTCTTCTCTGTAATTTGCGGTTTCATTGGGATTAAGGAATGTTTAAACATTGCAACGTGTTGTTTCGACAAGCAGGCCTCAATATAGCGAATAGCGCATTGTTTGAATGCTTGTAAATGGTTTTTCTATAATTTGCTATTTCTTTGGAATTAAGGATTATTTTAAGTGTGGCAAAGAGCTCTTTCGACAAACTGACCTCTCTATAGAGAATTGAGCACAGTTTTAATCCTTCAAAACAAATATTTTGAAATTTGCAGTTTCTTGGGAATTCCATAATTTTTTAGCATCGCAATGTCTTCTTTGGACAAAGGGGCCCCTATATCGTGAATTGCGCATTGCTGCCAAGATGGAAAATTGCTTTTCTAAATTTTACGGCTTCTTAGGAAATCTGTAATGTTTCTGACGTCCTAGAGTGTTCTTTTGACAAATTGGCCTAATCAATATGAATTGGGAATTGTTTCAATTCTTGTAAATAGCTCTTTAGAAATTTCCGGTCTCTTTGGAATTATGAAATGCATAAAGCATCACAGACTGTTCTTTGGACAAACAGGCTTCATCCTTATGAAATGCGAATTATTTCAATGCTTGTAAATTTCTTCTCTGTAATTTGCGGTTTCATGGGGATTAGGGAATGTTTAAGCATCGCAAAGTGTTGTTTCGACAAGCAGGCCTCAATATAAAGAATAGCGAATTGTTTCAATGCTTGTAAATGGCTTTTCTGTAATTTGCAATTTCTTTGGAATTAAGTAATAATTTGAGTGTGAAAAAGAGCTATAACGGCAAACTGACCTCGCTTACGACAATTGGGCACAGTTTTAATACTTCTAAACAACTATTTTGAAATTTGCGGTTTCTTGGGAATTGTATAATCTTTTAGCATCGCAATGTCTTGTATGGACAAAGGGGTTCCTCTATCGTGGATTGCGCATTGTTTTCAAGATTGAAAATTGCTTTTCTAAAATTTGCGGCTTCTTCTGAAATCTGAAATGTTTCTAACGTCCTAGAGTGTTCTTTTGACAAATTCGCATAATCAATATGAATTGGGAATTGTTTCAATTCTTGTAAATAGCTCTTTAGAAATTTCCGGTCTCTTTGGGATTATGAAATGCATAAAGCATCAAAGACTGTTCTTTGGACAAACAGGCTTGATCATGATGAATTGTGCATTGTTTCAATGCTTGTAAATTTCTTCTCTGTAATTTGAGGTTTCTCTTTTATTAGGGAAAGTTTAAGCATCGCAAAGTGTTGTTTCGACAAATAGGCCTCAATATAGAGAATAGCGCATTGTTTCAATGCTTGTAAATGGCTTTTCTGTAATTGCAATTTCCCTGGAATTGAGGAATATTTTAAGCATGGCAAAGAGTTTCTTCAACATACTGACCTCTCTGGAGAGAATTGGGCACAGTTTTAATCCTTCAAAATAGCTTTTTTGAAATTGGCTGTTTCTTGGGAATTCTATAATTTTTTATTATCGCAAAGTCTTCTATGGACAAAGGGGCCCCTCTATCGTGAATTGCGCATTGCTTCCACGATGGAAAATTGCTTTTCTAAAATTTGCAGCTTCTTGGGAATTCTGTAATGTTTCAAACGTCCTATAGTGTTCTTTCGACAAATTGGCCAAATCAATATGAACTCGGAATTGATTCAATGCTTTTGAATAGCTCTTCAGAAATTTCCGGTCTCTTTGGAAATATGGAATGCATAAAGCATCACAGAATGGTCTTTGGACAAACAGGCTTCATCATTATGAATTGCGAATTATTTCAATGCTTGTAAATTTCTTCTCTGTAAATTGTGGTTTCTTTGGAATTAGGGAAATGTTTGAGTATTGCAAAGTGTTGTTTCGACAAGCAGGCCTCAAAATAGAGAATAGTGCATTGTTTCAATGCTTGTAAATGGCTTTTCTGTAATTGCAATTTCCCTGGAATTGAGGAATATTTTAAGCATGGCAAAGAATTTCTTCAACATACTGACCTCTCTGGAGAGAATTGGGCACAGTTTGAATCCTTCTGAACAACTATTTTTAAATTTGCAGTTTCTTGGGAATTGTATAACTTTTTTGTTTCGCAATGTCTTCTATGGACAAAGAGGCCCCTCTATCGTGAATTGCGCATTGTTTCCACGATGGAAATTGCTCTTCTAAAATTTGAGGCTTCTTGGGAATTCTGTAATGTTTTAAACGTCCTAGAGTGTTCTTTTGACAAATTGGCGTAATCAATATGAATTGGGAATTGTTTCAATGCTTGTAGATTGCTCTTTAGAAATTTCTGTCTCTTTGGAAATATGGAATGCATAAAGCATTACAAAGTGTTCTTTGGACAAACAGAATTTATTCTTATGAATTGCGCATTATTTCAATGCTTGTAAATTTCTTCTCTGTAATTTGCGGTTTCTTTGGGATTAGGGAATGTTTAAGCATCGCAAAGTGTTGTTTTGACAAGTAGGCCTCAATATAGAGAATTGCAAATTGTTTCAATGCTTGTAAACGGCTTTTTTGTAATTTGCGATTTCTTTGGAATTAAGGCATATTTTAGGCAAGGCAAAGAGCTCTTTCGATAAACTGACCTCTCTATAGAGAATTGGGCACAGTTTTAATCCTTCTAAAACACTATTTTGAAATTTGCTGTTTCTTGGGAATTCTATAATTTTTTAGGATGGCAAGGTCTTCTATGGACAAAGGGGCCCCTCTATCGTGAATTGCGCATTGCTTCAAAGGTGGAAAATTGCTTTTCTAAAATTTGCGGCTTCTTTGGAATTCTGTAATGTTTCAAACGTCCTAGACTGTTCTTTTGACAAATTGGCCTAATCAATATGAATGGGGAATTGTTTCAATGCTTGTAAATAGCTCTTTAGAACTTTCCGGTCACTTTGGAATTATGGAATGCATCAAGCATCACAGACTGTTCTTTGGACCAATAGGCTTCAACATGATGAATTGCGCATTGTTCAATTGCTTGTAAATTTCTTCTCTGTAATTTGCGGTTTCATTGGGATTAAGGAATGTTTAAACATTGCAACGTGTTGTTTCGACAAGCAGGCCTCAATATTGCGAATAGCGCATTGTTTGAATGCTTGTAAATGGCTTTTCTATAATTTGCTATTTCTTTGGAATTAAGGATCATTTTAAGTGTGGCAAAGAGCTCTTTCGACAAACTGACCACTCTATAGAGAATTGAGCAGAGTTTTAATCCTTCAAAACAACTATTTTGAAATTTGCGTTTCTTGGGAATTCCATAATTTTTTAGCATCGCAATGTCTTCTTTGGACAAAGGGGCCCCTCTATCGTGAATGGCGCATTGCTGCCAAGATGGAAAATTGCTTTTCTAAATTTTGCGGCTTCTTAGGAAATCTGTAATGTTTTTGACGTCCTAGAGTGTTCTTTTGACAAATTGGCCAAATCAATATGAAGTGGGAATTGTTTCAATGCTTGTGAATAGCTCTTTAGAAATTTCATTTATCTTTGGAAATATGGAATGCATAAAGCATCACAGAGTGTTCTTTGGACAAACAGGCTTCATCCTTATAAATTGCGAATTATTTCAATGCGTGTAAATTTCTTCTCTGTTAATAGTGGTTTCTTTGGGATTAGGGAAATGTTTAAGCATCGCAAAGTGTTGTTTCGACAAGCAGGCCTCAATATAGAGAATTGCGGATTGTTTCAATGCTTGTAAATGGCTCTTCTGTAATTTGCGATTTCTTTGGAATTGAGGAATATTTTAAGCATGGCAAAGAGCTCTTTCGACAAAATTACCTCTCTAGAGAGAATTGGGCACAGTTTTAATCCTTCTAAACAACTATTTTGAAATTTGCGGTTTCTTGAGAATTGTATAATTTTTTAGCATCGCAATGTCTTCTATGGACAAAGGGGCCCATCTATCGTGAATTGTGCATTGCTTCCAAGATGGAAAATCGCTTTTCTAAAATTTGAGGATTCTTTGGATTTCTGTAATGTTTCAAACGTCCTAGAGTGTTCTTTTGACAAATTGGCCTAATCAATATGAATTGGGAATTGTTTTAATGACTGTTAATAGCTCTTTAGAAATTTCCAGTCTCTTTGGAAATATGGAATGCATAAAGCATCACAGAGTGTTCTTTGGACGACAGGTTTCATTCTTATGAATTGAGCGTTATTTCAATGCTTGTATATTTCTTCTCTGTAATTTGCGGTTTCTTATGGATTAGGGAATGTTTAAGCATCGCAAAGTGTTGTTTCGACAAGTAGGCCTCAATATAGAGGATTGCGAATTGTTTCAATGCTTGTAAATGGCTTTTCTGTAATTGCAATTTCCCTGGAATTGAGGAATATTTTAAGCATGGCAAAGAGTTCTTTCGACATACTGACCTCTCTGGCAGAATTGGGCATAGTTTTAATCCTTCTGAACAACAATTTTTTTTAATTTTCAGTTTCTTGGGATAGTATAATTTTTAAGCATCGCAATGTCTTCTATGGACAAAGGGGCCCCTCTATCATGAATTGCGCATTGCTTCCAAGATGGAAAATTGCTTTTCTCAAACTTGCGGCTTCTTGGGAATTCTGTAATATTTCAAACGTCCTAGACTGTTCTTTTGACAAATTGGCCTAATCAATATGAATGGGGAATTGTTTCAATGCTTGTAAATAGCTCTTTAGAACTTTCCGGTCACTTTGGAATTATGGAATGCATCAAGCATCACAGACTGTTCTTTGGACCAATAGGCTGCAACATGATGAATTGCGCATTGTTTAATTGCTTGTAAATTTCTTCTCTGTAATTTGCGGTTTCATTGGGATTAAGGAATGTTTAAACATTGCAACGTGTTGTTTCGACAAGCAGGCCTCAATATAGCGAATAGCGCATTGTTTGAATGCTTGTAAATGGCTTTTCTATAATTTGCTATTTCTTTGGAATTAAGGATTATTTTAAGTGTGGCAAAGAGCTCTTTCGACAAACTGACCTCTCTATAGAGAATTGAGCACAGTTTTAATCCTTCAAAACAAATATTTTGAAATTTGCGGTTTCTTGGGAATTCCATAATTTTTTAGCATCGCAATGTCTTCTTTGGACAAAGGGGCCCCTATATCGTGAATTGCGCATTGCTGCCAAGATGGAAAATTGCTTTTCTAAATTTTACGGCTTCTTAGGAAATCTGTAATGTTTCTGACGTCCTAGAGTGTTCTTTTGACAAATTGGCCTAATCAATATGAATTGGGAATTGTTTCAATTCTTGTAAATAGCTTCTTTAGAAATTTCCGGTCTCTTTGGAATTATGAAATGCATAAAGCATCACAGACTGTTCTTTGGACAAACAGGCTTCATCCTTATGAATTGCGAATTATTTCAATGCTTGTAAATTTCTTCTCTGTAATTTGCGGTTTCATGGGGATTAGGGAATGTTTAAGCATCGCAAAGTGTTGTTTCGACAAGCAGGCCTCAATATAAAGAATAGCGCATTGTTTCAATGCTTGTAAATGGCTTTTCTGTAATTTGCAATTTCTTTGGAATTAAGGAATAATTTGAGTGTGAAAAAGAGCTATAACGGCAAACTGACCTCGCTTACGACAATTGGGCACAGTTTTAATACTTCTAAACAACTATTTTGAAATTTGCGGTTTCTTGGGAATTGTATAATCTTTTAGCATCGCAATGTCTTGTATGGACAAAGGGGTTCCTCTATCGTGGATTGCGCATTGTTTTCAAGATTGAAAATTGCTTTTCTAAAATTTGCGGCTTCTTCTGAAATCTGTAATGTTTCTAACGTCCTAGAGTGTTCTTTTGACAAATTCGCATAATCAATATGAATTGGGAATTGTTTCAATTCTTGTAAATAGCTCTTTAGAAATTTCCGGTCTCTTTGGAATTATGAAATGCATAAAGCATCAAAGACTGTTCTCTGGACAAACAGGCTTGATCATGATGAATTGTGCATTGTTTCAATGCTTGTAAATTTCTTCTCTGTAATTTGAGGTTTCTCTTGGATTAGGGAATGTTTAAGCATCGCAAAGTGTTGTTTCGACAAATAGGCCTCAATATAGAGAATAGCGCATTGTTTCAATGCTTGTAAATGGCTTTTCTGTAATTGCAATTACCCTGGAATTGAGGAATATTTTAAGCATGGCAAAGAGTTTCTTCAACATACTGACCTCTCTGGAGAGAATTGGGCACAGTTTTAATCCTTCAAAATAGCTTTTTTGAAATTGGCTGTTTCTTGGGAATTCTATAATTTTTTATTATCGCAAAGTCTTCTATGGACAAAGGGGCCCCTCTATCGTGAATTGCGCATTGCTTCCACGATGGAAAATTGCTTTTCTAAAATTTGCAGCTTCTTGGGAATTCTGTAATGTTTCAAACGTCCTATAGTGTTCTTTCGACAAATTGGCCAAATCAATATGAACTCGCAATTGATTCAATGCTTTTGAATAGCTCTTCAGAAATTTCCGGTCTCTTTGGAAATATGGAATGCATAAAGCATCACAGAATGGTCTTTGGACAAACAGGCTTCATCATTATGAATTGCGAATTATTTCAATGCTTGTAAATTTCTTCTCTGTAAATTGTGGTTTCTTTGGAATTAGGGAAATGTTTGAGTATTGCAAAGTGTTGTTTCGACAAGCAGGCCTCAAAATAGAGAATAGCGCATTGTTTCAATGCTTGTAAATGGCTTTTCTGTAATTGCAATCGCCCTGGAATTGAGGAATATTTTAAGCATGGCAAAGAATTTCTTCAACATACTGACCTCTCTGGAGAGAATTGGGCACAGTTTTAATCTTTCTGAACAACTATTTTTAAATTTGCAGTTTCTTGGGAATTGTATAATTTTTTTGTTTCGCAATGTCTTCTATGGACAAAGAGGCCCCTCTATCGTGAATTGCGCATTGTTTCCACGATGGAAATTGCTCTTCTAAAATTTGAGGCTTCTTGGGAATTCTGTAATGTTTTAAACGTCCTAGAGTGTTCTTTTGACAAATTGGCGTAATCAATATGAATTGGGAATTGTTTCAATGATTGTAGATCGCTCTTTAGAAATTTCTGTCTCTTTGGAAATATGGAATGCATAAAGCATTACAAAGTGTTCTTTGGACAAACAGAATTTATTCTTATGAATTGCGCATTATTTCAATGCTTGTAAATTTCTTCTCTGTAATTTGCAGTTTCTTTGGGATTAGGGAATGTTTAAGCATCGCAAAGTGTTGTTTTGACAAGTAGGCCTCAATATAGAGAATTGCGAATTGTTTCAATGCTTGTAAACGGCTTTTTTGTAATTTGCGATTTCTTTGGAATTAAGGCATATTTTAGGCAAGGCAAAGAGCTCTTTCGATAAACTGACCTCTCTATAGAGAATTGGGCACAGTTTTAATCCTTCTAAAACACTATTTTGAAATTTGCGGTTTCTTGGGAATTCCATAATTTTTTAGCATCGCAATGTCTTCTTTGGACAAAGGGGCCCCTCTATCGTGAATGGCGCATTGCTGCCAAGATGGAAAATTGCTTTTCTAAATTTTGCGGCTTCTTAGGAAATCTGTAATGTTTTTGACGTCCTAGAGTGTTCTTTTGACAAATTGGCCAAATCAATATGAAGTGGGAATTGTTTCAATGCTTGTGAATAGCTCTTTAGAAATTTCAGGTGTCTTTGGAAATATGGAATGCATAAAGCATCACAGAGTGTTTTTTGGACAAACAGGCTTCATCCTTATAAATTGCGAATTATTTCAATGCGTGTAAATTTCTTCTCTGTAAATAGTGGTTTCTTTGGGATTAGGGAAATGTTTAAGCATCGCAAAGTGTTGTTTCGACAAGCAGGCCTCAATATAGAGAATTGCGGATTGTTTCAATGCTTGTAAATGGCTCTTCTGTAATTTGCGATTTCTTTGGAATTGAGGAATATTTTAAGCATGGCAAAGAGCTCTTTCGACAAAATTACCTCTATAGAGAGAATTGGGCACAGTTTTAATCCTTCTAAACAACTATTTTGAAATTTGTAGTTTCTTGAGAATTGTATAATTTTTTAGCATCGCAATGTCTTCTATGGACAAAGGGGCCCATCTATCGTGAATTGTGCATTGCTTCCAAGATGGAAAATCGCTTTTTTAAAATTTGAGGATTCTTTGGATTTCTGTAATGTTTCAAACGTCCTAGAGTGTTCTTTTGACAAATTGGCCTAATCAATATGAATTGGGAATTGTTTCAATGACTGTAAATAGCTCTTTAGAAATTTCCGGTCTCTTTGGAAATATGGAATGCATAAAGCATCACAGAGTGTTCTTTGGACGACAGGTTTCATTCTTATGAATTGCGCGTTATTTCAATGCTTGTATATTTCTTCTCTGTAATTTGCGGTTTCTTATGGATTAGGGAATGTTTAAGCATCGCAAAGTGTTGTTTCGACAAGTAGGCCTCAATATAGAGGATTGCGAATTGTTTCAATGCTTGTAAATGGCTTTTCTGTAATTTGCGATTTCTTTGGAATTGAGGAAAATTTTAAGCATGCCAAAGAGCTCTTTCGACAAACTGACCTCTCTAGAGAGAATTGGGCACAGTTTTAATCCTTCAAAACAGCTTTTTTGAAATTTGCTGTTTCTTGGGAATTGTATAATTTTTTAGCATCGCAATGTCTTTTATGGACAAAAGAGCCCCTCTATCGTGAATTGCGCATTGCTTCCAAGATGGAAAATTGCTTTTCTAAAATTTGCGGAATCTTGGGAAATCTGTAATGTTTCTAACGTCCTAGAGAGTACTTTTGACAAATTGGCCTAATCAATATGAATTGGGAATTGTTCCAATGCTTGTAAATAGCTCTTTAGAAATTTCGGTCTCTTTGGAATTATGGAATGTATCAAGCATCACAGAGTGTTCTCTGGACCAACAGGCTTCATTCTTATGAATTGCACATTATTTTAATGCTTGTAAATTTCTTCTCTGTAATTTGCGGTTTCTGTGGAATTAGGGAATGTTTAAGCATCGCAAAGTGTTATTCCAACAAGCAGGGCTAAATATAGAGAATTGCGCCTTGTTTCAATGCTTGTAAATGGCCTTTCTGTAATTTGCCATTTGTTTGGAATTAAGGAATATTTAAGCAAGGCAAAGAGCATTTTCGACATACTGACCTCTCTATTGAGAATTGGGCACAGTTTTTATCCTTCAAAACAGCTATTTTGAAATTTGCTGTTTCTTGGGAATTCTATAATTTTTTAGCAAGGCAATGTCTTCTATGGACTAAAGGGCCCCTCTATCGTGAATTGCGCATTGCTTTCAAGATGGAAAATTGCTTTTTTAAATTTGCGAATTCTTGGGAAATCTGTAATGTTTCTAACGTCCTAGAGAGTTCTTTTGACAAATTGGCCTAATAAATATGAATTGGGAATTGTTTAAATGCTTGTAAATAGTTCTTTAGAACTTTCCGGTCACTTTGGAATTATGGAATGCATCAAGTATCACAGAATGTTCTTTGGACAATCAGGCTTCATCCTTATGAATTGCAAATTATTTCAATGCGTGTAAATTTCTTCTCTGTAATTTGAGGTTTCTCTTGGATTAGGGAATATTTAAGCATCGCAAAGTGTTGTTTCGACAAGCAGGCCTCAATATAGCGAATAGCGCATTGTTTCAATGCTTGTAAATGGCTTTTCTATAATTTGCTATTTCTTTGGAATTAAGGATTATTTTAAGTGTGGCAAAGAGCTCTTTCGACAAACTGACCTCTCTATAGAGAATTGAGCACAGTTTAAATCCTTCAAAACAAATATTTTGAAATTTGCGGTTTCTTGGGAATTCCATAATTTTTTAGCATCGCAATGTCTTCTTTGGACAAAGGGGCCCCTCTATCGTGAATTGCGCATTGCTTCCACGATGGAAAATTGCTTTTCTAAAATTTGCAGCTTCTTGGGAATTCTGTAATGTTTCAAACGTCCTATAGTGTTCTTTCGACAAATTGGCCAAATCAATATGAACTCGGAATTGATTCAATGCTTTTGAATAGCTCTTCAGAAATTTCCGGTCTCTTTGGAAATATGGAATGCATAAAGCATCACAGAATGGTCTTTGGACAAACAGGCTTCATCATTATGAATTGCGAATTATTTCAATGCTTGTAAATTTCTTCTCTGTAAATTGTGGTTTCTTTGGAATTAGGGAAATGTTTGAGTATTGCAAAGTGTTGTTTCGACAAGCAGGCCTCAAAATAGAGAATAGTGCATTGTTTCAATGCTTGTAAATGGCTTTTCTGTAATTTGCGATTTCTTTGGAATTGAGGAAAATTTTAAGCATGCCAAAGAGCTCTTTCGACAAACTGACCTCTCTAGAGAGAATTGGGCACAGTTTTAATCCTTCAAAACAGCTTTTTTGAAATTTGCTGTTTCTTGGGAATTGTATAATTTTTTAGCATCGCAATGTCTTTTATGGACAAAAGAGCCCCTCTATCGTGAATTGCGCATTGCTTCCAAGATGGAAAATTGCTTTTCTAAAATTTGCGGAATCTTGGGAAATCTGTAATGTTTCTAACGTCCTAGAGAGTACTTTTGACAAATTGGCCTAATCAATATGAATTGGGAATTGTTCCAATGCTTGTAAATAGCTCTTTAGAAATTTCGGTCTCTTTGGAATTATGGAATGTATCAAGCATCACAGAGTGTTCTCTGGACCAACAGGCTTCATTCTTATGAATTGCACATTATTTTAATGCTTGTAAATTTCTTCTCTGTAATTTGCGGTTTCTGTGGAATTAGGGAATGTTTAAGCATCGCAAAGTGTTATTCCAACAAGCAGGGCTAAATATAGAGAATTGCGCCTTGTTTCAATGCTTGTAAATGGCCTTTCTGTAATTTGCCATTTGTTTGGAATTAAGGAATATTTAAGCAAGGCAAAGAGCATTTTCGACATACTGACCTCTCTATTGAGAATTGGGCACAGTTTTTATCCTTCAAAACAGCTATTTTGAAATTTGCTGTTTCTTGGGAATTCTATAATTTTTTAGCATTGCAATGTCTTCTATGGACTAAAGGGCCCCTCTATCGTGAATTGCGCATTGCTTTCAAGATGGAAAATTGCTTTTTTAAATTTGCGAATTCTTGGGAAATCTGTAATGTTTCTAACGTCCTAGAGAGTTCTTTTGACAAATTGGCCTAATAAATATGAATTGGGAATTGTTTAAATGCTTGTAAATAGTTCTTTAGAACTTTCCGGTCACTTTGGAATTATGGAATGCATCAAGTATCACAGAATGTTCTTTGGACAATCAGGCTTCATCCTTATGAATTGCAAATTATTTCAATGCGTGTAAATTTCTTCTCTGTAATTTGAGGTTTCTCTTGGATTAGGGAATATTTAAGCATCGCAAAGTGTTGTTTCGACAAGCAGGCCTTAATATAGAGAATAGCGCATTGTTTCAATGCTTGTAAATGGCTTTTCTGTAATTGCAATTTCCCTGGAATTGAGGAATATTTTAAGCATGGCAAAGAGTTCTTTCGACATACTGACCTCTCTGGAGAGAATTGGGCACAGTTTTAATCCTTCTGAACAACAATTTTTTTTAATTTTCAGTTTCTTTGGAATAGTATAATTTTTAAGCATCGCAATGTCTTCTATGGACAAAGGGGCCCCTCTATCATGAATTGCGCATTGCTTCCAAGATGGAAAATTGCTTTTCTCAAACTTGCGGCTTCTTGGGAATTCTGTAATATTTCAAACGTCCTAGACTGTTCTTTTGACAAATTGGCCTAATCAATATGAATGGGGAATTGTTTCAATGCTTGTAAATAGCTCTTTAGAACTTTCCGGTCACTTTGGAATTATGGAATGCATCAAGCATCACAGACTGTTCTTTGGACCAATAGGCTTCAACATGATGAATTGCGCATTGTTTAATTGCTTGTAAATTTCTTCTCTGTAATTTGCGGTTTCATTGGGATTAAGGAATATTTAAACATTGCAACGTGTTGTTTCGACAAGCAGGCCTCAATATAGCGAATAGCGCATTGTTTCAATGCTTGTAAATGGCTTTTCTATAATTTGCTATTTCTTTGGAATTAAGGATTATTTTAAGTGTGGCAAAGAGCTCTTTCGACAAACTGACCTCTCTATAGAGAATTGAGCACAGTTTAAATCCTTCAAAACAAATATTTTGAAATTTGCGGTTTCTTGGGAATTCCATAATTTTTTAGCATCGCAATGTCTTCTTTGGACAAAGGGGCCCCTATATCGTGAATTGCGCATTGCTGCCAAGATGGAAAATTGCTTTTCTAAATTTTACGGCTTCTTAGGAAATCTGTAATGTTTCTGACGTCCTAGAGTGTTCTTTTGACAAATTGGCCTAATCAATATGAATTGGGAATTGTTTCAATTCTTGTAAATAGCTCTTTAGAAATTTCCGGTCTCTTTGGAATTATGAAATGCATAAAGCATCACAGACTGTTCTTTGGACAAACAGGCTTCATCCTTATGAATTGCGAATTATTTCAATGCTTGTAAATTTCTTCTCTGTAATTTGCGGTTTCATGGGGATTAGGGAATGTTTAAGCATCGCAAAGTGTTGTTTCGACAAGCAGGCCTCAATATGAAGAATAGCGCATTGTTTCAATGCTTGTAAATGGCTTTTCTGTAATTTGCAATTTCTTTGGAATTAAGGAATAATTTGAGTGTGAAAAAGAGCTATAACGGCAAACTGACCTCGCTTACGACAATTGGGCACAGTTTTAATACTTCTAAACAACTATTTTGAAATTTGCGGTTTCTTGGGAATTGTATAATCTTTTAGCATCGCAATGTCTTGTATGGACAAAGGGGTTCCTCTATCGTGGATTGCGCATTGTTTTCAAGATTGAAAATTGCTTTTCTAAAATTTGCGGCTTCTTCTGAAATCTGTAATGTTTCTAACGTCCTAGAGTGTTCTTTTGACAAATTCGCATAATCAATATGAATTGGGAATTGTTTCAATTCTTGTAAATAGCTCTTTAGAAATTTTCGGTCTCTTTGGAATTATGAAATGCATAAAGCATCAAAGACTGTTCTTTGGACAAACAGGCTTGATCATGATGAATTGTGCATTGTTTCAATGCTTGTAAATTTCTTCTCTGTAATTTGAGGTTTCTCTTGGATTAGGGAATGTTTAAGCATCGCAAAGTGTTGTTTCGACAAATAGGCCTCAATATAGAGAATAGCGCATTGTTTCAATGCTTGTAAATGGCTTTTCTGTAATTGAAATTTCCCTGGAATTGAGGAATATTTTAAGCATGGCAAATAGTTTCTTCAACATACTGACCTCTCTGGAGAGAATTGGGCACAGTTTTAATCCTTCTGAACAACTATTTTTAAATTTGCAGTTTTTTGGGAATTGTATAATTTTTTTGTTTCGCAATGTCTTCTATGGACAAAGAGGCCCCTCTATCGTGAATTGCACATTGCTTCCACGATGGAAATTGCTCTTCTAAAATTTGAGGCTTCTTGGGAATTCTGTAATGTTTTAAACGTCCTAGAGTGTTCTTTTGACAAATTGGCCTAATCAATATGAATTGGGAATTGTTTCAATGCTTGTAAATCGCTCTTTAGAAATTTCTGTCTCTTTGGAAATATGGAATTCATAAGGCATTAAAAAGTTTCTTTGGACAAACAGGATTTATTCTTATGAATTGCGCATTATTTGAATGCTTGTAAATTTCTTCTCTGTAATTTGCGGTTTCTTTGGGATTAGGGAATGTTTAAGCATCGCAAAGTGTTGTTTTGACAAGTAGGCCTCAATATAGAGAATTGCGAATTGTTTCAATGCTTGTAAACGGCTTTTTTGTAATTTGCGATTTCTTTGGAATTAAGGCATATTTTAGGCAAGGCAAAGAGCTCTTTCGATAAACTGACCTCTCTATAGAGAATTGGGCACAGTTTTAATCCTTCAAAATAGCTTTTTTGAAATTGGCTGTTTCTTGGGAATTCTATAATTTTTTATTATCGCAAAGTCTTCTATGGACAAAGGGGCCCCTCTATCGTGAATTGCGCATTGCTTCCACGATGGAAAATTGCTTTTCTAAAATTTGCAGCTTCTTGGGAATTCTGTAATGTTTCAAACGTCCTATAGTGTTCTTTCGACAAATTGGCCAAATCAATATGAATGGGGAATTGTTTCAATGCTTGTAAATTTCTTCTCTGTAAATTGTGGTTTCTTTGGAATTAGGGAAATGTTTGAGTATTGCAAAGTGTTGTTTCGACAAGCAGGCCTCAAAATAGAGAATAGCGCATTGTTTCAATGCTTGTAAGTGGCTTTTCTGTAATTGCAATTTCCCTGGAATTGAGGAATATTTTAAGCATGGCAAAGAATTTCTTCAACATACTGACCTCTCTGGAGAGAATTGGGCACAGTTTTAATCCTTCTGAACAACTATTTTTAAATTTGCAGTTTCTTGGGAATTGTATAATTTTTTTGTTTCGCAATTTCTTCTATGGACAAAGAGGCCCCTCTATCGTGAATTGCGCATTGTTTCCACGATGGAAATTGCTCTTCTAAAATTTGAGGCTTCTTGGGAATTCTGTAATGTTTTAAACGTCCTAGAGTGTTCTTTTGACAAATTGGCGTAATCAATATGAATTGGGAATTGTTTCAATGCTTGTAGATCGCTCTTTAGAAATTTCTGTCTCTTTGGAAATATGGAATGCATAAAGCATTACAAAGTGTTCTTTGGACAAACAGAATTTATTCTTATGAATTGCGCATTATTTCAATGCTTGTAAATTTCTTCTCTGTAATTTGCGGTTTCTTTGGGATTAGGGAATGTTTAAGCATCGCAAAGTGTTGTTTTGACAAGTAGGCCTCAATATAGAGAATTGCGAATTGTTTCAATGCTTGTAAACGGCTTTTTTGTAATTTGCGATTTCTTTGGAATTAAGGCATATTTTAGGCAAGGCAAAGAGCTCTTTCGATAAACTGACCTCTCTATAGAGAATTGGGCACAGTTTTAATCCTTCTAAAACACTATTTTGAAATTTGCTGTTTCTTGGGAATTCTATAATTTTTTAGGATGGCAAGGTCTTCTATGGACAAAGGGGCCCCTCTATCATGAATTGCGCATTGCTTCAAAGGTGGAAAATTGCTTTTCTAAAATTTGCGGCTTCTTTGGAATTCTGTAATGTTTCAAACGTCCTAGACTGTTCTTTTGACAAATTGGCCTAATCAATATGAATGGGGAATTGTTTCAATGCTTGTAAATAGCTCTTTAGAACTTTCCGGTCACTTTGGAATTATGGAATGCATCAAGCATCACAGACTGTTCTTTGGACCAATAGGCTTCAGCATGATGAATTGCGCATTGTTCAATTGCTTGTAAATTTCTTCTCTGTAATTTGCGGTTTCATTGGGATTAAGGAATGTTTAAACATTGCAACGTGTTGTTTCGACAAGCAGGCCTCAATATAGCGAATAGCGCATTGTTTGAATGCTTGTAAATGGCTTTTCTATAATTTGCTATTTCTTTGGAATTAAGGATCATTTTAAGTGTGGCAAAGAGCTCTTTCGACAAACTGACCACTCTATAGAGAATTGAGCAGAGTTTTAATCCTTCAAAACAACTATTTTGAAATTTGCGGTTTCTTGGGAATTCAATAATTTTCTAGCATCGCAATGTCTTCTTTGGACAAAGGGGCCCCTCTATCGTGATTGGCGCATTGCTGCCAAGATGGAAAATTGCTTTTCTAAATTTTGCGGCTTCTTAGGAAATCTGTAATGTTTTTGACGTCCTAGAGTGTTCTTTTGACAAATTGGCCAAATCAATATGAAGTGGGAATTGTTTCAATGCTTGTGAATAGCTCTTTAGAAATTTCAGGTGTCTTTGGAAATATGGAATGCATAAAGCATCACAGAGTGTTCTTTGGACAAACAGGCTTCATCCTTATAAATTGCGAATTATTTCAATGCGTGTAAATTTCTTCTCTGTAAATAGTGGTTTCTTTGGGATTAGGGAAATGTTTAAGCATCGCAAAGTGTTGTTTCGACAAGCAGGCCTCAATATAGAGAATTGCGGATTGTTTCAATGCTTGTAAATGGCTCTTCTGTAATTTGCGATTTCTTTGGAATTGAGGAATATTTTAAGCATGGCAAAGAGCTCTTTCGACAAAATTACCTCTCTAGAGAGAATTGGGCACAGTTTTAATCCTTCTAAACAACTATTTTGAAATTTGCGGTTTCTTGAGAATTGTATAATTTTTTAGCATCGCAATGTCTTCTATGGACAAAGGGGCCCATCTATCGTGAATTGTGCATTGCTTCCAAGATGGAAAATCGCTTTTCTAAAATTTGAGGATTCTTTGGATTTCTGTAATGTTTCAAACGTCCTAGAGTGTTCTTTTGACAAATTGGCCTAATCAATATGAATTGGGAATTGTTTCAATGACTGTAAATAGCTCTTTAGAAATTTCCAGTCTCTTTGGAAATATGGAATGCATAAAGCATCACAGAGTGTTCTTTGGACGACAGGTTTCATTCTTATGAATTGCGCGTTATTTCAATGCTTGTATATTTCTTCTCTGTAATTTGCGGTTTCTTATGGATTAGGGAATGTTTAAGCATCGCAAAGTGTTGTTTCGACAAGTAGGCCTCAATATAGAGGATTGCGAATTGTTTCAATGCTTGTAAATGGCTTTTCTGTAATTTGCGATTTCTTTGGAATTGAGGAAAATTTTAAGCATGCCAAAGAGCTCTTTCGACAAACTGACCTCTCTAGAGAGAATTGGGCACAGTTTTAATCCTTCAAAACAGCTTTTTTGAAATTTGCTGTTTCTTGGGAATTGTATAATTTTTTAGCATCGCAATGTCTTTAATGGACAAAAGAGCCCCTCTATCGTGAATTGCGCATTGCTTCCAAGATGGAAAATTGCTTTTCTAAAATTTGCGGAATCTTGGGAAATCTGTAATGTTTCTAACGTCCTAGAGAGTTCTTTTGACAAATTGGCCTAATCAATATGAATTGGGAATTGTTCCAATGCTTGTAAATAGCTCTTTAGAAATTTCGGTCTCTTCGCAATTATGGAATGTATCAAGCATCACACAGTGTTCTCTGGACCAACAGGCTTCATTCTTATGAATTGCACATTATTTTAATGCTTGTAAATTTCTTCTCTGTAATTTGCGGATTCTGTGGAATTAGGGAATGTTTAAGCATCGCAAAGTGTTATTCCAACAAGCAGGGCTAAATATAGAGAATTGCGCCTTGTTTCAATGCTTGTAATTGGCCTTTCTGTAATTTGCCATTTGTTTGGAATTAAGGAATATTTAAGCAAGGCAAAGAGCATTTTCGACAAACTGACCTCTCTATTGAGAATTGGGCACAGTTTTTATCCTTCAAAACAGCTATTTTGAAATTTGCTGTTTCTTGGGAATTCTATAATTTTTTAGCATTGCAATGTCTTCTATGGACAAAAGGGCCCCTCTATCGTGAATTGCGCATTGCTTTCAAGATGGAAAATTGCTTTTTTAAATTTGCGAATTCTTGGGAAATCTGTAATGTTTCTAACGTCCTAGAGAGTTCTTTTGACAAATTGGCCTAATAAATATGAATTGGGAATTGTTTAAATGCTTGTAAATAGTTCTTTAGAACTTTCCGGTCACTTTGGAATTATGGAATGCATCAAGTATCACAGAATGTTCTTTGGACAATCAGGCTTCATCCTTATGAATTGCAAATTATTTCAATGCGTGTAAATTTCTTCTCTGTAATTTGAGGTTTCTCTTGGATTAGGGAATATTTAAGCATCGCAAAGTGTTGTTTCGACAAGCAGGCCTCAATATAGAGAATAGCGCATTGTTTCAATGCTTGTAAATGGCTTTTCTGTAATTGCAATTTCCCTGGAATTGAGGAATATTTTAAGCATGGCAAAGAGTTCTTTCGACATACTGACCTCTCTGGAGAGAATTGGGCACAGTTTTAATCCTTCTGAACAACAATTTTTTTAAATTTTCAGTTTCTTGGGAATAGTATAATTTTTAAGCATCGCAATGTCTTCTATGGACAAAGGGGCCCCTCTATCATGAATTGCGCATTGCTTCCAAGATGGAAAATTGCTTTTCTCAAACTTGCGGCTTCTTGGGAATTCTGTAATATTTCAAACGTCCTAGACTGTTCTTTTGACAAATTGGCCTAATCAATATGAATGGGGAATTGTTTCAATGCTTGTAAATAGCTCTTTAGAACTTTCCGGTCACTTTGGAATTATGGAATGCATCAAGCATCACAGACTGTTCTTTGGACCAAGAGGCTTCAACATGATGAATTGCGCATTGTTCAATTGCTTGTAAATTTCTTCTCTGTAATTTGCGGTTTCATTGGGATTAAGGAATGTTTAAACATTGCAACGTGTTGTTTCGACAAGCAGGCCTCAATATAGCGAATAGCGCATTGTTTCAATGCTTGTAAATGGCTTTTCTATAATTTGCTATTTCTTTGGAATTAAGGATTATTTTAAGTGTGGCAAAGAGCTCTTTCGACAAACTGACCTCTCTATAGAGAATTGAGCACAGTTTTAATCCTTCAAAACAAATATTTTGAAATTTCCGGTTTCTTGGGAATTCCATAATTTTTTAGCATCGCAATGTCTTCTTTGGACAAAGGGGCCCCTCTATCGTGATTGGCGCATTGCTGCCAAGATGGAAAATTGCTTTTCTAAATTTTGCGGCTTCTTAGGAAATCTGTAATGTTTTTGACGTCCTAGAGTGTTCTTTTGACAAATTGGCCAAATCAATATGAAGTGGGAATTGTTTCAATGCTTGTGAATAGCTCTTTAGAAATTTCAGGTGTCTTTGGAAATATGGAATGCATAAAGCATCACAGAGTGTTCTTTGGACAAACAGGCTTCATCCTTATAAATTGCGAATTATTTCAATGCGTGTAAATTTCTTCTCTGTAAATAGTGGTTTCTTTGGGATTAGGGAAATGTTTAAGCATCGCAAAGTGTTGTTTTGACAAGCAGGCCTCAATATAGAGAATTGCGTATTGTTTCAATGCTTGTAAATGGCTCTTCTGTAATTTGCGATTTCTTTGGAATTGAGGAATATTTTAAGCATGGCAAAGAGCTCTTTCGACAAAATTACCTCTCTAGAGAGAATTGGGCACAGTTTTAATCCTTCTAAACAACTATTTTGAAATTTGCGGTTTCTTGAGAATTGTATAATTTTTTAGCATCGCAATGTCTTCTATGGACAAAGGGGCCCATCTATCGTGAATTGTGCATTGCTTCCAAGATGGAAAATCGCTTTTCTAAAATTTGAGGATTCTTTGGATTTCTGTAATGTTTCAAACGTCCTAGAGTGTTCTTTTGACAAATTGGCCTAATCAATATGAATTGGGAATTGTTTCAATGACTGTAAATAGCTCTTTAGAAATTTCCAGTCTCTTTGGAAATATGGAATGCATAAAGCATCACAGAGTGTTCTTTGGACGACAGGTTTCATTCTTATGAATTGCGCGTTATTTCAATGCTTGTATATTTCTTCTCTGTAATTTGCGGTTTCTTATGGATTAGGGAATGTTTAAGCATCGCAAAGTGTTGTTTCGACAAGTAGGCCTCAATATAGAGGATTGCGAATTGTTTCAATGCTTGTAAATGGCTTTTCTGTAATTTGCGATTTCTTTGGAATTGAGGAAAATTTTAAGCATGCCAAAGAGCTCTTTCGACAAACTGACCTCTCTAGAGAGAATTGGGCACAGTTTTAATCCTTCAAAACAGCTTTTTTGAAATTTGCTGTTTCTTGGGAATTGTATAATTTTTTAGCATCGCAATGTCTTTAATGGACAAAAGAGCCCCTCTATCGTGAATTGCGCATTGCTTCCAAGATGGAAAATTGCTTTTCTAAAATTTGCGGAATCTTGGGAAATCTGTAATGTTTCTAACGTCCTAGAGAGTTCTTTTGACAAATTGGCCTAATCAATATGAATTGGGAATTGTTCCAATGCTTGTAAATAGCTCTTTAGAAATTTCGGTCTCTTCGCAATTATGGAATGTATCAAGCATCACACAGTGTTCTCTGGACCAACAGGCTTCATTCTTATGAATTGCACATTATTTTAATGCTTGTAAATTTCTTCTCTGTAATTTGCGGATTCTGTGGAATTAGGGAATGTTTAAGCATCGCAAAGTGTTATTCCAACAAGCAGGGCTAAATATAGAGAATTGCGCCTTGTTTCAATGCTTGTAATTGGCCTTTCTGTAATTTGCCATTTGTTTGGAATTAAGGAATATTTAAGCAAGGCAAAGAGCATTTTCGACAAACTGACCTCTCTATTGAGAATTGGGCACAGTTTTTATCCTTCAAAACAGCTATTTTGAAATTTGCTGTTTCTTGGGAATTCTATAATTTTTTAGCATTGCAATGTCTTCTATGGACAAAAGGGCCCCTCTATCGTGAATTGCGCATTGCTTTCAAGATGGAAAATTGCTTTTTTAAATTTGCGAATTCTTGGGAAATCTGTAATGTTTCTAACGTCCTAGAGAGTTCTTTTGACAAATTGGCCTAATAAATATGAATTGGGAATTGTTTAAATGCTTGTAAATAGTTCTTTAGAACTTTCCGGTCACTTTGGAATTATGGAATGCATCAAGTATCACAGAATGTTCTTTGGACAATCAGGCTTCATCCTTATGAATTGCAAATTATTTCAATGCGTGTAAATTTCTTCTCTGTAATTTGAGGTTTCTCTTGGATTAGGGAATATTTAAGCATCGCAAAGTGTTGTTTCGACAAGCAGGCCTCAATATAGAGAATAGCGCATTGTTTCAATGCTTGTAAATGGCTTTTCTGTAATTGCAATTTCCCTGGAATTGAGGAATATTTTAAGCATGGCAAAGAGTTCTTTCGACATACTGACCTCTCTGGAGAGAATTGGGCACAGTTTTAATCCTTCTGAACAACAATTTTTTTAAATTTTCAGTTTCTTGGGAATAGTATAATTTTTAAGCATCGCAATGTCTTCTATGGACAAAGGGGCCCCTCTATCATGAATTGCGCATTGCTTCCAAGATGGAAAATTGCTTTTCTCAAACTTGCGGCTTCTTGGGAATTCTGTAATATTTCAAACGTCCTAGACTGTTCTTTTGACAAATTGGCCTAATCAATATGAATGGGGAATTGTTTCAATGCTTGTAAATAGCTCTTTAGAACTTTCCGGTCACTTTGGAATTATGGAATGCATCAAGCATCACAGACTGTTCTTTGGACCAAGAGGCTTCAACATGATGAATTGCGCATTGTTCAATTGCTTGTAAATTTCTTCTCTGTAATTTGCGGTTTCATTGGGATTAAGGAATGTTTAAACATTGCAACGTGTTGTTTCGACAAGCAGGCCTCAATATAGCGAATAGCGCATTGTTTCAATGCTTGTAAATGGCTTTTCTATAATTTGCTATTTCTTTGGAATTAAGGATTATTTTAAGTGTGGCAAAGAGCTCTTTCGACAAACTGACCTCTCTATAGAGAATTGAGCACAGTTTTAATCCTTCAAAACAAATATTTTGAAATTTCCGGTTTCTTGGGAATTCCATAATTTTTTAGCATCGCAATGTCTTCTTTGGACAAAGGGGCCCCTCTATCGTGATTGGCGCATTGCTGCCAAGATGGAAAATTGCTTTTCTAAATTTTGCGGCTTCTTAGGAAATCTGTAATGTTTTTGACGTCCTAGAGTGTTCTTTTGACAAATTGGCCAAATCAATATGAAGTGGGAATTGTTTCAATGCTTGTGAATAGCTCTTTAGAAATTTCAGGTGTCTTTGGAAATATGGAATGCATAAAGCATCACAGAGTGTTCTTTGGACAAACAGGCTTCATCCTTATAAATTGCGAATTATTTCAATGCGTGTAAATTTCTTCTCTGTAAATAGTGGTTTCTTTGGGATTAGGGAAATGTTTAAGCATCGCAAAGTGTTGTTTTGACAAGCAGGCCTCAATATAGAGAATTGCGTATTGTTTCAATGCTTGTAAATGGCTCTTCTGTAATTTGCGATTTCTTTGGAATTGAGGAATATTTTAAGCATGGCAAAGAGCTCTTTCGACAAAATTACCTCTCTAGAGAGAATTGGGCACAGTTTTAATCCTTCTAAACAACTATTTTGAAATTTGCGGTTTCTTGAGAATTGTATAATTTTTTAGCATCGCAATGTCTTCTATGGACAAAGGGGCCCATCTATCGTGAATTGTGCATTGCTTCCAAGATGGAAAATCGCTTTTCTAAAATTTGAGGATTCTTTGGATTTCTGTAATGTTTCAAACGTCCTAGAGTGTTCTTTTGACAAATTGGCCTAATCAATATGAATTGGGAATTGTTTCAATGACTGTAAATAGCTCTTTAGAAATTTCCAGTCTCTTTGGAAATATGGAATGCATAAAGCATCACAGAGTGTTCTTTGGACGACAGGTTTCATTCTTATGAATTGCGCGTTATTTCAATGCTTGTATATTTCTTCTCTGTAATTTGCGGTTTCTTATGGATTAGGGAATGTTTAAGCATCGCAAAGTGTTGTTTCGACAAGTAGGCCTCAATATAGAGGATTGCGAATTGTTTCAATGCTTGGAAATGGCTTTTCTGTAATTTGCGATTTCTTTGGAATTGAGGAAAATTTTAAGCATGCCAAAGAGCTCTTTCGACAAACTGACCTCTCTAGAGAGAATTGGGCACAGTTTTAATCCTTCAAAACAGCTATTTTGAAATTTGCTGTTTCTTGGGAATTCTATAATTTTTTAGCATTGCAATGTCTTCTATGGACAAAAGGGCCCCTCTATCGTGAATTGCGCATTGCTTTCAAGATGGAAAATTGCTTTTTTAAATTTGCGAATTCTTGGGAAATCTGTAATGTTTCTAACGTCCTAGAGAGTTCTTTTGACAAATTGGCCTAATAAATATGAATTGGGAATTGTTTAAATGCTTGTAAATAGTTCTTTAGAACTTTCCGGTCACTTTGGAATTATGGAATGCATCAAGTATCACAGAATGTTCTTTGGACAATCAGGCTTGATCCTTATGAATTGCAAATTATTTCAATGCGTGTAAATTTCTTCTCTGTAATTTGAGGTTTCTCTTGGATTAGGGAATATTTAAGCATCGCAAAGTGTTGTTTCGACAAGCAGGCCTCAATATAGAGAATAGCGCATTGTTTCAATGCTTGTAAATGGCTTTTCTGTAATTGCAATTTCCCTGGAATTGAGGAATATTTTAAGCATGGCAAAGAGTTCTTTCGACATACTGACCTCTCTGGAGAGAATTGGGCACAGTTTTAATCCCTCTGAACAACAATTTTTTTTAATTTTCAGTTTCTTGGGAATAGTATAATTTTTAAGCATCGCAATGTCTTCTATGGACAAAGGGGCCCCTCTATCATGAATTGTGCATTGCTTCCAAGATGGAAAATTGCTTTTCTCAAACTTGCGGCTTCTTGGGAATTCTGTAATATTTCAAACGTCCTAGACTGTTCTTTTGACAAATTGGCCTAATCAATATGAATGGGGAATTGTTTCAATGCTTGTAAATAGCTCTTTAGAACTTTCCGGTCACTTTGGAATTATGGAATGCATCAAGCATCACAGACTGTTCTTTGGACCAATAGGCTTCAACATGATGAATTGCGCATTGTTTAATTGCTTGTAAATTTCTTCTCTGTAATTTGCGGTTTCATTGGGATTAAGGAATGTTTAAACATTGCAACGTGTTGTTTCGACAAGCAGGCCTCAATATAGCGAATAGCGCATTGTTTCAATGCTTGTAAATGGCTTTTCTATAATTTGCTATTTCTTTGGAATTAAGGATTATTTTAAGTGTGGCAAAGAGCTCTTTCGACAAACTGACCTCTCTATAGAGAATTGAGCACAGTTTTAATCCTTCAAAACAACTATTTTGAAATTTGCGGTTTCTTGGGAATTCCATAATTTTTTAGCATCGCAATGTCTTCTTTGGACAAAGGGGCCCCTATATCGTGAATTGCGCATTGCTGCCAAGATGGAAAATTGCTTTTCTAAATTTTACGGCTTCTTAGGAAATCTGTAATGTTTCTGACGTCCTAGAGTGTTCTTTTGACAAATTGGCCTAATCAATATGAATTGGGAATTGTTTCAATTCTTGTAAATAGCTCTTTAGAAATTTCCGGTCTCTTTGGAATTATGAAATGCATAAAGCATCACAGACTGTTCTTTGGACAAACAGGCTTCATCCTTATGAATTGCGAATTATTTCAATGCTTGTAAATTTCTTCTCTGTAATTTGCGGTTTCATTGGGATTAGGGAATGTTTAAGCATCGCAAAGTGTTGTTTCGACAAGCAGGCCTCAATATAAAGAATAGCGCATTGTTTCATAGCTTGTAAATGGCTTTTCTGTAATTTGCAATTTCTTTGGAATTAAGGAATAATTTGAGTGTGAAAAAGAGCTATTTCGGCAAACTGACTTCTCTTACGACAATTGGGCACAGTTTTAATACTTCTAAACAACTATTTTGAAATTTGCGGTTTCTTGGCAATTGTATAATCTTTTAGCATCGCAATGTCTTCTATGGACAAAGGGGTTCCTCTATCGTGGATTGCGCATTGTTTTCAAGATTGAAAATTGCTTTTCTAAAATTTGCGGCTTCTTCTGAAATCTGTAATGTTTCTAACGTCTTAGAGTGTTCTTTTGACAAATTCGCATAATCAATATGAATTGGGAATTGTTTCAATTCTTGTAAATAGCTCTTTAGAAATTTCCGGTCTCTTTGGAATTGTGAAATGCATAAAGCATCAAAGACTGTTCTTTGGACAAACAGGCTTGATCATGATGAATTGTGCATTGTTTCAATGCTTGTAAATTTCTTCTCTGTAATTTTAGGTTTCTCTTGGATTAGGGAATGTTTAAGCATCGCAAAGTGTTGTTTCGACAAGTAGGCCTCAATATAGAGAATAGCGCATTGTTTCAATGCTTGTAAATGGCTTTTCTGTAATTGCAATTTCCCTGGAATTGAGGAATATTTTAAGCTTGGCAAAGAGTTTCTTCAACATACTGACCTCTCTGGAGAGAATTGGGCACAGTTTTAATCCTTCTGAACAACTATTTTTAACTTTGCAGTTTTTTGGGAATTGTATAATTTTTTTGTTTCGCAATGTCTTCTATGGACAAAGAGGCCCCTCTATCGTGAATTGCACATTGCTTCCACGATGGAAATTGCTCTTCTAAAATTTGAGGCTTCTTGGGAATTCTGTAATGTTTTAAACGTCCTAGAGTGTTCTTTTGACAAATTGGCCTAATCAATATGAATTGGGAATTGTTTCAATGCTTGTAAATCGCTCTTTAGAAATTTCTGTCTCTCTGGAAATATGGAATTCATAAGGCATTAAAAAGTGTTCTTTGGACAAACAGGATTTATTCTTATGAATTGCGCATTATTTCAATGCTTGTAAATTTCTTCTCTGTAATTTGCGGTTTCTTTGGGATTAGGGAATGTTTAAGCATCCAAAGTGTGGTTTTGACAAGTAGGCCTCAATATAGAGAATTGCGAATTGTTTCAATGCTTGTAAACGGCTTTTTTGTAATTTGCGATTTCTTTGGAATTAAGGCATATTTTAGGCAAGGCAAAGAGCTCTTTCGATAAACTGACCTCTCTATAGAGAATTGGGCACAGTTTTAATCCTTCAAAATAGCTTTTTTGAAATTGGCTGTTTCTTGGGAATTCTATAATTTTTTATTATCGCAAAGTCTTCTATGGACAAAGGGGCCCCTCTATCGTGAATTGCGCATTGCTTCCACGATGGAACATTGCTTTTATAAAATTTCGGTTTCTTGGGAATTCTGTAATGTTTCAAACGTCCTATAGTGTTCTTTCGACAAATTGGCCAAATCAATATGAATTCGGAATTGATTCAATGCTTTTGAGTAGCTCTTCAGAAATTTCCGGTCTCTTTGGAAATATGGAATGCATAAAGCATCACAGAATGGTCTTTGGACAAACAGGCTTCATCATTATGAATTGCGAATTATTTCAATGCTTGTAAATTTCTTCTCTGTAAATTGTGGTTTCTTTGGAATTAGGGAAATGTTTGAGTATTGCAAAGTGTTGTTTCGACAAGCAGGCCTCAAAATAAAGAATAGCGCATTGTTTCAATGCTTGTAAATGGCTTTTCTGTAATTGCAATTTCCCTGGAATTGAGGAATATTTTAAGCATGGCAAAGAGTTTCTTCAACATAGAGACCTCTCTGGAGTGAATTGGGCACAGTTTTAATCCTTCTGAACAACTATTTTTAAATTTGCAGTTTTTTGGGAATTGTATAATTTTTTTGTTTCGCAATGTCTTCTATGGACAAAGAGGCCCCTCTATCGTGAATTGCACATTGCTTCCACGATGGAAATTGGTCTTCTAAAATTTGAGGCTTCTTGGGAATTCTGTAATGTTTTAAACGTCCTAGAGTGTTCTTTTGACAAATTGGCCTAATCAATATGAATTGGGAATTGTTTCAATGCTTGTAAATCGCTCTTTAGAAATTTCTGTCTCTTTGGAAATATGGAATTCATAAGGCATTAAAAAGTGTTCTTTGGACAAACAGGATTTATTCTTATGAATTGCGCATTATTTCAATACTTGTAAATTTCTTCTCTGTAATTTGCGGTTTCTTTGGGATTAGGGAATGTTTAAGCATCGCAAAGTGTTGTTTCGACAAGCAGGCCTCAATATCGAGAAAAGGGCATTGTTTCAATGCTTGTAAATGGCTTTTCTGTAATTGCAATTTCCCTGGAATTGAGGAATATTTTAAGCATGGCAAAGAGTTCTTTCGACATACTGACCTCTCTGGAGAGAATTGGGCACAGTTTTAATCCTTCTGAACAACAATTTTTTTTAATTTTCAGTTTCTTGGGAATAGTATAACTTTTAAGCATCGCAATGTCTTCTATGGACAAAGGGGCCCCTCTATCATGAATTGCGCATTGCTTCCAAGATGGAAAATTGTATTATTCTATTCTATACCACCCTATCCTTTACCACCCTATCCTATACCATCCTATACTATACTATACCATACTATACTATAGTATAATATACTATACTATACTATACTTTACTATACTATGCTATACTATACTATACTATACTATACTATACTATACTATACTATACTATACTATACTATACTATACTATACTATACTATACTATACTATACTATACTATACTATACTATACTATACTATACTATACTATACTATACTATACTATACTATACTATACTATACTATACTATACTATACTATACTATACTATACTATACTATACTATACTATACTATACTATACTATACTATACTATCACTTATCACTTATATACATAATACTGTCTGTTTATATCTACTTATATTAATAATACTGTCTGTTTATATATCACAATATTTCTATATTTCTATATTTCGATATTTCTGTGTCTGTCCGCGACTTATGTACGTCTTACTGGCGATATAATACGGATAATCCGTTGTCGGGAAATTATGCAAACATTTGTGTCGAGATAACCGTGTACAGTAACAAATTTGTTGTATGAAAAGTATGGGTCTATGACGTTGTTTTAAAATAATATACTTCATCTGATAATTTATTTGATATCCTTGCATTAAAAAGTTCAGAGATTTTGAAAAATTTCATAGGTCGATAATCTAGCGGGCAGCCAAATCGAAGTCAAATTGAAATCCCCAGAACAAAAATATTTTGCTTTGAATTTAAAAGCTGCGTGTAAATTGTTTGAACAAGTGAAACTTAAAACTGAATCAGTTTTATGATAATTAAAACAATACGAATTACTGAGTTACATTGAATTACCAATATAACTAGGCCAGACAAAATATGTTTTGAAATCAAAGAAACGTAGACCTATTTCATGTAGTGTTGATATCAGCAATACAAATAGCGCGGCACAAACGCTATGAAATTAAAGAGACTTTAGGTCTTAATTTAATTTATTAATGAAACCAAATGCCGTTCATTACTTTTACCAAAATCGAGATACAAAACATTTCACTCTTAAAAAGGCTATTTTGATATATAACTTGTGAGAACACTGAGCAAACAATCTGTTTTGAAATGAATAATCTATCGCGGGGCATAAAAACAAATTAACTTGCAAGAATTTTCAAAATGACGTTGGCGTTCGATCAATTCGAAAAATATTCAAAGTTCGAATAGATTATCTGTCTACAGTTTAAAATTATAGAGTTTAGAATTAATCAAGGCATTGCACAAAAGTATTTCTATAATTTATTATTTAATATAAAAAAACGAATCATTTGGTTTTGAGCAGCAAGGCTTTTATTTTCAGATTTTGCTTCCATAAGTAACGAAGGAATTATAGGCATCGATAAAAATTAAAATTTCATTTTGTTGACTTGCTATACGAATAAGACACAGTATGTTACTACAGTTTCGAGAATAAAAATAGCGGTGTCTTGTTATTATCGTTGATCAACATTTAATAAAGTAAATTTCAGGTATATCAAATTTAACAAAGTTAAATTGAATTGAGCGTATGATTTGTGATAAATAATAATAATTATAATATTTTCAGCGTTCAAAAATTTTGCTTTGAATTTAAAAGCACAAAAACATAATTTAAAAACATTTTTAAATAGTTAATACAGTTTGGATGAGTGTAACAAACCTTGTGTTACAAAAATAAAAGGCGAAAAGGTTGCATGAAATAATCGATCATAGCAAACAATATTTATTAAAATACAACTTACCATTTTCCAAATGAGATCCAAATAAAAACTATACGAGCGGCATAATCTCCGAACAACATTTAAATACATAATAGCGGGCTCTCTGAGTTAATACACCAATCAATAATAAGTTAACAACCATATTTTATCGAAGGAGAATGTACGCCCGATAAGAATAAAATAAAGATTGTCTTTTATTCGAAATAATTCTGACAAAAATGATCATTTCATATCGTGATCAAATGCATGGTAAAGTAGATTCATTTTCTACATAGTAAATTATCCTTTTCGTCAGACATCATAACATGAGCATTTAATTATTACCATCGGCTGTGGTATTTATATCTTTGAAGCTGCACTAAACATTTCCACTCTATAAACCATCGCGTCCGTTTCAATAAATTCTGAATAAATATGCATATCACGAATCTGGCAAAATGAGTTGTTTTCGTTTTTCTATCAAAATAATTAATTTATTCATAATCATCTTTTCTTTCATTCGACATCTGTAATGTATTATAAATAGCGCGTAGAAATATTGACAACAAGATGTAACATAATATCAATATCGAATTAGTATAGCGATTTATTATAGAATTTTATTTCCTTTTAAAAGAATGTTGATGCTATTAGTCTGGAAAATTTGATAACAAGAAGCACTATGAGGTCAACTTTTCACATCTTTTGTTTACTTTTAAAATTTTATTTTCAACGAACTCTTAGTATTTTGATAGACTGCCATGAAAATCACAAGCCTACTTGCTGAGATTACAAAGATCAAAAATATATAGGCTCATATACTATCATATCATAATATTTTCAGATTATATATATAATTGGAAATCAATACACGCGCTGTCGCCTTGTTCAGTAATACGTTGTCGAAGCAGTAGGATTGTTGATTAGTAAAGTCAAAGCGTGTACTACAGTAAGTAAGGGGTTGGCTCATTGGTTAATACTCTGGTATTACAATACTAGGGTCGTAAGATCAAATCCGCCATTCGGCAGTTTTTATCAACGATTTTTCTGATTTTTTTTTTAATATGAAGCAGTAAATCATTGTTAATTAACAAAAGATATCGTTTGATCATGTTAATAACAGAAATTAGTGGACCATGTGTCTTGTCGAAGCTAAATTAATTTAATATTGAATATATTACATGCGATGCCACGAGTTTGACCGGCCTCACCTTGACGGCGTTATTTTGTGAACACCACATTAGTGTTGTATGTATTGCAATGAAGATTTATCAATCCGAACCGAACGCGATTTAATCGTATCGGGTCAGATTCGGGTTAATATATTAGGTCTTCGGATCGGATCGGATTTGAAGTGATTTTTTATGGATAGTTTCATATTTCGAAATTTGACTGAATATTTGTAATTCATAATAATTAATGTGTTCTGGTTTCCTTTCAACACATAAAATAAAGTTTTTCTATGTAGAGATAGCTACGTTAAATTATACATTTCAATCGACTCAATTGATGTGAAATAAATTAAATTTTTATTAAAGGAATGATTAAGATGTATTGATTAATGCTACATCGTTTCAATGTGTATTGTGTCTCATGTTCTCCTCCAGAGTTCATACTCCGTATTATACAGCGATAGTCAGCTTAGTCAATTGTTTAATTATAAGTGATCTGAAATTTTTATCATAGAAGGTCCATAATGGACTACACTCATTGCTAGTATCACAATATTTCTATATTTCTATATTTCGATATTTCTGTGTCTGTCCGCGACTTATGTACGTCTTACTGGCGATATAATACGGATAATCCGTTGTCGGGAAATTATGCAAACATTTGTGTCGAGATAACCGTGTACAGTAACAAATTTGTTGTATGAAAAGTATGGGTCTATGACGTTGTTTTAAAATAATATACTTCATCAGATATTTTATTTGATATCCTTGCATTAAAAAATTCAGAGATTTTGAAAAATTTCATAGGTCGATAATCTAGCGGGCAGCCAAATCGAAGTCAAATTGAAATCCCCAGAACAAAAATATTTTGCTTTGAATTTAAAAGCTGCGTGTAAATTGTTTGAACAAGTGAAACTTAAAACTGAATCAGTTTTATGATAATTAAAACAATACGAAATACTGAGTTACATTGAATTACCAATATAACTAGGCCAGACAAAATATGTTTTGAAATCAAAGAAACGTAGACCTATTTCATGTAGTGTTGATATCAGCAATACATATAGCGCTGCACGAACGCTATGAAAATTTAAGAGACTTTAGGTCTTTAATCTATTAATGAAACAAAATGCCGTTCATTACTTTTCACAAAATCGAGATACAAAACATTTCACTTTTAAAATGGATATTTTGATATATAATTTGTGAGAACACTGAGCAAACAATCTGTTTTGAAATGAATAATCTATCGCGGGGCATAAAAACAAATTAACTTGCAAGAATTTTCAAAATGACGTTGGCGTTCGACTAATTCGAAAAATATTCAAAGTTCGAAGAGATTATGTGTCTACAGTCTAAAATTATAGAGTTTAGAATTAATCAAAGCAGTGCACAAAAGTATTTCTATAATTTATTATTTAATATAAAAAAACGAATCATTTGGTTTTGAGCAGCAAGGCTTTTATTTTCAGATTTTGCTTCCATAATTAACCAAGGAATTATAGGCATCGATTAAAATTAAAATTTCATTTTTTTGACTTGCTATACGAATAAGACACAGTATGTTACTACAGTTTCGAGGATAAAAATAGCGATGTCTTGTTATTATCTTTGATCAACATTTAATAACATTAATTTCAGGTATATCAAATTTAACAAAGTTAAATTGAATTGAGCGTATGATTTGTGATAAATAATAATAATTATAATATTTTCAGCGATCAAAAATTTTGCTTTGAATTTAAAAGCACAAAAACATAATTTAAAAACATTTTTAAATAGTTAATACAGTTTGGATGAGTGTAACAAACCTTGTGTTACAAAAATAAAAAGCGAAAAGGTTGCATGAGAAAATCGATCATAGCAAACAATATTTATTAAAATACATCTTACCATTTTCCAAATGAGATCCAAATAAAAACTATACGAGCGGCATAATCTCCGAACAACATTTAAATACATAATAGCGGGTTGTCTGAGTTAATACACCAATCAATAATAAGTTAACAACCATAGTTTATCGAAGGAGAATGTACGCCCGATAAGAATAAAATAAATATTGTCTTTTATTCGAAATAATTCTGACAAAAATGATCATTTCATATCGTGATCAAATGCATGGTAAAGTAGATTCATTTTCTACATAGTAAATTATCCTTTTCGTCAGACATCATAACATGAGCATTTAAATATTACCATCGGCTGTGGTATTTATATCTTTGAAGCTGCACTAGACATTTCCACTCTATAAACCATCGCGTCCGTTTCAATAAATTCTGAATAAATATGCATATCACGAATCTGGCAAAATGAGTTCCGGAATGAGTTGTTTTCGTTTTTCTATCAAAATAATTTATTTTTTCATAATCATCTTTTCTTTCATTCGACATCTGTAATGTATTATAAATAGCGCGTAGAAGTATTGACTACAAGATGTAACATAATATCAATATCGAATTTGTATAGCGATTTATTATAGAATTCTATTTCCTTTTAAAAGAATGTTGATGCTATTATTATGGAAAATTTGATAACAAGAAGCACTATGAGGTCAACTTTTCACATCTTTTGTTTACTTTTAAAATTTTATTTTCAACGAACTCTTAGTATTTTGATAGACTGCCATGAAAATCACAGGCCTACTTGCTGAGATTGCAAAGATCAAAAATATATAGGCTCATATACTATCATATCATAATATTTTCAGATTATATATATAGTTTGAAATCAATACACGCGCTGTCGCCTTGTTCAGTAATATGTTGTCGAAGCAGCAGGTTTGTTGATTAGTACAGTCAAAGCGAGTACAACAGTAAGTAAGGGGTTGGCTCATTGGTTAACGCTCTGGTAATACAATATCAGGGTCGTAAGTTCAAATCCGCCATTCGGCAATTTTTATCAACGATTTTTCTGATTTTTTTTTTAATATGAAGCAGTAAATCATTGTTAATTAACAAAGGATATCGTTTGATCATGTTAATAACAGAAATTAGTGGACCATGTGTCTTGTCGAAGCTAAATTAATTTAATATTGAATATATTGCATGCAATGCCACGAGTTTGACCGGCCACACCTTGACGGCGTTATTTTGTGAACACCACATTAGTGTTGTATATATTGCAATAAAGATTTATGAATTCGAACCGAACGCGATCCGATCGTGTCGGGTCAGATTCGGGTTAATATTTTAGGTCTTCGGATCGGATCGGATTTGAAGTGATTTTTTATGGAAAGTTTCCGATTTCGAAATTTGACTGAGTATTTGTAATTTATAATAATTAATGTGTTCTGGCTTTCTTTCAACACATAAAATAAAGTTTTTCTATGTAGACAAAGCTACGTTAAATTATACATTTCAATCGACTCAATTGATGTGAAATAAATTAAATTTTTATTAAAGGAATGATTAAGATGTATTGATTAATGCTACATCGTTTCAATGCGTATTGTCTTTCATGTTCTTCTCCAGAGTTCATACTCCGTATTATACAGCGATAGAAACCTTAGTCGATTGTTTAATTATAAGTGATCTGAAAGTTTTATCATAGAAGGTCCATAATGGACTACACTCATTGCTAGTATACATAATACTGTCTGTTTATATATCACAATATTTCTATATTTCTATATTTCGATATTTCTGTGTCTGTCCGCGACTTATGTACGTCTTACTGGCGATATAATACGGATAATCCGTTGTCGGGAAATTATGCAAACATTTGTGTCGAGATAACCGTGTACAGTAACAAATTTGTTGTATGAAAAGTATGGGTCTATGACGTTGTTTTAAAATAATATACTTCATCAGATATTTTATTTGATATCCTTGCATTAAAAAATTCAGAGATTTTGAAAAATTTCATAGGTCGATAATCTAGCGGGCAGCCAAATCGAAGTCAAATTGAAATCCCCAGAACAAAAATATTTTGCTTTGAATTTAAAAGCTGCGTGTAAATTGTTTGAACAAGTGAAACTTAAAACTGAATCAGTTTTATGATAATTAAAACAATACGAAATACTGAGTTACATTGAATTACCAATATAACTAGGCCAGACAAAATATGTTTTGAAATCAAAGAAACGTAGACCTATTTCATGTAGTGTTGATATCAGCAATACATATAGCGCGGCACGAACGCTATGAAATTAAAGAGACTTTAGGTCTTAAATTAATTTATTAATGAAACCAAATGCCGTTCATTACTTTTACCAAAATCGAGATACAAAACATTTCACTCTTAAAAAGGCTATTTTGATATATAACTTGTGAGAACACTGAGCAAACAATCTGTTTTGAAATGAATAATCTATCGCGGGGCATAAAAACAAATTAACTTGCAAGAATTTTCAAAATGACGTTGGCGTTCGATCAATTCGAAAAATATTCAAAGTTCGCATAGATTATCTGTCTACAGTTTAAAATTATAGAGTTTAGAATTAATCAAGGCATTGCACAAAAGTATTTCTATAATTTATTATTTAATATAAAAATATGAATCATTTGGTTTTGAGCAGGCAGCCATTTATTTTCAGATTTTGCTTCCATAATTAACGAAGGAATTATAGGCATCGATAAAAATTAAAATTTCATTTTGTTGACTTGCTATACGAATAAGACACAGTATGTTACTACAGTTTCGAGAATAAAAATAGCGGTGTCTTGTTATTATCGTTGATCAACATTTAATAAAGTAAATTTCAGGTATATCAAATTTAACAAAGTTAAATTGAATTGAGCGTATGATTTGTGATAAATAATAATAATTATAATATTTTCAGCGTTCAAAAATTTTGCTTTGAATTTAAAAGCACAAAAACATAATTTAAAAACATTTTTAAATAGTTAATACACTTTGGATGAGTGTAACAAACCTTGTGTTACAAAAATAAAAAGCGAAAAGTTTGCATGAAATAATCGATCATAGCAAACAATATTTATTAAAATACAACTTACCATTTTCCAAATGAGATCCAAATAAAAACTATACGAGCGGCATAATCTCCGAACAACATTTAAATACATAATAGCGGGTTCTCTGAGTTAATACACCAATCAATAATAAGTTAACAACCATATTTTATCGAAGGAGAATGTACGCCCGATAAGAATAAAATAAAGATTGTCTTTAACTCGAAATAATTCTGACAAAAATGATCATTTCATATCGTGATCAAATGCATGGTAAAGTAGATTCATTTTCTACATAGTAAATTATCCTTTTCGTCAGACATCATAACATGAGCATTTAATTATTACCATCGGCTGTGGTATTTTATATCTTTGAAGCTGCACTAAACATTTCAACTCTTTAAACCATCGTGTCCGTTTCAATAAATTCTGAATAAATATGCATATCACGAATCTGGCAAAATGAGTTGTTTTCGTTTTTCTATCAAAATAATTAATTTATTCATAATCATCTTTCCTTTCATTCGACATCTGTAATGTTTATAAATAGCGCGTAGAAATATTGACAACAAGATGTAACATAATATCAATATCGAATTAGTATAGCGATTTATTATAGAATTTTATTTCCTTTTAAAAGAATGTTGATGCTATTATTTTGGAAAATTTGATAACAAGAACCACTATCAGACCAATTTTTCAGATCTTTTTTTTACTTATAAAATTTTATTTTCAACGAACTCTTAGTATTTTGATAGACTGCCATGAAAATCACAGGCATACTTGCAGAGATTGCAAAGATCAAAAATATATAGGCTCATATACTATCATATCATAATATTTTCAGAATATATATATAATTTCATAATTTGAAATCAATACACGCGCTGTCGCCTTGTTCAGTAATACGTTGTCGAAGCAGTAGGTTTGTTGATTAGTACAGTCAAAGCGGGTACAACAGTATGTAAGGGGTTGGCTTATTGGTTAATGCTCTGGTATTACAATGTCAGGGTCGTCAGTTCAAATCCGCCATTCGGCAATTTTTATCAACGATTTTTCTGATTTTTTTTTAATATGAAGCAGTAAATCATTGTTAATTAACAAAAGATATCGTTTGATCATGTTAATAACAGAAATTAGTGGACCATGTGTCTTGTCGAAGCTAAATTAATTTAATACTGAATATATTGCATGCAATGAGTTTGACCAGCCACACCTTGACGGCGTTATTTTGTGAACACCACATTAGTGTTGTATATATTGCAATAAAGATTTATGAATCCGAACCGAACGCGATCCGATCGTATCGGGTCAGATTCGGGTTAATATTTTAGATCTTCGGATCGGATCGGATTTGAAGTGATTTTTTATGGATAGTTTCAGATTTCGAAATTTGACTGAGTATTTGTAATTTATAATAATTAATGTGTTCTGGCCCCCTTTCAGCACATAAAATAATGTTTTTCTATGTAGATATAGCTACGTTAAATTATACATTTCAATCGACTCAATTGATGTGAAATAAATTAAACTTTTATCAAAGGAATGATTAAGATGTATTGATTAATGCTACATCGTTTCAATGCATATTGTCTCTCATGTTCTCCTCCAGAGTTCATACTCCGTATTATACAGCGATAGTCAGCTTAGTCAATTGTTTAATTATAAGTGATCTGAAAGTTTTATCATAGAAGGTCCATTATGGACTACACTCATAGCTAGTACTATACTATACTATACTATACTATACTATACTATACTATACTATACTACTATACTATACTATACTATACTATACTATACTATACTATACTATACTATACTATACTATACTATACTATACTATACTATACTATACTATACTACTATACTATACTATACTATACTATACTATACTATACTATACTA